>CAIGQV010000001.1:9009623-9031606 GCA_903798115.1 Danio jaintianensis
GGACAAACTAACAAAAACACAAAAACAACAGCAGAGCTCAACACGGAAATGTAATGTAAATTAAACCACAGCCAGGAATTAATATCAACATCAGCATAAATAAATGATGTTTAATAAAGTGTACTGCTGTTCTTTCACTTCAGAAAAATGACAGTAAGAGCTGAGTTATATGACACCATTATTAAACATGCATTGTATACTAAGTAAACACGTCACAATTAACAAATGATACAATTAATCATAGCTTATGCCTTTTGGGGTGGAGCTGATTAAATATCTAATCTGTATATCCCGCATTTTGCATCCTGACGCACATGTGAACAGATGGCTTGTGAAGTCTTTGCATAGCAATGCATAGAAAACAATCTGGTGCAGCTGTATTTTTGCTGCATCTACTATTTTCAAAATAAACGTCCCATGTACATAGTAAGTTAATGCAGCCTGGGGCATGCATACTAATGATTCCGTGTGCAACAAAAGTGGCTGCTGAACTTTTGATGATATGGCTGTTCGTCAAGTCCCGATGACATAGAATGTGACCTAAAATAGCTACATGTACGTGTAGTCTGTATTGTGTTCTGATAGGCCTGTTTTTCCCCAAGGGTTTTACACTTGCGGAATTTACATGAGATTTACATCACGGTATGGCCATTTCCATATACCGATCTCTTATTATTTGACTATGCCTAGGTATATCTAGATTTTCTTTATAGGGCACCTTTAAACCATCCTTTGGAGTGTCTTTCTTGTTGGCAAGTGCCAACTTGTGTGCCAATTTTTTAAAAATCATTACATTTATTATTATTTTTTACATATGTCTCTAATGTCATATTATTAAGTTCTAAATATTTACCATATAGAATGACAGTATAAATGTTATATAAATTCATTTGTGATCCATCCTTCAGAATCTGAAAAAGGTAAGGTCAAAACTAAATTAAAGGAAATCCAAAAATAGTCAGAATGCATTTATCCACAATAAGTAATTTAGATTATATTACTGACTACATATTATTTTGAATAAAACTACAATTTGTAAGTAATTCACCCAGCACTGACTGACAGGTATTTAAGAGCTATAACTGAAATTTGATGCTGTGTCCACACATTTATGAACCCTGAAGTATATAAGTATATTTCATTTTTTGTAAAATAATATTGTAAGCATAAAGCTGAATGCATGGACTTTCAAAATATGTTCTCTGTATATAATGTGTACAAACCACACATCATTGACACCTTCACTGATCTGCATGCTCAGGGTGGTTAAGTGCAGACTGTTTTACAATATATTACAAAACATTAAGCTCCAAATAGTATTTACCATTAATTGCAGTAGAAGACTATTTACATTATTTAGACATTTTAAGCTATCACTATTAGTGTAAATAGTAAATAAATTATTTTATATGGTGAGCACTCTATATAAAATATTTAAATTGTGCTTGGGCATTAAGATTTCACATATATTAAATTCTGTTTGTGTATTTTGTCTTAGGAAACGTCATGACTCTGAAGTTCCTCTCTGATTCTTCTGTGACGGCTGGAGGCTTTCAGCTGCAGTACATCTCTGTGAACTCCTCGCAGCTCTTTGACCATACTGCTGACTCCTTCTCTTGACCACTGCGTAGTTAATACACCAAACCCACTGCTTTTTTTTTTTTTTTACAACTGTCCATTTTCTATTTTTACTTTAATCAGTGGTGCGATATTGAAGCAATTAATAATCACAGATTTAGGCTTGTGAACATTTCAAAAACACACTTTCAAATGTTTATTTAATTTGTCCAATAACCGTGTTTAACTGTGTGTTTAATATGTTACAGTGTTTTAATGTGAACATCATTTAATAATAATAAATAAATTACAATCTCTTAGTTTGAGTAGATATACAGTATATAATTCTCTTGGTAGTATAACTTGCTTATAATGCTTATAATTGCAGTTATGTACATCTGTTTAAATTATGACAAAGCTGATTGTTTTGAAAACATTTCATTTACATTTTATTTACATGAAAATGAAATCTATGGTCATTTACTGTCATGTCGTTTCAAACCTGTATGGCATTCTTTTTTTCCATGTAAAATGAATATTTTCAGAAACGCCTCATTGTATTTCAGTAAATATGATAAAGATTCCAAAAGGGGATTTTCACAGCAATGCCAAAAACCATTTTGAGTTTCCCAAAGAACCTTTCAGGGAGCAGTTAAAGGTCTTTCATATAAAAATTTAAATTTACACATAATTTAATCACTCTCAATTGGTTCCAAACATTTATTAGAAGAGCACAAAAGAACATATTTTGAAGAAAGCTAAAAACTGGTAACCCTTCATATCTAAAGTAGGAAAAACAAATACTATGGAAGTCAATAGTTACAGGTTTCTATCTTTCTTCAGAATATCCTCTTTAATGTTCAATCAAATAACAGAATAAAGAAAGTCAAACAGGTCTGAAACAAGTAAAGGGTGAGTTAATAATGACAGAATGTTCAGTTTTATCCTTTAAATAACCCCTTTCTCAGTGTGGATAGCATTTGAATTATCCAAAAATTGTTATACCATAAATAACATTTTGTTCATTGGAAAGGTTCTATGAGTTAGAACCACCAACAGCAATAAAACAAAACTTTTATAAAGAGTGCTTTACACTTAATGCTTACAAACATCCTTTGTAATTGATGTATCTAAAGTCAAACAGGTTTTAATTGTTTAACAAAAACAAGTGCTATCAATGCATTAAATCTAAACTACTCAGATTTTTTAAAGAAAGGTCAAATAAGTATGTTACAAAGCTGTTGATGCAACATTACTGTGGTCTTTCTCATTCATGAGTAGCTACTCAGCAACGCATATGGAAATATTTTTTTGAAATAATTTGCAAATAATACAAATTTACTATATGAAATATAATCAATCATATAGCCTATTTTTGGATAAGAATTCTATTCATTCTAAAGTATCTGTGGCACTCTTGTGGGTCCCTTGATGAATAAGGCTTGATGGGAGGCAAATGTTTATATTTGCAGATGCTAGGTCTGAATATTACTTCTAATAAACAACTGACCAATATACCCCAGTTTGATGGAATTTTCATTCAACTTGTGGCAAAGTATCTTTATTCATGCTATAAATAATTTATAAAAGGGCGGAGCTGACGTGGGGTTGAAGGTGACGTTTTCAACGCGTCATGTTTGGCGCCAGCATTTTCGCGGGGAGTGAGGAGTGGACAGACGCAGCGTAGTCGAGAACATTTAGCAGCACTATACGCTATAAACTCCTCCGATTCCTCTGATATAGTTTGAGTTTTGATGAAATCTCCTTCAGCGGCTGTCAGCGAGTCCTCAGTCCCGAGGTGAGACGTGTTGAGTTTGAGTTGGCGTGTTCAGGGGGTTGGGTGGGTAACATGATGAGGGTAACTAGCTCGCTAACTCTGCAGTCTTTGTAGGGGAAGTTCCTGTTGGATTAGACTGATTACAGCAAAAAATATACACAATGTTTTCACGTTTTTCAGAAAACTGCACATTTTGATCTGCGTGTTTGTTGCAGGCGAGATGCACGACGCTCAACGCACATGATAACGCAATAGCTTTAAAGTACAAACGATAATCTGCCCCAAATTTTGCATATGTGACTTTATAGACGAACCGAGGCACGTCCATTTGTTAAAAACTAGATATTTAAAAGCGAATACTTGATGATATTTTTGCCACGGAGCTTTAATAATAACGGATCGCGCATTGTTGTTAGCATCTCGTGCACCTGGCTAGCTAAACATCCCATGCAGGATGTGTGCGGGGTTTGGTCTGCCCAGATGTTCCATAAACTAATGGATAAACATATTAACATCTTTTTGTTTTGTTTTGTATACAATATTTTTGTTTGTACATCGAGAGAATACTATGCCCTGAGTGCTTTGGTCACCTCCAGTACAAACTCACCGTTTTAACATAAATTGGTTATTGGTAACATGAATTCATTAAATGTCATTTTGTACTGTTGGTCAAATGAATACTTGATGCACAACTTTTAAGTATGGTGGAATTCATTTATGTGTCCCACATGTCCTAGGGGCCTTTTTTCTAAGCATGTTGTTAAAAGGTCAGAGGTCAAGAATTTAAAGTTTTACTCTGCTCCAACTGCACAACTCAAATCGAAAAAAACTATTATATTTTATTGCATTGTTGTGTCTTATAGTTGATGTTGTGTTCTTCACTTTTGTGTGTTTTCAGGTTGTGAGGATGATGGCAGCAGTGCCTTTATCCAGTACCAGCCTCCTTCCTCTTCTGGAGTGTTTGGAAGATGAATCAGCTGGGCTGTCAGCGCAGACAGATGCCTACATCACCATTGCAAAGTAAGTGTTCACTTTTGAGTCTGTGTATCTGTCCAGTAGGGTTTTGGTGAAATGTGTGGATGTCATCTTCATGTTGTTAGCTCTTTTAGATGTGTAGGTGTATGTATTTTTTCCACACTGAATGTGAAATTCATAATCAGAAGCTGATTAAAGTGTTAGTTTTTTTTGTTGTTTGTTTGAAGCAAATTTAGATATTTTAATAAATCCTGAAAGATTTCTAACGTTCTAATGAAATTTGTTTCCATATGAACATCATCCACATAAAAACATTGACTTGGGCACATGTATTGAACCAGTGGTGGTTTTCCCTCTTGTTACTGTACTAAAGTACACATTTAAGTGTTGGTTTTTATTTAGCAACTTATCTCACTACTTTCCAAAGTATAATGTCATGCTGTCCTTCACTACAATTTTTAAAATGAACATGTCATTACTACTTTTGAACTGGTAAAATCATTATCTGTGTCAGACTCATGAACAAGCAGATTATTATCAGTTTACCTGTTAATTCGCAAATGTTTAGCCAAAACTATGAAACTTTTTTTATGATTCTGTTTCGCCTGTTTACATTAAAACAACATTTTTGGCATTGAAAATGAAACCGTTGGTTTGTCTGTGTAAACCCCACGAAAACGAAAGTCTTTGAAAACAATGACGTTATCCACATGCATAGTATGTGTTTAGGGGAGTGCAGATTTAAGGCAAGTGCAAACAAACATATACAACATGGTAGTTTTGTTACTCGAGTGTTTCCTGATGCTTACTTGCGAAGTGAGATTTTATTTAAATTACAACCAAAAGCATCTTATGCACAGGGCAAATTATACTCAGACGTGAGCGCTGAACCACTGACAGCATGTCGTCACTTCCCTACAGGCACTGTTTACTAACAAGGTGGCAGCTGCAAATACTTATTTGCGGATGTGTAAATGCTGATCATTTTGAAAATGTTGTGTGGATGTGAAACTTTTTCAAAATGCAAAGGAAAAGCTTTTCTGTTTTTGCCTACATCTTTTTCATGTAAACGTAGCTTTACTTAAGTTTCAGTTTTTACGTTTATTAGTTATATACTATTGATCATAAGGCTTTGTTATTTACCAGCCGGCTCAATGGAGAAGAAGGACGCCAGTTTCTCCCTGTGGTTGTGAAGCATTTTGCACGTCTTAGTAAAGTCCTTTTGGTAAGTTTGTCATCTCTATTAATTAAAATATTTCACTGGAGTCTATTGTATATGAATAAACGACTTTTCCTCTAAAACCAAATGACCAGTGTTATTTTAGATTTAGTTATTCTGCCTGCAGTTGAATATATATATATATTTTTATTATTATTATTTATTTTATTTTATTTTTTTGTCTTTTTAGGTTCACATCTCCAGTGAGAATGAGGAGTTGTGTCAGGCCGCACTGCAGGCTTTGGGATTCTGTGTCTTCCACTCACACATAGTTTCAGTCATACCAGGTATAGAAATATTAGCATTCTTTAACGATTATGTTTTTTGTTAATTTTCATAATTAACATCACCCTTAATATATATTTTTTCTTTGCGGCAGCAAATATTTCAGAGGATATATTGTCTACGCTCTGCAATGTTGTGGTAAAGTCCAAAGAGAAGTTTACATGCACTCGAGCATTGTGGGTAATTTCAAAACAGAATTTCCCTCCAGAGGTGGCATCCAAAAAGGTTTGTTTGCTCAGTCTGCTGGGCATTAATTTATATTAATTTTTCATGCAAGTTTTTTTTTAAATATGCATGTATGTATTTCAGGCCCCAGAGATTCTCAAGAGCCTAGAAGCGATGCAGACCAGAGAGGTGCAGTCGATCCTCATTGATCATGAGTCACTCAATGTCATCATAAGGTTTGCAATTTTTTTTTTTGAATGTTTCTACCATATTACATTGATCTTCATACTGGACATACTTTGTAATATGATGCTGATTGTGTGCTGAACGTCAGGTTGCTGGAGCAGGCCCCTGTTCAGATGGCTGCTGGAGCTGTTTGCTGGGCTAAACTTGTTATTCCTCTGGTGGTTCACTCGGCCAATAAAGTGCGCTTGCGAGCGGCAGCAGCCCTAGAGCTCGGCATGCCTCTTCTTCTGGAGAAACAGCAGGAAGTGGCAGCCATTGTGGAGCCAATGATGTCTTCTGTAAGTGGTAATAACTGACAATAAAGTTATATGTTGTGCAATATGAAGTATAAATAACCATCTTGCCGCTCTACTGCTGTTATTTTTGTAGGTGCTCATCCCTGAAATGCAGAAGCTCTTTGCCTCTAAGAATGAGACCAATATGTTAAAACTCTGGCCCTTGTTTGTAAGACTTCTGGGGAAGGTAAGATGCTCTGCCATCAATGCTGCTCTTGAAGGCTCTGTTTCCACCTGGTATTAACATGTTTTCAGTGATATGCATCTACACTGACTGCTTGTGACCAGTTCTATTTTTATTTTTGTAATATGCATTCTGATTCCATGTGTTTAAATTTTGTAGAGGCCATCGAATTACTGTTGAATAAACAAGCCCATTTTATGCAGCTTGCGAGTCAGAGTTCAACCAAATTAAACTTAATTACAGTCTGTGTGTTTTGGTACAATGCAAGTATGAATACCTTGTTTTGGTGAGCTTTATCATAACACATCTAGTAACAATCATGTTAGGCGAGTAGGTGGTCTTTGGTGGGTGTACTTTGAACGCACTTGACCACATCATTGTTTACACTATGAAAGCAGTCTGATCTAATGAATTTACAGCTACCTCTGGAAGTGGTTGAAAGGGGATCCTTTGCCTATGTTTAGTGCTATCCACTTGTGATTGTACTGACAAAATATTTACATTTACATTTAGTCATTTAGCTGACGCTTTTATCCAAAGCGACTTACAATTGAGGTTCACAAAAGAAGCAATCAGTACAAGAGAAAACAAAGCATACATAAGTGAAATCGGACTAGTCTTGAGTAGGTAAAACGCAATATGAGTTAAGTGCAGTCAAGGTTTTTTTTTTTTTTTTTTGTTTTTTTTAGTGGGTCAGGTGTAGACGAAAGAGATGAGTTTTAAGGTGATTTTTAAAGATGGACACAGAGTCTGCCAAACGTGTTGTAAGAGGCAGATCGTTCCACCATCGTGGGACCGATTCAGAGAAAGTGCGAGAGAGTGATTTCTTACCTTTTTGGGACGACACCATGAGACGACGCTCGTTAGCAGAGCGCAGTGTTCTGGAGGGTAAATATGTCTGTATTGGTGAGTGAAGGTAGGCGGGTGCTAAACCTGTGGTGGTCTTGTAGGATATGAGCAGAGCTTTGAATTCGATGCGGGCGGCTATAGGGAGCCAATGTAATCTGACAAAGAGGGGTGTTACATGCGCTCTTTTCGGTTCATTGAGGACTACTCTTGCCGCTGCATTCTGTATCATCTGTAGAGGTTTGATAGTGCAGGCCGGGATTCCAGCGAGTAAAGCATTGCAGTAGTCCAGCCTTGACAGGACCAGAGCTTGTACCAGGATTTGTGCAGCATGCTCTGAGAGAAAAGGTCTGATCTTCCTAATGTTGTAGAGAAGGAATCTGCAGGACCTGGCAGTGTTGGCAATATGATCTGTGAAGGTTAGCTGGTCATCGATTATTACTCCCAAGTTTTTGGCTGTTCTGGAGGGTGCAGTGGTCGATGATCCCAGTTGAACAGAGAGGTTGTGACGGATCTTAGGGTTGGCGGAGATGACGAGAAGTTCAGTTTTCGTAAGGTTCAGCTGTAGGTGATGGTTCCTCATCCAGAGCGAGATGTCACTCAGGCATGCCGAGACGCGTGCTGAAACCGATTAATCATCCGGATGGAACGCAAGGTGAAGCTGCGTGTCGTCCGCATAGCAGTGATAGGAAAAGCCATGCTTTCGAATGACGGATCCCAATGATGTCATGTAGATCGAGAAGAGCAGCGGTCCGAGCACTGAGCCCTGAGGGACGCCGGTCTTGAGATGTTGCAATTCCGAGACTTCACCTTTCCACGATACCCTGAAGGACCTACCTGAGAGGTAAGACTGGAACCATTGGAAAGCCGTATCAGAGATTCCCAAGGTCTTGAGGGTCGAAAGGAGTATGCAATGGTTAACCGTTTCAAAAGCAGCTGGAAGATCCAGTAGGATGAGGACCGATGACTTAGAGGCTGCCCTAGCCAGTCTTAGGTCTTCAACAACCAAGAGCAGTGCGGTCTCCGTGGAGTGGCCCCTCTTAAAGCCTGACTGCTTGCTGTCCAGGAGGTTGTTCTGAGTAAGGAAGGATGAGAGTTGGTCAAAGACGACACGCTCCAGAGTTTTTCCAATGAAGGGCAAGAGAGATACCGGTCTGTAGTTTTCTAGAAGTGCAGGATTAAGAGAGGGTTTCTTTAGGAGCGAGGTGATGCGAGCCTCCTTAAAGGCTGTAGGAACTGTACCAGAGTTTAGAGATGAGTTGATGATGTGTGTGAGTGCAGGGACGATCGATGGAGAGATAGCCTGAAGTAGATGGGTGGGGATAGGATCCAGCGGGCAGGTAGTCGGGTGGTTGGAGGCAATGATCTTTGCAATGTCGTCCTCCATTAGTGGAGAGAAAGAGGGGAGCGAGGTTTCAGGAGTCGGAGCGTGGACCATCGGAGGCGGAGCAGTGAACTGACTGCTGATGGTGGTAGTCTTCTTTACAAAGAAAGAAGCAAAATCATCAGCTGTCAAGTCCGAGGAGAGAGGAGGGGTAGGAGGACAAAGAAGAGCAGAGAAGGTTTTAAAGAGAGTCCGAGAGTCAGGTGAGTTGTTAATTCGAGTATGGTAGAACTGAGTCTTGGCAGCTGAGACGTCCGTAGAAAAAGAAGAGTGGAGAGACTGATAGAGAGAGAGGTCGGCAGGATTGTTAGATTTGCGCCACTTTCTCTCAGCAGACCTGAGCCTGGATCTGTGTTCACGGAGAACATCAGATAGCCACGGAGCAGATGGGGTAGCACGAGCCGCTCGAGAGACGAGTGGACACAAACCATCTAGACAGGATGTTAGTGTGGAGCATAGAGAGTCAGTGGCACTGTCAGTGTTTAGTAGAGCGAGCTGGTCAGGTGGGGGGAGCATAGAAGAGACAGCAGAGGATAGGGTGAGTGGAGAGAGCGTGCGTGGGTTGCGTCAGAAGGTTACAAGCGAGAAAGGAGGTGTCGTGTCGCGTGTGGTGAGGTCGAGATCGAGTGACAAGGAAGTGATCAGATGTATGCAGCGGGGTTACCCGAGTGTGGTGAGTAGAGCAGTAGCGTGTGTAGATGAGATCAAGTTGGTTACCAGATTTGTGGGTTGCAGGCGTGGCAAGTCGCTTAAGGTCAAACGATGCGGTCAGGTTGTTGAAGTTAGCAGCTGATGATTTTTCAAGGTGGATGTTGAAGTCTCCAAGTCCCACAAGAGGGGTGCCATCTTCAGGAAAAGAAGACATGAGGACATCGAACTCCTCCAAGAATTGTCCAAGCTGACCTGGGGGGCGGTAGATGACTACAAAAGTAATTCTAACAGGATGAATAATATTTACCACATGCGATTCAAAGGAGGTGTTGTCACATGAGGGTGCAAGTTGTTTGAACCTCCATTCGTTTGGGATGAGAAGACCAGTTCCCCCACCTCTACCAGATGTGTGGGAGCTGTGGGAGAAAGTGTAGTTATTGGAGAGGGCAGCCGGCGTGGCATTGTCCTCTGGTTTGATCCAGGTTTCAGTAAGAGCTAAAACAGAGAGACCAGAGTGTTTAGCCATGGCCGGAATAAAGTCTGCCTTGTTGACAGCAGATTGGCAGTTCCATAAGCCTATGGGAATAGAAAGTGCACTGGATGCAGATGTATGAATAGTAATCAAATTAGCAGTGTTGCGTCGTTGACAGTAGGAATTTGAAAACACATGGTTAGTGCTAAGAATAACGCGAGAGAAAATAAATAAAAGAAATAAGGTTAGATACACAGATAAGAGCTAGATAGAACTAAATACAAATCAAAGTGCGATACTCAAGTGCCCTGTCTGTGTCCCTGTTCGGTGGAGTCGCGCAGGTAGAGTCGCAGGTCTTTACTCTCTTCGGTCTTCACGCGATGAGGGCTGCACGCGATGAAGGCTGCATGCGATGAAGCCTGCCACGACCGCTGCCGCGGTGCTATTCACACTTAAATACTTCCTGATTCACGTGTCTGAATTCAGCAGGACACGCCTTCTATCCCCCACTATAATAACACAAACGAAACTAACACTATAGCAAGCATGAGTAGCGCGGATTTAACACGTGAAAACGCTGGTAGTAAACAATCAAGGCAGATACTGTGTGAAACTAAACAAGGCTAGAAACAATAACACTTACTAGGATCTGTACACTATTGTTGCTAAGATGCTTCTCCTACTGAATGAATGACTTCACTCTATAAATAGTCTACCTGGCTATGGACACGCCTTCTATCCCCCACTACAATGACACAAACGAAACTAACACTATAGCAAGAGTGAGTAGCGCGGATTTAACACGTGAAAACGCCGGTAGTAAACAGTCAAGGCAGATACTGTGTGAAACTAAACAAGGCTAGAAACAATAACACTAACTAGGATCTGTACACTCTTGTTGCTAAGATGCTTCTCCAAATAATCTCTAAATATTGCCAAATACAAGGTGTAAATGGTAGAAGTGTTTCTCTCTCTTTTTTTTTTTTTTTCTTCACTTTTGAGATTGTCAGTGTAAATAAGTACATTTGTCTTTTATTTTCAGTTGCTCCACAAAGGCGGTGCTTTCATTAACTCCTTGCTATATTTAGAGGAGCTGGGTTTCCGCAACTCTTCTCCTAATATTAAGAAGATTGCTTTCATAGCTTGGAAGAGCCTCATTGACAATTTTGCCCTCAATCCAGGCAAGTTTATAGACTTTTTCTTGTCTGTGTAAATGCCTGGGGAATATTTGGGAATTACATAAATGTATTTTTATTATAAATTTTTCTTCCTGGTCTCATGTTTAAGTTGTATCGGTTTTCTTTAAGCAGATATCCTGTGCAGCAGTAAGCGTCTGAAGCTCCTCATGCAGCCGCTCAGTTCCATCCAAGTCCGGACTGAAGCTCTTCTGCTCACCAAGCTGGAGGTGTGGTGGTATCTCGCAGTCAAGCTCGGACCCGACCTGTCTGCAAACTTTGAACAGGTAACATTTGCTGCATTTGGACAAATGGATTCAAATTTATTTTTAGCTTTTATTTATTTTTATTTTTTTTTTACAGACAGTTGTAAGCATTTTATAGCTATAGTTTTGCTGGTTACTAAGAGAAATGTGTATATTTCTGTCTTTTTTTTTTTTTTTTTTTTTCCATCACTCTGAAGGTTGGTGTGCCTCTATTGCACAGCACACTTCCTTCTGATTCTCCAATTCAGAGCCCGACTACACCTGCTCGAACCTCTAACCCAAGCAATGGCACCCCTAACACCCCTAAATCAGGTACAGCTCATTTCCGCTCTCCATCATACAGTCATATAAATGGAATAGAAAAAGATTTCATCATTTTTTTGTAGTTGTTTACATGGAAATAAAATCATCTTTTAAAGTTAATGTGTAATGGAAATTTATTTTTATTTTTTTTCAAATACTTGTACACATCTTTTTATTCACAATTACTCTTTGCATGTCTTTGTGACCTCTCAATTTTGTCTTAAAATTATAAAACAATAAATCAAATTTATTTTAAAATGATCTTTCCACCTTGTAGTAACATGTGTCTTATGTGCTCCCACATAAATGTATGTGCCAAGAAATGATCAGCTGGAATACGTTACCAATTCCAACTGGTGTTGACATGCGCATAATTACACATACAATACAGTACACAGTAGTTATTTATTTAATTAGCTTTGAATGCATTTGATTACAAGTTTTTATACAATAATAGCTGATATAGCAATAATAGCTGTACTAGTATTGTCTCTGCATGACTTCTGACCCTGACTAATGTGGTCTGCTAGCTGTATGTGATCATGCTTCATCTTTCTCTTCTCCAGGCATTCCCTCCTGCAGCACACCGAGCACGACTCCTCGCATGAATCTGAACAGCAGCATGCAGGTGCCTCAGTCCTACCTCTCCATTCAGCTCCTGGGACTAGAGATGCTCCTGCACTGGCTTGTTGGTCCAGAGGTCACAGTCACAGCTGCTAGAGAAAACCTTCAGCTCAGCCTGGGTAAGCATACACTGCAGTATATGAGCTTTGAGAATTGGTATTGTTTCTGAGCTTTGAGAAGTGGATCCAATGTCCAGGTCTGTGTAAGGCTAGCATATAACATTTCACATAATATGAATTTAATTATTAGATTAATGAACCTTTAAATGCTTCACAAACATAAATTATTTAAAAAAAAATTTCTTTATTTTTCAGAGCCCCTGACGCACCCGCTTCTCACCAGCCCTTCCACCTTCAGCAGACATGCTTCTACCCTCATATCTGCCAGCAAAGAAGGCATCATTACTGTAGGGAAGCATGCTCCAGGTATTTGGTGTAATTTCATCTGCATTATGTCAGATTGAATTATTATTTTTTTTCTCATTGACAATCTAGGCAAAAGTCTCTTAGTATTTAGCAAATATTGTCCTTGTTCATCACCTGATATGGTATTCGTTTTCTACAGAAGCACTTCTTAATCTTATTTGGAGCAACCTGATCATTTCTGTCAGTGCAGCAATTGAAGCTGGTAGGTGAACATTTATTATGGTATTTGCATAGATGTTTTGTGAAACTGGCTCGTAGTAATAGTTTTCCTTTCAATTGTTTCAATAGGAAATAAAAAGGAGCGACATGGTTCAGAGGTCCTCACACTTTTCCTGCAGGCACTGCAGTCCATTCTGTCATCAGACGCTCTGCCTCCTGAACGTGCACTGGTAAGTTGACATTTCATGGTGAAAACAACCTGCAAAATTACCTTTGAATAGACCACAATTGTCTAATTGTTCTATAATGAATTCTGAAGGATCATGTCACACTGCTAAAAAACATTGACATTTTTAAATGTATATCTTCCTGTCACATGATCCTTCAGAATACATTTCAGACCATTTAGACTATTGTATTCAATTATATCCATCTATCTGTAATGGTTACTTGATTCTGTTTTTATAAGTGTTTTTGCATTACATTGTTGCCACTCTGTCTGCATTCTTAAGTGATTCTTAAGCCGGTCATACCGGATGAGAAGCACAGTGCTGCACCTATGACAATTCATGGTATCTTTTTGTACAGGGATTTAAACAGCACCCTGAAGCCAATAGCATTGTGCCACATCTTTAAAATACTTAAGTTTGTCCATCTTTGTCTATGAATCTATGTAAATGAATCTAATTCAGAATTGAGTAAAAATTCTTAAAGAGAATCGTGATTATCGGTTTTTTGTTTTTTTTTCCTCCTACACTTAATTTGACTTCGTTTTAGCTCTGCTGTTTGTGCACATTGTCATTGCTCAAACACTTTTCATAACAGCTCCTGTTGGAAGCTGCTGTTAAGGGAATACCTCAGAAGGTGCTTGGTTCTGCAGCTTATCAAGTGGCAAACATGGACGTATTAAACGTAAGTGCTGTTTTACCACTTATAGTAATTCCTTGGTAAGTTCATCAGTATCTTTAGTATTTTATCTCCATTTGAATTTATACATGCGTTTTGTATTTTGAATGTGTAAAAATAAATCCCACATCCTTTCCAGGGTACACCTGCACTTTTCCTAATACTGCTGTTCTATAAAAGTAACCAGCTCTCATCATTTCTTGAAGATGAAAGGTGAGTATAAGCTTTTAATGCCAAACATCAGGGTATTTTAAATCATAAATACATTTTGTAAATATTAACCATTTTCATTGCTTAAATATGGCAATTTTTTTTTCTGGTATCTGGCAGATTTTTTTCAAGTCTGGAGACCCTGGTGAGTTGTGGGTTTTGTGGACCTACTTCACCTTTGGCATTTGGAGAGGCAGTTTTAGGAGCAGTTAATGGGAGTGTGGAGACTGTTAAAAAGAAGCAGCAGCTCTGGAGGATGTGGAGTATGGTTGTAAATCCTCTGACGGACACAATTACTCAGGTACTGACCTCCAATCATCTGAGCTGTGGAATGAATGTATTTAACCTTGTAATTGACATGCTCATAGTGATGAGTCATTGTTCAAAAACAGACCAATGAAGTCAATCAAGGCGATGCTCTGGAGCATAACTTCAGTGCCATTTACAGTGCGTTGATGTTTCCAGTCATCCACCTGCTGCCTGGTTCAGCCTTACCACAGGTCAGAGAGTGTCCTTATTTTCTCGCAATTTGTTTTTTCTTAACTCATTTAATTGAATGCTTTTCTTTTTAGACCACTCAAAAGGCCATGATCAGCACATGGTCCAGGCTTTACAAGGCATTTGCTCGTTGCTCAGCCTTGGTTGCCACAGCGGAGGAGAATACATGCTGCGAAGAGTTGTGTGTCAAGATTTCTGCCTCTCTTGACTGCGAAGCTCTGAAAGTACTTATGATGATTTTTATTTATTATTTGGAATATTTCATCAGTTGTGCACCTAATTGGGCTGTTGACTGTGTTGTAATTTCTCCGCCTTTTGGTTTTGTTTTAGAGTCTGTCTATGCTAGATGCGATAGCACACATCTTGCTCATCATTGTTGAGAGTATGGACTTTTCTCCTTATACACCACAGTTCCAGCAGAAGATGAAATGTAAGGCTTTTGCTTTGGCTTTAGATTTCAGTTTTAGAACACCAGGTTGTGATTTAATTTCATGCCTCATATTTCCTTTGAAGCTCCTCGTACACCTATGAGTTGGGTACGCAAGAGAAGCAGAGCCCTGGGGAATCTTTCAACCTTCCACACTCTTCTGATGCAGACTCTAGATGCTTTTCTTACTGCAGACCCCTCCGAAGAATCTGTCGAGCCTTTAAACGAACTTTGCTCTGCCCTAGTGTCAATCTTGTCCTCTCTTTTCACTAATATTACTCTTCCCTCTTCCATACAAGAGGTGCTCTCCAGCCTCACCAAACCACTTGCACGCCTTTATGAACAGTTTTCCTGGTGAGTGCAGTTTTCTCATCTCATTCACAGAAAATAATTTTTCCTTTGTAACAAATTTTTCTTTTTCTTAAGTTGTGATGACCCATCAAAGCTCAGTGCAGAACTAGGACACAAGGTAAGAATTTTTCCAGTAGTATGTCTTGGGTGTAGTCTTTTATTTGTAGGGAAAAGTTATATTTATATATTTTTTTATTATATATTTTTTGTTTATTTTCTAGCTGGAAAAACTGGCCACAGACTTGCTTGGCTGCCTTCAGACACATTCGACTCTGCATGATGATGAATTCCTCGCTGTGCTGTCGCCCTTTCTTTGTGTACTTTTTCTGCACAAGAGCAAGCAAGTTTGCTCTGTTGTCACTCAATTCTGGAATGCCACTTTTGGAAATGCTCTCACCTTGAGTTACCCAGAACCTCTGAAGTATGCTTTCATTTTATTGTTAGAAAAATATGTATAATATGCAGCCTATGCAGGTTTTTTGATCTTTTGTATTTTCCCCTCAGGTGTGTTTTAAATCAGGCTAAGCACAAGACTCCACTGATTTTACCTGGTTTTGAAGCTGTTGATGCACCAGATGAATATAGTGGACCATATATGGCATGTTAATATTTTTTGTTCCACCAGTGCAAATATTTATCCTAAAAATGATAACACTTACTATTTGCTTGAATTAAATATGTTGTCCTATTTGTTACTTTTTTTAATTGTTGGTTTTATGAACATGCTAAAGATATGTTATGTTCTTTCAAAAGAGTGATAGTTCTCAGCTGGACCCTCAGATTAGTGGTGTAAATGTGACCTCTGTGGGAAAGAGGGACTCGCTCCTGGCAAGAGCAGAAGAGCTTAAAGGAAAAAGTTCTGTTACCACATCAAAGCCAGTTTCTGTAAGTAAGACTGGATGGTCAATGTGGATCTGAACAAAATTTTTACTGAATTAGTAGCCATGTCCTTCAATACAACAAATCGCACCTGTTGCCTCTTAGGTTAAACTGGATTTTGGTTCCCCCAAGCCGTTAAAAGCTCTTGAGGAGGAAGCATCTCAAGATTTTGTTTTTATTCCACCTGAGATGAAAGAGAGAGTGCTGACTGAGCACCAGAAAGAAGTGAAAAGGACTAAACGGTAGGTTTGGTTTGCTGTCAGGTTGTGAATGGCTGCCGTGTCATGAAAATAATAGCAAAGTCTGAATTTTGCTTTGACTTCTGGATTTTATTTTTGGTTTACATAAGGGTTGACATTCCTGCCCTGTACAATAATCTGGATGCCTCCATGGACACCATAGCCTTTTCACAGTATACTCAGAGTCAGGAGGAGTCAATGTATGTAATATGTATATAGTTGTTCTTCAACTCACCTAAATTCAGATTTTATCTTTACACACTGTATTACTGTATTAACAATGTGTTTGTTTAGGGACACATTGCCTAAAGATGAAAAGGATCAACCTTTGGAAGCAGCTAGGGATCAGCTGAAGGTAAATTAATTATGTTTTTCTATTCTAGCATTGATATTTTGGTTATGTGGTAAATATATGCATGCATCTTTTTTTAAACATGTATTTAATTATGCTTTAATGTCATTCTCCCTCAAAAGGAGGTTGCCTCAAGTGAAGAACCAACCACAGATGTTAAAGAAGACCAAAAACACACCGGTTCTGTTATAGAAACTCCAGATAAAGCTACACAGAATAAAGATCAAACTTCAGAGATGGATCAGTCACAATCTAGTGGTGTCTCAGTTGATGTGAGTGGGCTTGAGAAAAGCGGATTAGAGGGGACAAGTCCTAATATTTCGAGTTCATCTGATATGGTATCTGGCACACCTCCTAAACCCAACAGCAGGCGTCAGTCATTTATAACCTTAGAAAAATATGTTGAAGGGAAATTGACAAGTCCTGCAAGTCCTGCATTTGCAGGTCCACTCACCCGGAGATCAAGAAGACTGGAGGCTTCACAGGCATCAGCGTCAAATCAAAATGATTCTCAGCCTCAGATTAAAAAAGTGGACACTGTGGAATCGCAAAAGATGAGCAGCATTGACATGTCCACTCAAAATGAGCATGCTAGCATGGAAGTAAAAGATGAGAAGTCAGTTGAAGCTCATCCACATGAAGGTACCGATGAGGAAGATGTTGTCCCAGATACCCAGAGCCAAGTATCTGGTGACCTATTGGGTATTAAAAGCAGTCCTGTGTCTAAAGCCCATGTGGAGGAACAGGACTCACCTGAAAAATATTCACAGAGTCCTAATGATTTTCAAGCTAGTCAAGAACCAAGAAGGTCTGGCAGAAGGCGAAGTAAACCTGTTCGTCCAGGGCAAGATGCAGAGGAATTAAAAAGTAAATCTCAAGAACAAGCCAGTCAACCTGCAGAATCTGCAGTAACAAATTCACAAAAGCCCATTCCTGCTTCACCTGGTAGCACTTTGACTGGAAGGAGAAAAAAAAAGGTTCTTGAGACCAGTAAAACAGAAGGTGACCAGCTGAAAAATGAAGACATAAAAGGAGATCTTAGCCAAAGTGATACACAGATTTCCTCTGCTATCCCTCCACAGACAGTAGGTATGCATGACAATAAAGACTTAAGCCAGATTGATTTATCTCCCAAGACTTCTCCTGTAATCCAGTCAAATAGCCAAAGCAAAGAGACACTGCCAGCTCTCTGTGAGTCTGAGAGCATGTCGGTGGGTAGACAGAGGAAGACAAAAGCACAACCTGAGGAATCCATGGAAAAGGAGATGGTTATTAACTCCCAAAACGCTGCATCTACTTTAAGACAGAAACATGTTCAGTCAGCCACGTCTGACTCAGAGTCTGATAGCCAGCAAATTGTTCGAACACGAAGATCCAGGAGATCTGAATCTAAGTTACTGGAGATATTTGGTGTGCCAGTCAAAGAAGACTTGAATCAGACAGACTCCCAAACTCCAACAGCAGTGAAGGGGAGAACTTTGAGGAGGAGAACTGCAGAAGAAGAGCCAGAGTCTAGTAAAGTTGCTACATCAGCGGTAAATGCAGAGGAGTTTAGTGCAAGCCAGGAGTCCTCTCAAGAGCTTGGTAGATACAGAACTCGACGTTCTAGGGGTTTGTTGTCTCCTACTGAGAGTATGGAGTCTGAAAACTCTGATAGCCGAGAAGATGGACCAAGGCCTAAAAAGAGGCTGCGGAAACCACTATCAACAGAGGTGTTACCTGTTGCTCCAGAACCCAAAGTTACTGAGATGTTTGCAGATAAGGAGCTTATTCAGTCGGACGTTTCAATGGAGACATCACAGGATGAGGCAGATGCTGAAAATATCTTGAATATTTCAGTCAGTGAGACCAAGGAACGTAAGCAAAAGAATGAAGAGGGTGTCTCTGTCCCTTGTGGTGCACCACATAAACAGATTATCACAGAAAAAGCAGCAGCAGAAGACCAAATTGACACGGAGTTGAAAACTGATACAGATGAAAAAGAAACAGTCAAGGCAGAGGGTGAAGAAGCAAATACATCTTCACAGGCTGGATCAGAAGATTTCAAAAAGGAAGTTGTTTTGCATAAATGCCCACATACAAAGGGACGGGGCCGTGGACGTAGACGATCTAGAAGCTGCAACTGCTTTTCAAACAACCATAATGTGTTTTCACAGGACAGTGACTTCCAAGAATCACAAGATCTAAAAAATGAACAAGTTCCACTTGCTGCCAACATCTTGAACTCTCAACCTGATCAGTCAAGCCCAACAACTGCAACAGAAGTAAGCAAAACCTCAACAATTGAAGAAATTCCTATTGCTGATGTTTCAGCACTTTCAGCCTTACCTGCTGAACTCCCATCTGAGGTTTTGCCTTCTGAAAGCCCCATTACAAAGCTTGGGGTAATTGTTTCTCAGCTACCAGAAGTGGAGGAAGAAGCACAACTTGAATTCTCCAAACCAATGGAGGGTTCAAACAAGAAGCTTGTAGAAGTCCAGGAGAAAGAAACAAATCAGTTAAAGAGTTCTGGATCCACATGTGGTCAAAAGCATAAAGGAGAGGATAGATTAGAAAACACTTCAGTAAGCCAAGAACCTCTCCAAAGTTCAACACCTCAAGACACCTCTCCAAGTCAAGGTCGCCCAGTGGAAGATGCACCGATATGCCAAGAGCAGCTAGAGTCTTCTCATGTCCACCAGGAGGATGCAATTAACCCAGCAGTGACGCAAAGTGAAGACCTTGCTGTTTCAGAGCAGAGACAAGAGAAGGCTGTGTTGCTAAAAGAGTCAAATAGAGAAGAATTGCTTGACAAGGAAATTGCTCTTGTCGAGAAGGAAGAAGAGATGCAGATAAATAACCGGGATCTTCCTGTGGATGTCCAGGAAGAGTTATCTGTACCGCCCCAGAGTAGCACATCTGAAGCCTGCTTGGATTCTCCACCCAAGCCGAAACTGTTGAGCGCACTCAGTGGTGAGCTGGAGCCTGGCCAGAGTCCAACCAGAAGTCGGTCTCGTGTCTGGTCACCATCCGCTTCTCCATCCACCAGTATTCTAAAGAAGGGTCAAAAACGAACATGTGAAGAGGAGACTCCATCCCCCCTTCCCAAGGTAAGGACAGCACAAGTTACCACGTATCCATTTGAGCACATGGGATTTAAAGCTTAGATTACCTTCAATTTGTATTATGACTATATTTTAAAAACACTTTGTGTGCAGTCACGTCGAGTGTCTTTTGCAACTCCAATTTACCAGCAAGAACTGGCTGATGACATTGATCGTCGTAGTCCGGTTATTCGCACAAGTTCACCTAGGTCAAAAGTCTTAAGTGGACAGTCAAAGGTAAATTGAGATTTGAAATCTGGATATAAAACAGCATTGTCTGTTATTAAATGTCTTGTTTTAATGCAGTATATCACTACACCAACAAAAGGCTATACAAGTCTGAGTCCACGTAACCTCCGTAGCCCTGGATCCAAAAGCTCTAAAAAATGCCTGGTGAGTATTTTCTTTTTTTTACACTTGTGTATATATCGAAGTAAGATTTAAAAAATGAAGCCTATGCACAAGATGTTAATATGTAATACCATCCCCTTTTATTCAGTTGCTTCAGATTTTATTTAAACAGTATTTCCAAATGGAAATGCATTCAGATGTTCCTCTGTATTTTAGATTTCAGAGATGAGCCAGGAGCCACGTCCAATTCCTAAAGATTGTGTTTATCCAGCACTTGTTGGCTGCTCTACCCCTGTAGAGGCTGTTCTGCCGCAGATATCCTCCAACATGTGGTAAGCCAGACCTCCCGTTTCCCCTTCAGTACACCAGGGTTCAGTCTGTAAAGGTCTTTATAGGATTTAAAGTAAGAAATGGTTTTCTGTTATGATTAATAGATTTCATAGTTGACCAGGTTTTTTTTTTTATTCAACATTTGTGAAAAGAATGCTGTTGATTGCCATATATTAATTTCTCTGTTTAGGCCACGTGGCTTTGGTCAGCTTGTTCGAGCCAGGAATATTAAGACAGTAGGAGATCTGAGTGCTCTTACCCCTAGTGAAATCAAGTCTCTTCCTATTCGCTCACCTAAGCTGTCCAATGTGAGGAAAGCACTTAAAACGTATCATGAACAGCAGGTAATGTGTCAGTCTTCTTAACATTGGCCTATATTGTTGAAGATCGTTCTCACACCTCACATTTGGTCATACAGCGAAAAGGACGTTCAGATGACCTGAAGAGTTTTGACGAAATGGAGAAAATGACATCTGAACCTGAAGAGATGGAGCTTCCTCAAAACCAAGATGAGGAGCAAACACCAGGAACAGAGGCTCAAACATCAGAATCAGAGGCTCAAGGTATTTCTTCCTTTTCTGTCATGTTTATTGTTGGTGATGGATGGATTCAGATATTAGTGAATTACTGAGTCATTTTTATTTATTTTGTTTTTAATTCAAATTTTTTGCAGAAGACAAACTGTCAGAAGTGGGAGTAAATTCAGAAGTGGTAACTGAAGAGAACCAATCTCATGATTTGCTCTCAGATATTGTAGCTCTTGGTGAACGCTTTACTTCAGAGGAACTCGGTCAGCGTTCAGCCAGTCAGTTGGGTCTGATGCACGAACATCTGAGTGGAATGATGAGGAGCATTGTGACACATCTGCAGTCCCGCTTGCTCTGTAATCTGGATGATAGCTTGCCATGAAGACATAAGAGACAGTTTTCCTGACAAGAATTCACTTTTACCTTGAACCTTTTACCAGTGGACTGCTCAATCCCATTCAAGTTTTAGCTTGAATTTTAGGATAGATTAATTTCTAATTATGGTCTCTGAGAATAGACTTGAATGGCCAAAAGCCATTTCCATTACTACGTAAGTGTCTATGTATTTTATGGAGTGATTTTTAAGGTTGTAAAATTGTGCCGAGATTCCAAGGAAGCGTTTTTTTTTGTTTGTTTTTTTAAAATAAAGTTATAGTATTAATACAAGATCTCTTTGCTTTCCTTTTACCACTTTAGTGCATTTGTTTTAATGGAGTTGTGTAAACAGTTTAATCACAAATTTATATGCTGTTTTTCTATTCAAGGAAAATATTTTTATATATATATATACAATATTTTTTCAGGACCAAATGTATCAAAAGCACTTTTTTTATATATGTGTA
>CAIGQV010000001.1:9051606-9260107 GCA_903798115.1 Danio jaintianensis
TAGCAGTGCGATGTGGCTGTATATCGGCACTGGTGAGAGGCGTGCGTTAGTGTTCCATAATCGTGTATATAAAAATCAAACACAGAGAGTCTAAAAACCCTTTTGTATTAGGAACTACTTTTTCTTTTGCCATTTATTCACATCTGCAGCTGACGTCAGAACAGCAGAAACCGTTACTAATTCACCAACGGCACTTTAGAGCTAGTATTTGAATGATTCTCTAGTGTAATATTTAAAGTGAAGACAGGTGATTTTGCTGACATTTTCAGATTATAAGGCTGAATAGCAGTCTACAGAGATATCTCCCTACAGTATTTCTCTGTTGCATTCGGGATATCACAATCTCGAATCCCATCTCACTCAATACACTACAATTATATGGTATAAATACAGCACTACAACATACAAATGATAGAGATCGACATAGAATATCATTTACCTGTTGAATAATGATTTTATCAGCTGTAGTTTAAAATTACGCTGTATTTTTTTCTCCTCTAAGGGCTTATTATGCGGTCTCTGTCGCTATCTTGTGGATGGACAACGTCAGCCGTCTTTGCTCTGTATGACAGGCTAATGCCCGCCGACGCTCTGTCTCTCAGAAATTATAAATATTTTAAAACAGACACTATCCTTATAAATAAACTGCATAGTTGCAATCTAAACAACTACATACTCGACTTAAAAAAAAAGCCTCAAAAGTACATTGTTGCCCAGCAGCAGCAATATTTGTCAAACTGTAGAGTGTCCACAGCTTGTTGCTGTATGTGGGCGGAGTAATACTGAAGGGTGAAGAGGCGGCAGTGTTACCAACTATTTTCAATGAAAAGGCACTAAGTTCTGCTTAAAAAGCCGATAAATGTAGCTAGATTAAGTCATGCGTCTATTTGCATATTAATGACTTCATCATGTCCAACAGTTTGCTTAACAGCCTATGGTTAATAAAGGGGTATTTATATTTGCGCTACGCTTTATATATGCATGTCAATTTAATTAAATGCATTGTTTGAATACAGTAGATGTGTAGTGAATTTGCAGAAATCTCTGACAAGTTCAGAAATTGGTGTCACAAATCTCTGTTATTGTGAACAAGAAAAAAAAAATATTATAAACGGTCAAGTTAAATTTAAAACAAAGGAGAAATAGATCGGTTTGACTGTACAGGAGAAATACCTTGTACTCGCGATGCTAAAACATTTGCCGTTGGTATCCAGAGGAATGTTCAGCTCTCAGGCTGCAGGTGGGAGAGACTGCTGTGTGAGGACTGGGACTGGGATGGCTGCGGGGAGGGGCTGATGGAATCACGCATGGCTCATTGAGAAGAGTAGGAACGGTACAGTATGGACATGAGAGTCTATAAAAATCTCCAGTAACACCAAAAAAAAAAAAGTCACTAGATTTGTCGCTAGTCGCTTTTTTGAAAAATTGTCGCTAGAAGGGTCTGAAAAGTCACTAAGTTGGCAACACTGAGAGGTGGTAATAGTGCTGTTACTGGCAGAATATCGCGGCTATTAGCCAATCAGATTCAAGAACCAGACAGAACTGTTGTATAAATAAATAATTATATATATGAGAACTTTGTTTAGAGAACTTGAGAACTAAGTTTTAGGTTGAACTGTAAAAAACTAGAAAAAACAAGATTAAGGAAAACAAGTTGAGATTTTTTTGTTTTTTTTTTCTAATTTATTTAAATTGCAAAATTGAAAATAAGAACTAGTCTAAATTTGATTGCTGTCCACTTACAGTCCATCCATTTAGAAACAAAGCAAATAAATTAGTTACAACAAATTAGAATCGTTGGCTCAAATGATTTACAAATGATAGTATACTTTTTTTTGTAAAGCCTATCAGTCCTTGTTAGCTGCAAATGTATTTTAAATGTAGTTATATATGAAGAGTGCCATCTGCAAGATAAAATATTTTATATACTGTATATAAAAGTTATAGATTATAAACACTTTTTTTTTTTCTGCTGGTTTAGGTGTTCCTTATAGGCAATAGGTGAAGCTCTATGCATGTACTCCACCTGTGTTTAAGTACACACTGCATGCACTTTCAGAACACGCACTATTCTCCAACTAGCCAAAGCAACTTATCATGAGACTTGCTAATGTGTCACAATTATAAAAAAAATCTCATATTTTACACTCGATTCGAAACAATATAGGGGTGGAAAAAGGGTGACAAGATTTTCATTTGTGGCTGAACTTACCCTGTCAAGATATTTTTCAAACAATTAAGGAAACTTCTATCTTGTTGTTGTTGACAATAAAAATGCACCAAATCCATGACAAGACACAGATCTACAGCAGAAGCGTGGTGTGCTTTATTAGCTAGTGATTCAAGGTACACACCTTCCTTTAACCCCACACCTACAGAATCAAAGAAACAAAACACACATGCAAATAATAGCCAGCCTTCAGCAAGGGAGGGAGGAGGCTTGTTTTTTCAATCAATATGTTTTCTCTATAGAGGAATTGATGGCCCGTCCTCAACATTTATTATTATTTTTTTCATTTTCACACAGCAACTTTAGTGCCTCAGTTCGGTTTTTATAAAACGCTGAATTTCAGGTTTTCCTTTTCACATATAAAGTGAACCATGAGCCCATCTGTCATTGTGCAAAAGTTTCAATGTTAAAACTTTCAGAATGGCCTTCTTTGAATGTAGTGTGATTGCAATATACAAAAATAATGGGCTCAAGTTACTTAACGGTTAGAATAGAACAACAAAATGATAAATAAAATTGTCTGTGACTTAAATAGGTGTATATATAGTTAATCAGTTTCTCATGCCACAACAGAGCTTGTGACACGGGCACAAACGCAATTCGATAACAGTAATGAGGACTAACAGTAGAGTGACTACGTCTAACATTAAAATGCTTTTTTAAAAATTCTGTCTCAGCGGATATGAAACTGCCCATCCACAGGAAGTGTGAGAGGGCAGGAGATGTATTTAGATGGCTTCCACATAGTTGGCGGGCAGCATGCCGGTCTTTCCGGTACGTTGCACAGTGCCGTACATCCAACCCTCGTCGATGGACTGAACGTTCACGATAACATCACCATCCTTGAAGGACACCTCATCGCTGTCAGCAGCGGCGTAGTCATACATGGCACGCACAGTTTTCTGTTCAGGACAAAGAGAAGACTGTTAAACCAGATCCACAATAGCTTTTAGTATCTGAAACTGAAATTGTCAACGGTCTCTCGCTCTTACTCCAGTGGTTGATGGATGTGAGGGGACAGAAGAAACGGTTGTCTGTTGTGTTGCCACAGAGGAAGATCTTTGCTGAACCTCAATGGTCTTGGTCTGTGTGTATCCTGTATGAGAGAACAACAGAGGTTTCATTGCTTAAGTATGTTTTTAATTCAATCAGCATTTTCAAAACTAAACCTTTTCCCTACAAACATTTTCCAACTGTTGTTAGAATGGGCCCTTTTCACAAGACGGTGATGACGTGTTTAAGGGTCATCAGCTTCCTAAATCCTTAAAAGTTTTTAATAATCGGATAAAAAACCCAAAAAACTTAAGTACATTTAGAAAGCTATAGTTTGTATTATATCATCTTTGCATCAAATTACACACAAAACCTAATTACCGCTTATGCAAGGTGTTTCTAATGCAGTCTTTATGGGTGGGACAAAAATGTTTATGTTGCTCTCTTTTCTAGCTCAATAACATTAAAAAAAGATGGATGAACTTGAACCGAAACCTAATAAAAATCAAGCAGTTAACATGTACCGTTTAAAGCAGAGATGGCAAAGCCATTGCTGTAGCGGTCCACGTTCTCAGACACCTCTGACTTCTCATCACCCACACCACTCATTGCACTGGTGGAGCGTGAGTGTTCCTTGCTGCGGCGCTGGGCTTGAACTGAACAATAGGACAAACATGTTAGCATTATCTCCTCTTTGAGAGATGCCTTCTGTTGAGGAAGTTTTTGTAGGGCATCAGTCTGGCAGGAATTAAACAGATATCTAAATACAGTATGATGCAGTAACCCTCAAGCTGAAGTCAGTTTGGTGCAGAGAGATGTTTACTAAGACCTTACACAGCTGTTGTCAGCAGACTCATGGCCTACCTGACATCATGTGAAGACTTCTGGACTGGATGTTGTCCTCGGCAGGGTCATAGTCAAAGACAGAGCCAGGGTTTGTGCGCCACACACGCAGGTCTTTGAGGAAAAATGAAACAGTTTTAGTGAATAACTGTTCATAACTCATTATCCTTTGTATATAATTCTTTACATATCGTATAGGCAGAAACATAATTTTTGTGCGTACAGGCCAGGGCTGTCCAATCCCGTTCCTGGAGAGCCACTGTCCTGCAGAGTTTAGCTCCAAACCTAATTATACACATCTCCAGACTTCTAGACAAGAGTGCTGGAGCTGGTTAAAGCTAAAGTCTGTTGGACATACTGTATGACCCCAAGAGCAGGACTGGTCAGCCCTTGTTTAGAGTGTACAGTGTGTGTCAGCTGACCAGTGATGGTCTCCTGATCGTGCTCCTCTGCACGTCTCCTCTCCATCTCCACCACGCGTCTCTGGATGCCACGGTAGTTGATATCACTGAAGTCCTGGGTGTTCCTCTTCACACGCTCAGTTACTGGGTCAGAGATGGTGGGGGTGAAGCTGCCCTTACTCTTCTCAAAGTCCTGGTGGTATTTGACCTGATAGAAGCAACAATGCAAAACATGAAGTAAGAGACACAAAGAACCTACTGTAGCTAAAATGTTTTGTATTCTCAATTTAAAAAGAAAATTGAGGGCAGGATTTTAATTTTACACATTTCATTGTATTTTCTCACTCCCAGCTAACTAATAGATGGAAAGAACTTAGGGCTTAAAGAAATCTTGGGTTTTCTGCTCATAATTGGTCTGCAATGACATTCATTCATGTTTACTAACATCCCTTGAATGCCAATGATCTTCTGTTGTTTAGTGTATTTTGACCAGTTTTACAGCAAAACGTGCAGTCATTTTCAGTTTTTACAATAGTGCACAACAAGAGGCTGTCACTGAACTCAAATTGTCAATTTAATTCATACTACTAAACTGTGTTTTTTTCAATTAATATTTCATTAAAATTTCATTCTGTTCTTTGTATAACACACTAGATTGCTGACTCCTGACAATACTGTTATTTTTGCAATCTCGTAAAATTCATCTCCCAAACTAGTTTGAACGTAACAGGGTTGAAAAATCAGATAATTGAAGTATGCTGAGAAATGTCATCTTACTCCAGAAATGATACGCTGGGTTTCTTTGACGCGTCTCATCTCGGGGGTGTCCAGCACAAAGGCGGCCTTGCCTTGCACCTGCTTACGGAAGCTGTCAGAGTACAAAACCTAAACAAAGCACAGCACATACAAAAATTAGAAACCATTTTCCCCTAGATTATGATTAAGAACCTATGGACAACACGCCAAGAGATCAGGACACACGCAAAGAACATGAATATGACATGAGCATAGTCCTGGGTGTTATTATGATTTCAGACAGATGAATTAGACGCATCTTCAGAGGGCTGGATTAAGAATAGGTGGATCCTGGGATGAAGGCTTATAGTGATGATGATCAGTTATAGCATTAAATTCAGCATATGGAAAAATACAGTTAATATTATTAGCCTCCGAAATGAAATGAGGGTATTAGCGCGGTTATGTGTACATGTGGCACACACACACAGAGACACACAAATGTCCTAAAACTGTGAGTATACCGAGCTAATGTGCAATTGGTTCCGTTTGACCCGCTCCATCTCTGGAGTGAACACCACAGGCGTTCCCTTGGCCGACAGATCCTTATACAAGACCTAGAGTAGAGAAGAACAGCGCCCCCAGAGGACAGTCAGACACAAGACACCACGACAGACGCAAGAGTCTTTAGAGAGCACAGTCACAACAAACAGCACACGCAACACGCACTGAGAATTTCCCACATTTAACAGGATCCTGGCTGGGAAGGGGAAACCACCAATATGGGATATTCTGGTTTCATGTTGGATTAGCAACAGTGTTTGGCATGTTGAATAATCCATACGTCTGAGTTCACAGCAAAAAAGGCAACTGACTAGGGTGGAATATGATGTGGTCAATTACATTAGATGGAAATGAGGTTTAGGCTTCATTTGTTTTGCATCAATGATGAGATTGTAAGACTGGAAGTGTAATTGGAAGCGTTAATGAGGAACAGAGCCACTCTCAAGTAAACCCTGCATGTGGAGCTTCCACTACCGAGCTGATGTGCTTCTGATTCTCTCTGACCCGCTTCATCTCAGGGAGGTCCGGCATGGCTGTGCCTTGACCCAGCGAATCCTTGTATTTTATCTATACCCAAGGATTGATTTCGACATATTCAGTGAACAACACATACATGAACCAAAGAGGGACACAAAAAACATTTACAAAGATGACATACACAATAATATTAGCTCTGTTCCAAACCCTAGTGGCCTACATAGGCAGCTGTATTTTAAAACTGAATTCCCACATGAAAAAAATACTATAGTACTTTATAGCAAATACTGTAGTGTTTTTGAGCCAAGCTATAGTACTTTCAGTTAATCTGCTGTGGTAATTCTATAGTTGCTACAGTATGGTAACACAACACCTATAGTGTGTATATATGCAAGTTACCCAATACTGTAGTTTCCCGTTTGTATAAATGTACAACACAAATTTTGTTTTCCTAATCTTAATTTCATAGGAATATTTCTTAATCTGTCTATAGGCAAAAGTCAAATGCACACATAAATATATATATATTTTTTGATTTTTTTGATCAGGTTACTAGGGTTTGGAGTAAAGCAATTGTATTCATAAAGAAACAACCAACCAACCAACCAACCAACCAACCAAATAAACAAACAAAAAAACAATAAAGTTGTTGATGAATAATACAAATTAAAACTAGATAACTGGTTATGGTTTGGTACCTAATTATTACATGGAAAACTTATTTGCCTACAGTTAAATGTTAAGTATTACAGTAAAAAGGGAAGACAAGATTTTGTCACATGAGTTACTCTATTGTTATAAATGATGGATCTAATGCAGTGATTTGTTCTTGGGATCACTACTGGACTAGTAAACATGTGGCTAAAGTTATTTTTTTTTTAGATGATGGGGAGATGGGGAACGGGATATTTTGTGGGTGGGATAGAGAGTGACACCCCGGTGTACCGTGCTAATATTTTGCTGATTGCGTTTAACTCTCTCCATCTCTGGGGTTTCTGAAATAGCTGTTCCTCCTCCCAAATCTTCCTTGTAATGAATCTTTAAACAAACAGAGGCAATGGGACAAAAAAAAGGTAAAAATTAATTTAGATTTTTATGTCAATGATTTTAAATATTAGTATGTAAAAACAATAAGAATAAAAACAAAATCAAGACTAAAAACGGTATAAATCATATAAAATACTGAAATTATAATTCGCATGAACACAAAAGTGTTGAAAACATAAAATGTCAGAAAAATAACATGGATTTCTAACAAGAAAAAGTGTGGTAATTTGGTTATTTATATGGGTGGTATAAAGACTAGCATTCAAAAGTCTGAGATAAGATATATTATTCTATCTTTTAGTTCAGTTGTTAGGGATGGATTAAATCGATCCAATATTGCAATAAGATAGCATTACAAAAAACTAAATTCTATTTCAAATAAAAGCTCTCTTTTTTTAAAATCACAAATTCCTGAAGGATTACGTGACATTTAAAAAAAATGAAGTAATGGCTGCTGAAATTCATATTTATTATCACAGGAATAAATGACTTTAAAATAAGATAATAAATGATAAATGAAATTTTGATAATTTGTAACAATATTACTTTTTTGTTTATTATTGTTTTTGTTTTTAAACAAAAAAACTACAGAGCTCAAACTTTTGAACAGTAGTGTATGAAAAAAAATTCAATAATAAGATAGTGGAGGGGAACATTTGGGTTTTTAAGGGATATTTATCATTGATGAAAAAAATAAATAAATAAATGAGATTTGAAAGGAGGATTGGGAGTATAATTTGGTTAAAGCAAAGAGTCTAGAAAAGCAAAGAGTCTAGAAAACTACCGAGCTGATGTTCTTCTGGGTTTCCCGAACCCGCTTCACCTCAGGAAGGTCAGGTATAGAAATGCCTTGACTTAATGAATCCTTGTATTTAATCTAATACACATTTCAAGTCCATGATGAGCATGAAATAGTTGACAAGATCAAGTCAGAGCATCAACACATTTATGCAAAAATTGAAAGAAAAGGAAAAAATTTAGGAAAGATTGACAACAAATTCAACACTAGTCTTTGGTCAGTGTTTGAAAAAAGATTAAGAAAATATATGGACCATGGTATTATATGTTATTAAAAATGATGAGCGAAGGTGACTATTTTAAGTTATTCATATTAGATAGTCTATATTAAAATGAATGTTTGTGTTTCCAAGGATGCTGAGGTCATTTGGATTAAAACTGTAATTAAAGGAGGCGTTATGTCATTTTTGTGGGGCACTTCAACAGGGTGGATGATGGGGTCACAGAAGTGTACCGTGCTAATAGCCTCCTGATTGCGTTTAACCCTCTCCATCTCTGGGGTTTCAGATATGGCTGTTCCTTGCCCCAACTCCTCTTTGTACTGGATCTTCAGGATTGTACAAGCATAAGGAGGCATAAACATTTGCTTTTTTATCTCTCAGGGTAGGTTTTCATTTGTTTTGTCTGGGGATGTTTTAAAATGTGCCCTCACAACATTTGAAAAAAAGGAAAGACAGAAAATATACAACATTCAAACACACATCAATGAAGACAGAAACAAACCAGCAACGTGACTAAGCCGGGCTTACACTACAGGAATATTTGGCCAATTTATCTTTGATTTACTGCTTATAATCTTAGAAATATCTCGTCCAGAATCTCCATCAGGTTGCCATGTTTGACATAAATTATCTGGTGCTGCATCCCAATTTGCCTACTTAAAATACGTTCTTTAAGTATGTACTTTTTTGAGAAAAGCTTTGGGAAATACTACCTCATTAACAGACCGTTATGTTGCTTAGTTACGAGCCCTGTCAAACATCATCCACATTTCTTTTTTTTTTTAAATTTCCTACCTTATTGGAGATTTAAGGAGCAGGTTAATCTGCCATTTGCAAGTCTTTCATGCTGAAAAATCTCCTCAGGTCTAAAGTCTAAGAACAACTTACTAAATGTTCACGTTGTTACAAATGAAAACGTGGAAAACATGATTTAAATATTTTCCAGTAGGTTAGATATTAATTATCAGTCATTCAAACATCTTTACCAAAGCCTGTCTACTTTATGGTTGGTCTCGCTCATCTGCCATGTTTGTAGTGTTTACACTTTTTTACCCGTTTGTAGATCTAATCAAATTCATGTCCAACGCACAATGTGTTGTGGGTAATATTAGCCGTTAGAGTATGGATGAATCTACACTTCGAAAATTCTACCGGAAATAGGAGACCATCCTGAAACCTTTGGCATACACTTTTCAACATACTACTGTTTGAGGCATACTAATTATGTTTCCCCAGCGGGAGGGGAACTACAATGCTATGTGGAAACTTCCACTATGGGGATTTCGTCAGAAAGCCAATCATTCTGAAGAGTAATTAAACGGGCCAATGAAATGCCAATGAGTTGGCGGTGTCAGCGTGCACAGCTGGCAGCAATCATAATCAGCTTGTGAATAAGAATGCCCGCTGTGCCACACAACCACACCTTTTTCGCTTCAGAAGCCTCATGTGCAGTCTGAAAGAGACGTTTTGCTGTCATCCTCCGACTTTGTTCGAGAGAGAGAGAGTGAGAGAAAGCTGCCGTCTTCTGAGAGGCTGATTTCTCCCGGTTCCAGCGCGAGCAACAACGCGAGCAGCGGTGGTCGAGCTGGGTTTCTCCTGTCCCTGGGCGTTTCGCTGGACCGGTACTTCAAGAGCGGTGCGTATAAATTTAAGCAAATTTCCTAAAAGAGCAACACGGTCGGGCAGCGCGTCTTTTTAAAGACGTCGCTCCGACCGTGCGTTTCTGGATGCGGTGGTTTCCTGTCCACGGATGATGGGCACGAGCACTGTATTGCATGTCTGGGGGACCAGCATGTTAATGCGGTGCTCGCGGGCAGCGCATGCCATCACTGCGATGGCATGTCTGTTGCGCAGCTAAGATCGCGGTTCGCTCTTGCAAAAGGGCGAACCACCCCTGTTGTCCCCCGCAAATAGCGGTTGGCACTCGGGCAGATCTGAGGGTCACAGTGGGGGTCAATCCGCCGCCCTCGGGCTTGCGGACCTCCCATTCCTCAGCGCGCTCCATCCAAGCTTCGAGTGAGAGAAGCGCACCATCCTTCGGGAGGGTCGCCCTCTCACTCGATGACACCGAGGACCAGATGTCCATCGCTGCATCGGAGGGTGGGCTGTCATTTTCCGATGACAATTCGGACCCGCTTCCTCCCTCAGGGGTGGTAAGCGAGGCTCCGGATATGGCATCTGATATGATGGCCGTGCTAACCCGGGCTGCTTCGGCGACGAGGCTGGAGATGGCTTGTCCCCCAGCTTCGTCGCCGGACCGATTAGACGGGTGTTACGTGGAGGATAAGAAGGGGAAACCCTCTAAGCCTCCCGTCCCCTTCTTCCCGGAGGTGCACAGTAAGTTCACGCAGCGCTGAGGGCACCTTTTTTCTGCCCGGTCTGCGTGCGCTCCGCCCTCACCTTCCTCGATGACAGAGCAGCCAGGGGGTACGAGGCAAAACCCCAGGTCGAGTGTGCTAGCGCGGTCAATCTTGCCCGCGTGGTGCCCCTTCCTGGCGTGGTTAGCCTCGGCTCCCGTCCAAAGCGTGTAGGTTGTCTGCGTCCCTCAGGGCCAGAGCCTACACTGCTGCGGGCCAGGCTGCTTCCGTTTTGCTTGCTACGGCTAGTCCAAGCGCTGGCGCAGCGGCACGAGGAAGGTTCCGACCCAGGCTTCATGCACTACGCACTGCAACCGACTTTGCTCTAAAAACACCAGGTCGGCTGCGAGTGCCCTGGGAAGGACGATGACCACACTAGTGGTCCAGGAACGCCACCTCTGGCTAAACCTGGCAGATATGCGTGTCGTTGACAAAGTTCGCTTTCTTAACACACCCATATCCCAGGCTGGCCTGTTCGGCGACACCGGGGTGAGTTCACCCAGGAATTCACTTCGGTGAAAGAGTAGTCAAGTGCGATCGGCGGGCTCAAAAACCGCTCTCCCCGTCGATTCGTCCACTTTGGCTGCTTCTCGCCGAGGGCGCTCGTCTGTGGCTCCAAAATCTGCTCCGCCGCCCTGTCCGTTCAACTGGTTAAGCGGCAGCGTTGAGCACCTCACAGACGATCCCCGCCCCCCGCCTCAGGGCGCCGCTAAGTCCAGTACGGACCGCGAAGCGTCCCTGAGACGGGCCACTCGGAGAAAAGGATGTTTGCTCTTTCCCTGGCGGAGGGCCAGGGACACCCATATCATTAACAAAAAGGCCGTATGGCTACTAAATTTTTTAAGAGCAATTTTTTCCTCTCTCTGGGTGTGATAGCCCGAACACTGCCAGTATGGGACGCTATGCCTTCCAGCTCGCAGGATCGGTGCTCTTCGCCACAGGCTCTGTGAGTGCCAGAGGACGGGCTCCTTTCTCTCGCACTCCTAGCCGCCCTGCGGGCTCTTGGGACGAAGTTAAGATTAAACCTCTTAAACTTCCGCTCTTCCTTGGGACGCATGCCTCCCGGGGTGAGCTCTCCCATCCCGTGCTGCCCCACCGCTGGTGCGTCAGTGATTGCACCGATGATGTCACTCGCGTGGGCTCTGCCAGCCTGGTTAGCGCTGCCCAGCCCGTCGCGATGGCTCATTCGGACAATCAGACTCGGCTATGCGATTCAGTTCGCTAAACGGTCCCCCAAGTTCACGGGCGTGTATTACACCAGGTGTCAGCCCTGTGTCCGCCCCTCTCTTGTGCGAGGAGATTGCTGTCCTCCTGGCGAAGGATGCAATCAAGCCGGTCCCTCCAGCCGAGATGAGGTATGGGCTTTTTAGTCTGTACTTCATCGTACCCTAAAAGAGCAGTGGGTTATGACCAATCCTAGTTCTGCGCATTTTGACCCGCTGCCTTACAAGCAGCCGCTCAGAATGCTCATGCAGAAGCACATCCCCCGGTGCGTCCGTCCTCAGGATTGGTCTGCAGCGATAGACCTGAAGGACACGTACATTCATTCTACATTTTCCCACGCCACCGGCTGCGGTTTGCGTGCGAGGGTCGAGCATGATAGTACAAAGTCCTCCCTTTCTGGCTCTCCCTGTCTCCGCGGGTTTTCACGAAGCTCGCGGAGGATGCCCTAATGCCCCTTCGGCTCGCGGGCATCTGCATACTCCATTATCTCGATGACTGGCTTTTTAGCTCACTCGCGGGATCAATTGATTATGTACAGGGACTGGGTGCTCCGGCACCTCGACCTGTTGGGGTTTCGGGTCAACCGAGAAAGGAGTAGGCTCGCCCCCGTGCAGAGCATCTTTTTTCTCGGGTTGGAGCTGGACTTGATCACCATGACGGCGCGCCTCCCTCGAGAGCGCACTGGGCTGATGCTGACCTGTCTGAGAGAGTTCGACAGGAAAACTGTGGTCCCACTGATATCATTTCAGAGGCTCCTGGGGCATATGGCATCCGTGGCCGCTTCACGCCGCTCGGGCTGTTCCATATGAGACCGCTTCAGCATTGGCTTCCCGATCAGGTCCCTAGACGCGCATGGCACGCGGGCACGCACCGGGTGACTGTCACTCCGCTGTGTCGCCGTGCCCTCAGCCTCTGGACGGACCCTGGGTTTCTACAGGCCTGTGTGCCTCTAGAACAAGTGTCCAGGCATGTCGTCGTTTCGACGGATGCTTCCAGTACGCGCTGGGGGGCCGTGTGTTGCGGGCATGCAGCTGGGGGTCCGTGGAAGGAACCTGGTTGCATTGGCATATTAATTGCCTGGAGCTGTTGGCAGTGTATCTCACGCTGCACTGTTTTTACCGGTGCTAGAGGGGAAACACGTGCTGGTCAGGACGGACAGCACGGCGACGATGGCGTATATCAACCGCACAGGGGGTATCCGCTCTCGCCGCATGTCTCAGCTCGCTCGCCGTCTGCTCCTCCGGAGTCATTCGCGGCGGAATCGCTGTGTGCCATTTTTTTCCCCCGGCGAACTCAACTGTGCAGCCGATGCGCTCTCACGGCAGTTCACGCCCGGGAAAACTGAGACTCCACCCCCGGCTGTCCAGCTGTTATAGGTGCGCTCTGCGCGCTGGCTAACACAGCTGGCCCCTGGGCGTGCGTAAATACGCATTTCTCTCCAGTGAGCCTTCTCGCAGATACTGTGTTACGTCAGGGAGGACGAGGACCAGGTCTGTTATTGCGCCTCTGGCTCAATCTGATCTGTTTTCAGCTCTCTCCTCGTGACGGCCCCTCCCTGGCATATCCCTTTGAAGAAGCTCCTTCTTCTTTGGAACAGGCACCATCTGGCACCCGCGCCCAGATCTCTGGAATCACGTGTAAGGTCCATAGATGGAGCGTGGAGGACTTAGGTGACTTACCGGTTCGGTGGTTAACACCGTCACTCAGGCTAGAGCACCCTCTACGAGGCATGCCTACGCCCTGAAGTGGAGTCTATTCGCTGTGTGGTGTACTTCTCTCCGAGAAAGACCCCGGACATGCCAGATCAGTGTGATGCTTTCCTCCTTCAGCTGGCTGAGCTAAGGCTGTCCCCTTCGCACTGAGGGGTTGGCGTTACGATCATCCCCGCTCTGAGGACGCGGGGATGGCGGCGCGCTGGGAAAGCATCGCCTCATCATCCAGTTCTCAGAGGGGCGAGACGCTGGTTAATTAAATCAATCCTGTCCCCCTCTCATACCCACTTGGAGATCTCTCTTAGGAGAGGTCTGCTCGATCCACTCGACTCAGTATCTTTAAGTTTTCTGTCCAGGTAGACAGCTCTGCTGGTCGCGTTGGCATCGGTCAAGAGGGTCGGGTATCTGGAGGCATTTTCGGTCAGCGAAGTGTGCCAGCAATTCGGGCCGGTCCACTCTCACGTTTTCCTGAGACCCCGGCCCACCTATGTGCCCGAGGTTCCTACAGCGCTTCTTTAGACTATGTAGTGAACCTGCAAGCGCTGCCCACGGAGGAGGCAGACCCAGCCCCTTTCTTGCTGTGTCCTGTTCGCGCTCGGCGCTTGTGACCGCATTAGAGCTTACGACTCTAAGCAGCTCCTTTTCTGTTATGATCGGCAGACGGGAAGTGCCATATCCATTCTGAGGTTGGCCCACTGGATAGTGGATGCCATCTCCCTCGCTTCTCTATGCCAGGGTGAGCCGCGTACCCCGGGAGTGAGAGCGCACTCGACTAAGAGTATCGCCTTCTCTTGAGCGTAAGCACGCGGCGCCTCTCTAACAGACATCTGTAGAGCTGCGGGCTGGGCGACACCTAATACATTCGTAAAGATTCTATAATCTTTGAGTGGGCTGATTTTCCTCACGTGTGCTGGATACGCCAGTGAATGAGGAAATTCAGTACGGTGTTGAAACACGCTTGCTGCGCCTTTCTCTTTAAACACAGAGATTCGTGCGCTTATTCACTCTGTTCAGTTGAGTTCCCCATTTGGCGAACCCTGCAGAGTTCCTCCGAGGCCCCCAGCATCTGACTCAGCGGAGGAGTCAGGTGCCTGGCCCATTACGTAGTTGGCATGCCCACTTGGTCAGCCCGCGTTCTGGGTATAGGTGCCTGCTATGCGCGATCCCCGCTGGCGATCCCATATGCTTCATTCAGCCACGGTGTAGTTCCTCCTCTTAGGCGGGCCCGTGTCTTCCCTCCCCGCTAACCATCCTTCATATGTGTTCTCCCCCTTTTCAGGGTTAGTCCATATGTCTTCCTGCCACCAGGTCTCCCCATTGGGCAGCAGGTGGCCTCCGCAGCGTCCTCCCTATCGGGACTGCACGCTTCCCAACGTACTGTCGTAATTTAAAATTCCTAGTATCTTAACTAGGTGTATTTTTTACGACTCCCCAAAAAATATAAATAAGCCTTTAAGTGCTTCACAGGTAAGTAAGGTAAGTTAGGGCCAGGGGACACGTTGGTGGGCTGCGTCTCTGGTGATGATGGTGCGCTCACGCCGGAGCCTGGCAAACCTCTCACCAGCGACGTGGTAAGGTTCAATCACTGTGGCGTTTTCCATAGATTTCCCCATAGTGGAAGTTTCCACATAGCATTGTAGTTCCCCTCCCGCTGGGGAACGTAACGGTTACTAAAGTAACCCTCGTTCCCCGAGGGGGGGAACGGAAATGCTATGTTCCTTCGCCACAGGGATTGCGCCTTAGCTGACAGCTGTAGTTCGGCTTCTTCAGCTAGAAAAGGTGTGGTTGTGTGGCACAGCGGGCATTCTTATTCACAAGCTGATTATGATTGCTGCCAGCTGTGCACGCTGACACCGCCAACTCATTGGCATTTCATTGGCCCGTTTAATTACTCTTCAGAATGATTGGCTTTCTGACGAAATCCCCATAGTGGAAGTTTCCACATAGCATTTCCGTTCCCCCCCTCGGGGAACGAGGGTTACTTTAGTAACCGTTACGTTTCCAATACTATATAGAACAGATAGTATGTGAATTGGGATGCAGCATGGATGTTTACAGATCTCATTTCAAGCAAGTTTGATGTTTAGCATTTGAATTGAAGAAAGCTGTTAGAGTTAGAGCATTTTAAGTGTTCCCTCTGGTCTGACGATTTTAATATCTTGTAGTGTGTGATGCACCAGAAATTTCAGATTTTGCAGTTTGAGATATCTAAAAATGTTCTGTGAAGATTTTTCACGTTTTAGGTGTTAAGTAATTTAGTAACCAGTTGGGATTTATAAACTCCTGTAACATGAACCCAGCTTAAGATATAAAATATGTAAATATTAATCTTTTGAAATGGTTAAAGCTGCTGTTTAGGATGGAGAAAGATCAAGAGCATCAAATTGAATGATTACCGTTAGTGGCTTTGCTAGTTTATGACTACAAGTTAATGACTACATTAGACTGAGGTCTTTTAGAAGATCTAAATTAATATTATATAAAAAGAGCTGAAGGTCAAGAAATGTTAACTTAAAATGTTAACTTGTGGTTGCAGCTGAGAAAAAAAAAGGAAAAGGTCTTGTAAAGCAAGAAGTGTGAACAGAAAAAAATGACGTTGTTAGAAGGCAGGAAAAAAGAAAAATATTCATTAGTAGGTACCGAGCTGAAATTCTTTGTATTTTCTTTAACACGAAGCATTTCAGGGGTGTCCTGTACTGCTGAAACTTTGCCCTTACTCTTTTTAAGGTCAATCTGGTACTGAAGCTAAAAAGAAAAGAGCACAATAGCAGTCAAAAAAATTACACAAAAATTCAGCGAGAGAAAACAGTGCAACCAAAAATGGAAAAAAATATTCAAGAAACTTGTGTATTATTACAACTGACATCTAACTAGCATATAACAAAACTGTGGAATCTGCCAACTCTTTTATATCTGTCTCTCTTTTTTATATCCTACAGTATATAACATAAACACATGAAAGACAAGGACAACAAAGGCTACAAATACCACATTTAGGCTAAGATGAATAAAACAGGAACATAATATGGATGGAGCAGACATATTATGGCCTTGCTCAAAAGCTGTGGAGAAACACTTACAGTGCTGAAGTTCTTCTGGTTCTCACGCACTCTTTGCATCTCAGGGGTGTCCAGCACAGGCACATAGTGAGACATGGTCTTCTCAGCCTCCTCCTTGTATTTTTTCTGTTAGGGTAAATGCAAAGTCAACAATACTTTATACTGGATAATTAGCTCAAACCTTGTCAGAAACAAGTCTACACTGAATTGAATGTGCACTTTTTATATACAGTTGAAGTCCAAATTATTAGCCCTCCTGGGATTTTTTTTTCCCCTTCCAAAAATTTCCCAAATGATGTTTAACAGAGAAAGGAACTTTTCACAGCATTCATTCATTTTCTTTTCGGCTTAGTCCCTTTAATAATCTGGGGTCGCCACAGCGGAATGAACCGCCAACTCATCCAGCACATGTTCCACGCAGCGAATGCCCTTCCACCCGCAACCCATCACTGGAAAACATCCATACACACTCATACACACTACGGACAATTTAGCTTACCCAATTCACCTATAGCGCATGTCTTTGGACTTGTGGGGGAAACCGGAGCACCCGGAGGAAACCCACACGAACACGGGGAGAACTCCAAACTCCACACTGAAATGCCAACTGACCCAGCCGAGGCTCGAACCAGCGACCTTCTTGCTGTGAGGCGATTGTGCTACCCACTGCGCCACCGCGTCGCCCTCTTTACACAGTATTTCATTGTATAACAACAGGGACTTATAATATTGACCTTAAACCCTAACTTTCCTAATTAACCAAGTTAAGCCTTTAAATTTCACTTTACGCTGAATACTAGTATTATCTTGAAAAATATGTAGTAAAATATTATGTACTGTCATCATGGCAAAGATAAAAGAAATCAGTTATTAGAAATAAGTTAATAAAACTATTAGGTTTAGAAATGTGTTACAAAAATCTTTCAGTTAAACAGAAAGTCAGAACTTTTTTTTAATGTAATGGAATATGTTGTATGTATTTAATAAATGTAAATATCATTAAAGTGCATTTATATACATATATACAAGACTTAAAGTTTACTTAAAGAGAGTGCACTTTCATGACTAATAATAACACACTTAAGTACCTTTTTTAAGTGCATTTTATAATAATGAGAAATTAAATACTTAACTTAAAGGATAGTTGACCCACCATTTACTCGCCTTCATGTGGTTTCAGCACTTTATGAGTTTAATTTTTCCACTGAAAGCTAAAAACATTATTTTGAAAAATGGTAGCCATTGGCATCCATAGTAGGAAAAAATACTTTGGAAGTCAATAGCTACCGGTTTCCAGCTTTTTTCAAAACTTTTTTTTTTCTGTTCTTCAGAAGAAAGAAATTCAAATATCTTTATAACAAGTGGAGAATCAGAAAATAAAGACATATAGTGAAAATGGTGTTGGCTGACCTTTGGAAATGAACCATTTTATGTGTTTTTGTTTTATATTCTTATATTAGATTTTATACTTTTATGTAGACATTAACATAATGTAGCCTCAATAAGTAAAAAAAAAAGGCATTTCTCAAAAAAAATGACTGTCATACCTGGCTCACGATATTCCTGATCTGCTGAGCGTGGAGGATGTCAGGGGTGTCAATGACTGTGGTGTATGTGGCTCTGTCATGTTCAGCATTCTGCTTGTATTTGGCCTAAAAAATGGAATGAACCAGTAATCAATGTATTTTTGATGTATCGCCTCTGGAACACTGACAGTTTGATGAGGATTATTGTGTACCTGACTGAGGATTTCTGTGGCGTTCCTTGCCCTCAAGAAGTCTGGAGTGTCAGTAGCCAAAGCCAACATGCCCTTTCCCTTGATCTCTTGCTCCAAAGCTTTCTTGTACTCTCTCTGCAGAAAGTGGTCAGACATTGTCATAAAAATGTGATCATTTCCATATGCTGTTTGTCCGTGAACGTTACATTAAAACCAAGAAACCCTCCTGGGTAAAAATGTACTTGAATGGTGGACTTTATAAGTCAGTATAGACACATTTATAATGACCTGACATGTCATAAATACGAAGGAGATATTATGCTTAACTGCCTTTAAGTGTCATTTGCTTAATTATGTCATTTTGAATGCAAAGAAGATAGTAGCTATGTTGCCATCCAAAGACGCAAATTAGACTTATTAAACAAAATTGTCACTTCCTGATAAACTGGTTGTTATGTTAAATTACTCGCACCTCAAAAAAAAAGAGGAAACGCAATGAATGTGCGGTGGCTTTGGAGAAGTGAGACCGCTCTTTGAGAGTGCAGCCGCTCAAGACTTTGGCTAAGGGAATTTTAGAATGACCAAACAACATTTCCCATATTTTGCATTGCAGAATGGTAGGTCTGCTGGTTTGTCCATTAATGCCATCACATCCTGCCCAATTTTGTTAGCACATGATCTGTTAAAACAAACTCGCATGACTGTTTGGATGTGCATTCTGCAATTAATTAAGTCAATGTGTTTCCGTCATAAAATATGCATAAAGTTTCTTAGTGGATAAAAAGTTCCCCTTCATACGGGAACTTCAACGTGCGTCTGTAGAAACAGACTATGGGAGTGCGTCAGACGACCAATCACTCTGAAGAGTAAGAAAACGGGCCAATGAAATGCCAAATTGCATTGGCAGAGCTCTGCTCCACAGCTGGCAGCAATGAGCTATCAGCGCTATATAAGCTGCACGCTGTGGAGTGAGCCTCAGAATTTATTTGCTTCAGACCCTCTCACGAGACTGAAGACCTACTCTGCCAACCTGACTGTTGAAGTTTCAATGTTTATCACCAGTGCGGGAGAAGACGCAACAGCGGTGTTCGATCTGGGTTTCACGTCCCCTGGGCGTTTCACTGGTGTCCTAAAAGAGCAGTTTCACACTAAAAGAGCAGAATTCCCTAAGAGAGCACACGGTCGAACAACGCGTCTTTTTAAAGATGTCGTTCCAACCGTGCATTTCTGGATGCGGTGGTTTCCTCTCCCCGGATGACAGGCACGAGCATTGCGTCACATGTCTGGGGGTCCGGCATGTTGATGCGGTGCTCGCGGACAGTTGCTGCCCTCACTGCGAGGGCTTAACTGTTGCACAGCTAAGGTCGCGTCGCACCCTTGCATTAGGGTGCGTCACCCCTGCTGCTCCCCGCCATGCGGTTAGCACACGGGCAGACCTGAGGGTTACAGTGGGGGCTTATCCGTCGCCTTCGGGCCCGCGGACCCCTCACTCCTCAGCTGGCTCTGTCCAAGCTTCGAGTGAGAACGCTGGTCCATCCCCCGGGATGGCCGCGCTTTCATTAGATGACACCGGGGACGTAATGTCCATCGCTGCATCGGAGGGCGGGCTAACATGCTCCGATGAAGATCCGGACCCTCTGCCACCCTCCGGGGTGGTCTGTGCGGCCTCGGATCTGGAATCGGACATGTTAGCCGTGTTATTCCGGGCTGCTTCGGCCGTGGGTCTGGAGATGGCTTGTCCCCCAGCACCACGGCCGGACCGCTTAGATGGGTGTTACGTGGGGGCAAGAAGGGCAAGACCCTCCAAACCCCCCGTCTCTTTCTTCCCGGAGGTACACAGTGAGCTCACGCAGGCATGGAGGGCACCTTTCTCTGCCCGGTCCTCGTGCGCTCCCGCTCTCACCACCCTTGATAGTGGAGCAGCCAGGGGTTATGTGGTGATTCCCCAGGTGGAGCGCGCTATCGCGGTCAATCTTTGCCCGCGGGGCGCCTCCACCTGGAGAGGTCCACCCAGACTCCCTTCCAAAGCGTGTAGGTTATCTGAGTCCCTTGTGGCCAGAGCCTACACTGCTGCGGGACAGGCTGCATCCGCTCTGCACGCTATGGCCACCTATCAACGCTACCAAGCTGAGAAGTTGGCTGAGCTGCAGGAGGGTGGTTCTTCCCCGGGCTTAATGCATGAGCCCGCACGGCAACCGATTATGCTCACATGACCACCAAATCGGCTGCCCGTGCCCTGGGGAAGACGATGGCCACATTAGTGGTCCAGGAACGCCACCTCTGGCTAAACCTGGGCGATATGAGAGATGTTGACAAAGCTCGCTTTCTTAACGCTCCCATATCCCAGGCTGGCCTGTTCGGCGACACCGTCGGGGACTTTCCCCAGGAGTTCTCGGCGGTGAAGGAGCAGTCCCAGGTGATGGGGGAGGTCATCTATCAGCGGGCTTGGAAAACTGCTCTCCCCGCTGCCCCATCCACCTCGGCTGCCCCTCGCCGAGGGCGTCCACCCGCGGCTCCAAAACCTGCTCAGCTCCCGCTGCCCGCTCCACCGGCTAAGCGGCAACGCCAAGCCTCCCGCGGGATCGTGACGCCACCGCCCCAGGGCGCCGTTAAGTCCGGTAAACGGACCGTGAAGCGTCCCTGAGATGGGCCATCCGGAGAAGAGGGAACCTGCTCTTTCCTCGGTGGAGGGCCGAGGACACCTACAGTCAGCAAAGACTTTAAAAACACCACTGCTGGCCTCTGGGCCAGCGGTACCCAAATTGTCAAAAAAAGAGCTAATTTCCCTCTCTCCAGATGTGCAAACCCGAGCCCTGCCAGTCTGGGACGCTCCGCCTTCCAGCTCGCAGCGCCGGGCCCCTTCGCCACAGACTCACGGAGTGCAAGAGGACGGGCTCCTTTCTCTCACTCCAGCCTCATCGCGGGATCCAGGGAGGAAGGTAAGAGACTCTCTCTTATTTTCAGCTCTTCCTCGGGCTGCTCTGCTTCCCGGGGTGAGCACTCCCCTCCCGAGCTGCCCCTCCGTTGGCATGTCATTGATCAGTCCGATGGTGCCATTAGCGCGGGCTCTGCCAGCCTGGTTAGCGCTGCCCAGTCCGTCGCGGTGGCTCATGCGGACGATCAGACTTGGCTATGCGATTCAATTCGCTATCCGCCCTCCCAGGTTCACGGGTGTTCATACTACGAGGGTCTCCCCCGAGAGCGCTCCTGTCTTGCGAGAGGAGATTGCTGTCCTCCTGGCGAAGGATGCAATCGAGCAGGTCCCTCCAGCCGAGATGAAGGGTGGGTTTTACAGCCCGTACTTCATCGTGCCGAAAAAGAGCGGAGGGTTAAGACCAATCCTAGATCTGCGCAGACTGAACTGTCATTTACACAAAATGCCGTTCAGGATGCTCACGCAGAAGCGCATACTTCAGTGCGTCTGTCCTCGGGATTGGTTTGCAGCTATAGACCTGAAGGACGCGTATTTTCATGTCTCCATTCTTCCACGCCACCGTCCATTTCTCCGGTTTGCGTTCGAAGGACGAGCATGGCAGTACAAAGTCCTCCCCTTCGGGCTCTCTCTGTCTACGCGGGTTTTCACCAAGCTCGCGGAGGGTGCCATAGCGCCGCTTCGGCTTGCAGGCATCCGCATTCTCAATTATCTCGACGACTGGCTGATTCTAGCCTCGTCTCGCGATCAATTGATTATGCACAGGGACAGGGTGCTTCGGCACCTCGACCAGTTGGGGCTTCGGGTCAACCGAGAGAAGAGCAAACTTTGCCCAGTGCAGAGGATCTCTTTTCTCGGGCTGGAGCTGAACTCGATCGCTATGGTAGCGCGCCACTCGGCGGAGCGCACCAGGCTAGTGCTTTCCTGTCTGAGCACGCTCGACAGGAACATAGTGGTTCCTGAAAATATTATATATATGAAAATATTTTCAGAGGCTCCTGGGGCATATGGCATCCGCAGCCGCTGTTACGCCGCTCGGTTTGCTTCATATTAGACCACTTCAGCGCTGGCTTCACGATCGAGTTCCCAGACGGGCATGGCGCGCGGGCACGCACCGGGTGCTCATCACTCCGCTGTGTCGCCGCACCTTCAGTCCCTGGACGGATCTTGCTTTTCTATGGGCCGGGGTGCCCCTAGGGCAAGTATCCAGGCATATTGTCGTATCGACAGATGCCTCCAGCATGGGCTGGGGGGCCGTGTGCAACGAGCACGCAGCTGCGGGTTCGTGGTGCGGACCCCGTCTGCGTTGGCATATCAACTGCCTAGAGCTATTGGCAGTGTTTCTTGCTCTCCGCCGCTTTTTACCGGTGTTAAAGCAGAAGCATGTGCTGGTCAGGACGGACAGCATGGCAACGGTAGCTTATATCAACCGTATGGGAGGTATGCGTTCTCGTCGCATGTCTCAGCTCGCTCGCCGTCTGCTCCTCTGGAGTCATACACGGCTGAGTTCGCTGCGTGCCATTCATATCCCGGGCGAGCTCAACCATGCAGCCGATGTGCTCTCACGGCAGCAAACGCTCCGAGGAGAATGGAGACTCCACCCCGGTACGGTCCAGCTGATATGGGAGCGATTCGGGAAAGCCCAGGTCGTCCTGTTTGCTTCTCTCGAAAGCACCCATTGCCAGTTGTTTTATTCCCTGACCGAGGCCCCCCTCGGCACGGATGCGCTGGCTCACAGCTGGCCACCGGGTATGCGCAAATATGAGTTTCCCCCAGTGAGCCTAATCGCACAGACTCTGTGCAAAGTCAGGGAGGACGAGGAGCAGGTCTTGTTTGTTGCGCCTCTCTGGCCCAACCGGACCTGGGTTCCCGAACTCACACTCCTCGCGACGGCCCCTCCCTGGCGCATTCCACTGAGAGAGGACCTCCTCTCCCAGGGACGGGGCACCCATTGGCACCCGCGCCCAGATCTCTGGAACCTCCACGTGTGGTCCATAGACGGAGCGCGGAAGACTTAGGTGACTTACCGGCGGCGGTGGTTAACACCATCACTCAGGCTAGAGCACCCTCTACGAGGCATGCCTACGCCCTGAAGTGGAGTCTATTCACTGAGTGGTGCGCTTCTCACCGGGAAGACCCCCGGACTTGCCGGATTAGCGTTGTGTTATCCTTCCTTCAGGATAAGCTGGAGCGTAGGCTGTCACCCTCCACACTGAAGGTTTATGTGGCTGCCATCTCCGCTCATCATGATGCGGTGGATGGCAACACGCTCGGGAAGCATAACCTAATCATCCGATTCCTCAGAGGTGCGCGGCGATTAAATCCATCCCGCCCCCCTCTTATGCCCTCTTGGGATCTCTCTGTAGTCCTGGCGGGTCTGCAGAGAGATCCATTCGAGCCACTCGATTCGGTATCGTTAAAACTTCTGTCTATGAAGACAGCTCTGCTGATCGCGTTGGCATCGTTCAAGAGAGTCGGGGATTTGGAGGCATTTTCGGTCAGCGAATCGTGCCTCGAATTCGGACCGGCTTACTCTCACGTTATCCTGAGACCCCGGCCCGGCTATGTGCCCAAGGTTCCTACCACCCCATTTAAAGATCAAGTGGTGAACCTGCAAGCGCTGCCTTCGGAGGAGGCAGACGCAGCCCACTCACTGCTTTGTCCCGTTCGCGCTTTGCGCCTTTACGTGGAACGAACGCAAAACTTAAGATCTTGTGAACAGCTCTTTATCTGTTATGGTGGTCGGCAGAAGGGAAGTGCCGTATCAAAACAGAGGTTGGCCCACTGGATAGTTGATGCCATCGCCCTTGCTTACCAATGCCAGGGCGAGCCGCGTCCCGCAAACGTGAGAGCACACTCTACTAGAAGTGTCGCCTCCTCCTGGGCGTTAGCACGCAGCGCCTCTCTCACAGATATCTGTAGAGCTGCGGGCTGGGCGACACCTAACACATTCGCAAGATTCTATAATCTTCGAGTGGAGCCAGTTTCCACCCGATTACTGGGTAACCCCAGTCAATCGGAGGGAAACTAAGCTCGGTGTTAACAAACGCTTGCCGCGCCATGCTCCCTAACCCGGAGATACGTGCGCAGTTTTTATTCTACTAGTAAGTTTCCCACTTGGCGAACCCTAGAGAATTCCTCCGAGGCCCCCAGCACCCGACTCAGCGGAGGAGTCGGGCGCCTGGCTCAGTGTGATGTCTGTATGCCCATTTGGTCTACCCACATGCTGAGGTTCGGTGCCAGCTTGGGGTGACCCCATATGCTTATTTCAGCCACGGAGTGTTCCCCCTGACCAGGCGGACCCGTGTCTTCCCTGCCCGCTAACCAGCTTATCATATGTAGTACTCCCCCTCATCAGGGCTAGTCCATATGCTCTATTACCATCAAGTCTCCCCTCTTGGGTAGCAGGTGGCTCCGCAGCGTCCTCCCCCTTCGGGGACTGGCACGCTTTCCCAACGTACTGTCGTAATTCTAAAATCCCTAGTCTATATTAGCTAGGTAAAAGCACATTTACGACCCCCGATCTAAATTTTATTATTCCCATGTAATGGTAATTAAGGGCCTAAGGGACATTGGAAGGTTGCGCTCCTGGTGATGCTTGTGCGCTCACGCTATGCTTGGCAAACTTCACATCAGGAGGGTGACGGGCTTAGCTGCAGTGGCGCTTTCCATACAGTCTCCCATAGTCTGTTTCTACAGACGCACGTTGAAGTTCCCGTATGAAGGGGAACGTCCTGGTTACGTCCGTAACCCACGTTCCCCGAATAAGGGAACGGAGACGTGCGTCTCCACTGCCACAGCAGCTGAGTCTCCAGCTGATTAGCTGAGTGATCGGCTCTTCAGCAGGCAAATTCTGAGGCTCACTCCACAGCGTGCAGCTTATATAGCGCTGATAGCTCATTGCTGCCAGCTGTGGAGCAGAGCTCTGCCAATGCAATTTGGCATTTCATTGGCCCGTTTTCTTACTCTTCAGAGTGATTGGTCGTCTGACGCACTCCCATAGTCTGTTTCTACAGACGCACGTCTCCGTTCCCTTATTCGGGGAACGTGGGTTACGGACGTAACCAGGACGTTCTTCATACTCAATTGTGCGCATACAGTTTTTTATCTGCATTTCCAAAATGTATGAGCAACTTGGTTTTTCCATTAAGCATTTTTTTTATGAAATATAAACATGCGCCTAAAAATAGGCAGATGGAAATATAGCTATTGTTTAAGATGCTGTTGCCATGACAACTTAACATTACCAACAAAACATAACTTGTCATAAATGTGTCATAAACAGCATAATTGTGAAAATCATGAACATTTTTCTGTCCACTTTTTCAGTGGAACAAACTGAATTTGTCATTAAAATTTCTCATGTGTTAGTAATCTGTCATATAATTTTTTTAACAGTGTCATTAATATTTTTCTTGACCTCAACCACAGTGGTACAAATTGAATTTGTCATGAAAATATCATTAGGTCTCATATGTTTTTTTAAAAGTTTCCTCTAAAAAAAAATGGTCAGAAAAATATTTATGACACAATTATGACAATAATGTTTGTCAAGTTGTCATGACGAAGACACTGACATCTTATGGTCTCAAACAATGTCATCTTCGCATGTTTAATGTCATGATCATAAAGGTCTTGTCTTATGAAAACCCCTTCAAGTAAAGTGTTACCCAGCACTCCTGTTGGCTACAAACTCAATAAAAGCAGAAGATTAGAAGATATTAGCTGTGAAGAAAAGAATAAGGGAGACCACTTACAACTGAAAGGAAAAATGACATTTAGTGGGAGTCTCAGTGGGTTGAGCTGATTTGCTTTACCAAACCTGGTTAGATGGCGCATCATAGGGAAGGTCCATTAGCTTGATTAGTTTTCTCATTAGCAGGAGGAAAATCGACTAATTTCTGCCTGATTAGTGTGTTGAGGAAGTGGCGTAAGAAAAATCAGATGAGCTTTAGCCGTCCTACCTCACACAGGATATGAGTAGCATTCTTTGCTCTCAGTAATTCAGGAGTTTCCTCCAGCACTGTAAGCCCTTTACCCTTCACCCCTTCCTCTAGATCTCTCCTGTACTCTTTCTACAGGGCGGAGAAAAACAGAAATACTGCAGACACAAAGCGCACACAGACACAGACGCAGTACTGTCTGCGATCAGTATCAGTTCAACATCAACAGGCATTTGCTCTGGGTTTACAGAACAGAATCAAGGCATTGTTGTTAATATTACTCAAGTAACTGAATATAATTTACTTGGAGCAAATGTACTGCTGAGTTTGAAAAGCAACCTGATAAAGACGTATACATAATTATCAAAAGTCACAGGCAAGAATTTTGACAAAAATATTGTCTGAGACACTTTTAAAGTACATTCTTATACAGCAGCAATCATGTGATATTAAAGCCAAACCAAGATTGTAAGAGGTTAAATAAAATAACATAATAAAAAATAAAATAAAATGAAAAAATAAGTGTAATAAAAAGTTTAATTAATGGTAAATGAAAATGGTAAAGATAAAGAAATTGTAAAGAAAGAAAAGAATGATAATGCCTTAATGGTAAATAAAGAAGGTACGGAAGTTCAAATCAAATTAAAAAAAATGTTCATGCTAATGGGTAAAGAAAGATTCAATGTAGTCAAGATCTAAAGAGGAAAACAATAAAATAAAATAAAATAAAATAAAGTAAAATAAAATAAAAAAGTGTTATTTTGTATACATGCTCAGGAAAAAATTAAGTACAATTGAACAACAGAAAAAAACATGAGATTTGACCAAAAACATCCTTAACAACAGGGTTCCCACACCTTTTGATCAGTGAATTATGTTGAAATATCTGGTCAATCAATAAATTTTTGAAAACATTAAACATTATTTTGAAAAGAGTGCAGTGCACAAAGCACAACTTAGTGACTATATAAAAATTATAACTTTTTTACTTTTTATTTGGCTCAAAATTCCAATTTCTGAAACCTGGAAATTGCGGCCTAAAATTAAATTCCTTAATATTTCCAGGCTGTGTCCAGTGACTGTGGAAACCTTGTTAAAACCAGCACCAACATAAAACACAGACACACACACAGAGATGTTGGAAGGGGAAGGGAATTACTGAGAGAGTAGTACAACGAGAGGATGGTTCATGCATACTAACCATAACCTACTCGGGTGTAACCAACCGGAAACTTCACTCATGTAAGGATTATCATGTGTATGTGGTCTTAGTATTATTACCAGGATGGAAGAAAGAAAATATAAGGGCTTCATGTTACCTCGCTAACAATTTTGGTGGCGTGTCTGACATGCATCATGGCAGGGGTGACCTCCAACCCAGAGAGGTTCTTTCCTTTCATTGTCATCTCAAAGTCCTTCTTATACTCTTTCTATCCACAGCAAAGATAGAAGAGTGAGACATAGATGAAGCTTCAGGACCGCAGGTCGCATTTTTCATACTGTTTTGAGTTCACTTGATGTTCACTTAAACTGCTTTCTACCATCAGTAAAACAATCAGAACAGGCTTTAAGCACCTGACACACATACACTACATGCCTACCATAATTCCATGGGTCCTGGTTGGAAATTGATGAAGTCCAATTACTTACCAGTATTACAATATTTGTGTCCATATAAAAGCAGACTGTCCGAGTTTAACATTCACAATGGGTTACAAAGACTAACTGAGCAATATAAATTTGCATTTGCTTTGCATTGAGCTGTGGTAACATGCATTTACCTGACTCTGCAGATGCTGAGCTTCTTTAGCAGTCACATATGTTGGAGTCTCAAAGTCCAGCATGGCTTTGCCTCTTTCTTTCTCATATTTCTCCTTATACTTCACCTGCGGTCAGACATAGCCCATGTGGTGAAGAACATACAAATAAAACAAATGCTGAGAAAAAGAAATTGAATCTCAGTTTGTTCTGTGCTTTTTACAGTAATGTAGAATAATAACACTGCTAAACACTGACAGTCTAGAAAGAGAGCTTACTATAAGCTGAACGGTGTGGAAAGTTCATTAAAAATACACTGGATGTTTATGGTGTTTTTTTTTCACAATATAATATGTCTTTGGTTTTAATGATGAAGTGACGCACTTTTACAGCTTTGCTCTTACAGAATGTACAAATAAGTCCTCGTAAAGCAGTTTTACAAGACAAACTAACCCAAACAAATAAAATGTAAATGATAAATCTATTTTAGCTGTGTCAGACTGACAAGGCTGAAAATGAAATAAACAGGTCCAGGCTTTTTTTGACGCCAGCTGCAGAAAGTGTTTGTGACTTACGTGACTCTGCAGCTCTGAGGCCTCTTTGTGGTGAAGCTGCTCAGGTGTGTCGGGTATCATATGGTAGTGACCCCTACTCGCCTCAAACTTCTTCTTGTATTGGTACTAAAGAGGAACGGCCAATAAAGTAGCTCAATAAAATCAAATGGAAATCCAGTTCTTCTTGTCTCCCACATTAAAATTGTCAAAATGACCAAAAAAAGAAAAAAGGGGACCCCCTCTCAAAAAGAAGACAAAAAAAAAAGCAGATGGGTAAAAAAAATTATAACACTGATTGACATAACACTAATATTGGAATCAGGTGGCTTTAGCTTCAAATTATCATAACATCAGATTATATTAAATATTCTAATATCAAATAAAATAAAAAAACTACAAGCTTTCAAACTTCCTCCACTAAACTTGGCACAGACCCTACTTTTATTTTACCCATGACTGCCTTTACAATTTCCCAAAATCTTCCCCAAATTGCCCTCGGAGTTTTTGTCCACTAAACTTAGCAACAACCCTTCAACCTGTTCCGAGTTTGCATGTGTTCACACTTTTGGTTCGATTAAAGCAAAATTTTATCACATATTATTTTAAATGATAAGCCTACAAGGCACCAAAGTATTTAATGTCTACATTCCACATTCGATAATATATTTATCATCACGATCGTGAATCTGTTTGCACTGACTGGCAAGCTTCTCGAAGCTAGAGAAAAGGCAGCCAAGATGGAGAAATGAGGAAAAGAGGAAAGCCATCCAACAAGGAGCAGCGAAATTAAACATAACTAACTGACCTGTTTAATACTTTAAGTCAGTTTCATTTATTTCAGTCTTGTTTTCATTAGCTTAGCTACACTGCTAGCAAGTGTTAGCAATATTTTTTTTTTGCGTTCACAACGCAAAATACCGTGCTATTGTGTATTTTAAAGTTACATCAATAGGCAAATACTCACAGCAAACAAAAGTCATAATACGCTATCGCATCAGTGTTCAAATCATTTTGATGTATTTATTGTGCTCTACAGTTCTACATTAGTTATTTAAGCAATTTAAAATTTAATTAAATTTAAGCACTTTAAAAATCAAGGCTGCAGCTCATTTGTGAGGTTGAATTTTCTTCTTCTTCCGTTTTACACATTTAAGTGGTCAGCTGTCAGCCTGGCACCAACTTTGGAGAAGGTGGTCGCACAGATTCCGCTTGTGCATGAGATGACAGGAAGGTGAAGTTAATTACATGTTTTGTTATATTGGAAATATAATATTATTAATTACTGGGCAACTTATTTAAGTCATTTTACAACAAGATTTTGTTTAACCTCTTTTCGGCATTTATAAGCAATTATATGGAGAAGTAAATGGCACATTTGTAAAATGGCACATTGGTAAATGGCACATTTATAAATTAGGACTGCTTTACTTTTAAGAGGTTTGTATTGATTTTTATGTCATGGTCATTCTACATGTAATAATATAAATTCAGGGAAAAAATAGCATTGTGCTTGGACAAACCAAAGTGTGAACACAGCCTTAACAGCCTTTACTTGCCTGCCACAAAGCTTTTTTTAACCTCCTTAATAGAGCTTGGGAACGTGTTGTAAGCACCACAATGCATTCTGGGTGTTTAGGTCAAGGTAGCCTGATTCCCAATTGATTTCTATTGATTTTTTTGCATCATAAATACACTCATCAGCAATAAACTGTAAGTGCTCGTACTAAAGGTAATGAAGAAAATCATATATGGAGATGTTTTCTTGCGGCAGCTTGTTGATATCCTCCTGTCAGTTACAGATAAACTCATTCATTTATTTGATCCGCTCCGGATAGGCCCCCTCTGCATCTGTGCTCAGCTTTTCTAGACATTTACACTTCATCGTTGGAGGCAGAATGTTATGGAATGCATATTATCAGCCTCCCAGACACACAAAGAGTCCATTTTATTCTGATAGTTTGTGAGATGTTTTTCAAAAGATATTACTATAAAACGGTAGTTTTTCTGTTGTGATTTGCATCTGTTTACATTGAGCGCTCCTGTGTTTGTCCACAAACATGGCCGACTGCAACTCGCCGTGACGTAGACGTTCCCGAGCTCTATAGGCCAGACAGGCATAGCAAATGTAAAACTGCCTACCCTACCAATCACTCAAAACACCCCAACAACCACCCTTAACCATTTAGAAAACATTGGTATCGGCAGTAAGTAAAGTAATTTCAGAATAAAAAATATATATTTTAACTAGCAACCTTTTTAAACTCACTTCAAAATGATACGATAAAAGTGTGTCAATCCAGCATTCAAGGTTTGCACACATTACAATGGAAATGAAAAAGTGATGGGAAAAATGAATAAAAATGCATTCAGGGAAAAGGATTTAAAAAAAGATTCATCAGAAAAATGTTTAAAAAAAACATGGAAAAAATGAGAAGTTAGAGTGCATTTGGAACATCACTAGGAGTGTTAATAAAAGAAGAAGAAGAAGAAGAATAGTGCTAGGGTCAAACAAGAGCGAAAATGGAAGTAGTTAAAATCTAATGCTAGTAGCAGTGGTTGTAGTACTTTTAGAATCAGATGATGGGGTCACTACCACATGATAGCCTGGAATGAGTAAATCATTTTAAAATGAAAGCTTTCTTTAAAGGGTGATGGATGATCTTGTTATGTGAAAATGTGATGTTACACTGTTATAGTGTGTGAGAAGTTGATGTGAAAGGAAATGTGTTGATGAAAGGAAATGAAGCTGCTTAAAATAATCTTACATCACTGGCCAGCTTGCTAGTGCTCAGGTTGTGCTGCATGGACAGAGATTCTGCCATGTCCGTAACAGGCTTGTGAATCTTCTTCAGGTCACCTTTGTATTTCACCTACATGATATATCCATGAAAAAACACAACATTTGTTATTATTTGCGACTGGTAATATTCTTATATACATAAAAGTGTTCTTTTTTTAGACTTGAAAGCACCTCGCTTGCAAGTGTATTAGCATCCTTCAGAGTCTGATAAATCTTGCTGTTCTTCAAGTCATACTGTGGTCTTTTTCCTTTCATTTCCTTGTCAAACTTCTCCTTGTACTTCACCTTTTGAAAGAGGACAGTGACATTGTTAGTTGCTGTTAGTGTTATCTAAGTCGTATAAGCCAAAATGCTTGCAAAAGCACAGAAACATCTATAATTTTTCATGCAATAACCAGAGGATAGAAAAGTACACAGAAAAGAGTCTTACAACAGGGCCTAATACAGTATGAATCAGATCATGTTCAGATTGTACTAGTCCCAAAAAGGAAGATCAAAACAAAGTTCAGAGCATTCAAACACACCACAACAACATACAGTATACGATTTGTGGTATTAAAGCTGAAGTGTGTGATTTCTGTGCCAATTGCATCAACAAACCACTGGACTGCAAAATATACGGAACAAAATAAAGATAAAATAATAATAAATCATGATAAAACTCTCATTTTAGGTGAACTGTCCATTTAAAATACCTTACTTAAAGAAAAACAACACACTTCAGTTTTAACTGGAAGGAAGGTGGTAAAAAGGATGAATCCTTTCCCAGAGATTCTGAAAAAAAAAAAGCTCCAGATCTGTGAAGGAATCACATTTATGACGTCAAGCAAAGAAAGCCACTGAGGAGTGTGTGGACGAAATGATTGCTATAAATGTTGCATACAATAAAATTATAATACAGTTATGTCAAGTGTGTTTTTGGTGAAAAATGATAGCAGAGACTTGAATAATTTAGTAACTAGTGTTTGTTAGTGAATCTACACACTCCTCAACACAACAACAAGCAGCAGACTGGACACCAGCTTTTTTAACCAGAGATACAGATCCTTCATATGCCCGAAACACCTTGTTGCATGCTGGAAAAATACATTCTGAAATTGATTGATTGAAAATTCAGCTAATAAAAAAAATGTTGAAAAAACTGTAATGGAGTGATGGCCTATGAGCTTATGCTTGGCAACAAGGCAAAAGCTTTGATGACAAACACAAAAATAGACAAAATCAGCAACAAAAAGACACAAAAGACCAATTGGATGGTCATGGAAAACCGAGTGGGCAACAACATTGAAAAGCAACAAAAATATTTCAATGTCTGCAGAACCCAAAAAATCTTAAAATCTTATCAAACTGAGTGCCACTGGAGTACGACAACTAGGTCAGTCATAGATAAACTAGAACAGAGACACTAGACAGACAGAGAAGTTGCAAATGTCCACCCCAGGGGCCAGGGACCCTTCTTACATCACTAGTCAGGGCACTCATTTTCTTAATATGCCGCATCTGAGGAGTGTCAAAGGAGGCAGCACCATGGAGGGATGGTTTTTCCTCCACCTAAAAAGCGCAGTGAAATGGCAGGGTAACATCAATGAGATGGGACAGAACAGAGAAAAATGAATTCATGAATTTAAAGAAGGACGGATTAAATAGAAAGGAGAAAGAAGGAAGACGAGACACAGAAATAAATATAGGGTGCAAAAAGGGAGCAGAATGCAGATGGGGGTGATACAGATTACAAGAGACAGTCAGGGCTCACATAGACAATGACAATGGTATTAATGCTGATGGGCATGAGAAGCACTGCTGAGGCGTTTCAATCTACTACAGTTATCATGTATTGCGTAATGATGACATGCAGCTGTCTCGATGAAGGTATAAGGAAATACATATCCAGTGGTTTCAAACTAAACCCCAGTTGTTTTATGTTGTGAAACACAATGAAAGTCTATGAACCACATCATGTCTTCTGTGGAGTTGCTAATGGTATTACCTGACTGGTCAGTTTGGACACCTCAGTGGCCAGGGCGATATCAGGACGGCCAAGCAGTGTTCCACCACGGCTGGCCTCCTGACGAGCCTTATCGCGGTATCCAATCTACAAGAACAGTTTTTGCAACAATTATTATTTGCAGTTACAGATATATAAAAACATTTTTGCAGACTTTCAAGCATTCAAATGTGACTTTTGTTCAGATTCAGATTCAGCAATGCATGAATACTACTGAATAAACAAACCAATATTATGTGCAAGGTTCCAACATCAGGTCATGGAATATCTTGGAATTTTTAAAGCTTTATTCCAGACATTTGGTCTAAGTCGTGGAATATCAGGGATTTTTGCTTGTCGCTTTAAATTGTAGTTTCCATATATCAAAATGTAATTTTTATATCATGCTGTTTTGACACTTTGTTATGTGTAGTATTATTGTTTTTTTTCTAAATCTGAGGTAAATTATCCATTGTTGTTCTCATAGTGGCTAATAAAGTCACGCAAAATTATATTCAAGCTAAAATCATTTTAATATTGTTATTATTTTTAACAGAATTTTAATTATATATTTTTAAAATATATATACACAACAGTGGCCTGTTTTTCCATTAGTTAGATGTCTTTGAAATTCAGGTTTTTAGCCAGCAAGAGTCAGGGAAAAGACTTAAAGTCTTGGCTTAAAGTGGGAACCCTGTAAGTGGCTTATGAGCATGTGAAATATCAAGCATGTGACAGGCTTCGAATGGCAACTACAATTCAACCGTAATCCGTGCATTTTGGAAAAGTATAAACACCTTGTTTTGGTGGTGTTTTTCTTACAACATCTCCCATATCAATCATGTGTTAGGTGCTGTAAATGATCTATTGTGGCTTATTGAATGTATTTACCTCTAGAAGCTCAACACATTGGATTAACGAAAACTCAACTTAATACCCAGTGTAATAGGAGCCTTTGAGTGTTCAATATATGTCAATGATAGTCTTTAATATTTAAGATAATGGTGAGTAAATGATTGGAGAATTGTCATAGTTGGTAATAAGCCATCCCTTAAAAGTGTCCCTCACCTCACTGACGAGCTTAGCAGCTTGAGTGGCTTTCCTGATGTCTGGACGGTCAGCAACTGAGGTGTATGTCAGCTTGGCTTTAGCCTCTTGCTTATAGGCAATCTACACAAGGAGAGATGTGGGATTTAAAATGATCTCTTTCTGAGAATAATATTTGAGGTAGATACGTGTTAGTTTCTTACGTTGCTTTGGTTCTTGGCCACTTCCATGGCATGTTGCACTTCAGGAGGAGCAATCATTTGGTTGTAATTAGACTTGCCTTTCTCCTTCTCAAACTTCTCCTTGTACAGTTTCTGTGGAAGGATTATGTGTGCATATGATTGCCAATTACAAGAAATGAGGGTTCTTTTAACAGTGTGGTAAAAAAATAGAATATTTCTACTTACAGCACTTGTGATTTTGGCAACCTCTTTGCTGTGAGCAGTTTCACGAGTTTCGGCAAGTGTGGTGAAGCCACCTGACTGGAGATCCTTTTTGCTGGCCTCTTTATATTTGGACTGTGGAAAAAGCAAAATGTTCATTTTAATATATCCACAATGATCAAATATTGAATTACAAAATTAAAATGTGCCATACCTCAGACACAAGATTGGCCACTGATTTAGCGTGAAGGATTTGGGGAGTGTCATGGACAACCATGTACTGACCCTTAGCCTTCTCATACTTCTCCTTGTATTTCACCTGAAAAAAACGTGACTTTTTTGTTAGATTAACTATCCATATATGTCGATTGCCAAATGCCTCATATGAATAAGTGCACTCACATGACTGGCGAGCTCAGCGTTCTTCTTAGCCAGAATGGTATATTTATCATCAGTAACAGACATCACGCAACCCTTCAGCATTTCCTTATCATACTTGTACTCAACCTGTGGATTACACACAAATCAGTTTATTAATCTGGAATTATTCTCTCTGTCAAATAAAGATGAACCTGTAGTAGAATATGGAGGGGTACGAACATCACTCTGCTGGAAGGTGTTCTTAGCGGCATGGACAAAATCAGGTCTGTCCACAGTCCAGATCCACTTGTTCTTTGTAGCCTCATACTTCTTCTTGTAATCAAGCTATGGGGAGACGAAACAGAAATAATAAGAATCTGCCTTGTGATTCAGTGTCGCAGATGCTCAATGCAGATGCAGACTCACATTGCTAATGTTCTTGTAGGCCTCTTTAGCGGCACGGATTTCGTGAGCATCAGGTGCAATGTTGATCTGAGCTTTGTTTCTTTCATACACTTCCTTGTATTTCAGCTGTAAATAAAGAAGATTGAAATGAAACATACTAAAATATAAAGAATTTGAATAGAATTTGGTTCCAGTTTGCAAACGCAAAGCAAGAAGGACTTACATTGCTGGTGATCTCCTTGACCTTCTTCATGTGCTGGCTCATAGGAGTGTCATGTCCAAGTGTGTAACCTCTTGCTTTGGTCTTGTTGTATTCCATCTTATAGATGATCTAAAGAAGATAACACATTGTTAACACATTCACATTTGGTGGGCGGAGTATTTCTCAATGATACAGCCATATGCTGACAGTACTTACATCACTGATCTGCTTGCTGCGCTTGGCTACTTGATATTCAGGGGTCTCCAGCACTGCAGTGTATTTCGACTTGGCACGTTCATACTGCTCTTTGTACTTCCACTATAGGAAGTCATAGACAAGAAATTATAGTCAGAGACTCATTTCAGAGACCACATTTTAATTCCAATGAAGCTTATCTTCTAAATGTATTCATTTGAAAGTTATGGCTGATCTTACATTAATGAAAACTATATACTATATTAAAAAGCATATTGGTTACTTATTAGTTCTTATAAAGCACATACCTATACATAACTACCATATAACATATTCCTTACTACTAATAAGCATAATTAGCAGTTAAGAGTTTGATTAAAAACTCTTATTTTTCATTGACTGTACATGTACAGTAATATATTTACATTTATAAGGATCACTAAGCAGGGAACTGTGACATTAAACTTGAATAACAACTGTCAGTAGCATGCATTTAAGGAAGTTTTAATAGTAACATATTTTAAATAAACATGTTTTCCACAAAATCTGAGAGCATGCAAATAATGGGTTATGGAAAGCATTTCTAAAATCTACAAAACTTCACATACACACATGCAACAGAAAACATGCAATATGCAAACAATAAAAATAAAGATGGAGGAGGAAAACAGCTTCAGGCAAAAGTATGCAGAAAGACACTGACAAGTTAAAACTTTTTACTGTTACCACATAATATCTTCACCTTTTTGTTCAATCTCTTCTGCAAACTTTTCAACATACCGTTTAGTCTCTGAATACATTTTATTTTATTAGTTTTTTTGTTTATGAAAAAAAGAATACTAAATATTGGGGCATTTATTGAACCAAACTAGTTATTTGAAACTATACAATGTATAATTGTTTTTGTATAAAGTACAATGTGATTAACTTAAGGAAAACAAACCAAGATAATTGTCCCTTTACTCTAAAGAACAATTTACAGGATAAAATGTATGTAGCAACCTGCCATTTATAAAAACATACTTATCTTCAGTTAAATCAGTTAAATTTGTCCAGAATCTTCTGTGTTCTAGCATGATAATATTTTTTTATATTATATATGAGCAATATAAGCGCTGCTTTAGCTGAATTCCCCTATGTTTCTTCTAGCAAACCCATTGGAATTATGGTTGAACAGTGATCAGTGGATCAGTGGCTCAGCGGGGAATGGTGAAAAAAAATCCAAATTGGTTACAGTTTATTAATGGCTGCATTTGATCAGTACAGGTGAAGTTAGGGGTGCATTGATGAAGAGATGGGATTTCTAGGGGGCTTGGAGGACTACCAGTGGGCAGATGGTTACCTTACTCCACATGCCAGAGTTGTACATGGCAACGAGAATGTCGGGACGGAGCAGCTCATTGCAGCCACCCTTGAGTAACTCCTTGGCCTTGCATTTATATTTTCCCTGTCCATTGAGGAAACACACAGATGCACAAATCATGCCACAAATAAAAGACAGAGACAGAAAGTGGCTCCTGAAGTCCAGGAAGAGTTGTCCTGTTCCAAACTGTGTACTCCAGATATATGATTTTACAAGAGTAACCTTATTCTAATCTTAAAGATGCAGTTTCAATCAACTTTCTGTTTGTCAATACGGTGAAAATAACATTTGGATTTCATTGCATAAATTTCACTGCGCAACTGTAAATGTCACCTCAACTCATGACCTAATTACTGCACTTTCAGACAAAGCACTATCTGGAGCACACAGATTTGAAGGTAGTTGTGCACACTCAAAAATTTTTTTTTCTTTTTTTTGAATGTCACATAAAGGGACACCTAAATCAGTGAAGAGAAAGAAAAACGATCAAGTGACATTGTAGCCATGCGACAGAGCCATCCAGTGGATTGAAGACGACCTCATGCTCAGGCCCCTCTGGCAGGCGACGGACCCATAGGGGCGGCTGGAGCTGGTGGCTTTACCTGACTCATCTTGCTGTTCTCCTTAGCCAAGATGTTTCTAGGGTCATCTACAACTATGGTGTACTTATCCTTAGACTTCTCATAGCTGGCACGGTAGGACCTCTGCTCAGAATTTATAAATTGGAGTTAAAGACAACTGCCTCGAGAGCAGTGAAAACAAACACTTATTCAGGAGGAGAAAACAAGGCATGACAGGTAAATACACTGAAATCTTAGACATGGTAAAGATATGGATAAAACAATTTATAAAATATAAATAAAACTGTCATCAGAAAGAGATTAGATAACGGTTTACCTTTAAAGCTGTACCCATTATACAAGCGGTGGAAGAAATTCAGGTTATGCAAGCATAGTTTTCATATTTTATAGCATACTTGTAATTGCTTACTTGCTTCTGTATTTTTCTGATTGTATTTATGTATTATACCAGAGTATTAAGAAATAAAGTCATGCTATCATTGACTTACGTCATTGATCAAAAGTGAAGCGTTCTTGGCAGCCTCAAAGAATGGAGTGTCAGATGTGTACTTGAAGTTGGCTCTGTTTTTCTCAAATGATGCTTTGTAGAGTCTCTGTCAAAAAAACAAAATAAAAAAAGGAGGAATTAAGTATGAAAAGGCTATATTTGCAATCATACAGCATCAGTCATGGTACTTTGACCATAAATCAACATATTACTATTGTTTATGTCCATTATACAATGCAAGTAATATATGAAATGTTTATTAATTTAAAATCTGATGTATGTCTGTAATAGAAATAAGTCAAATGGCTGTTGAGTTTTACTTCACTGTAGAGGTTCTTATTGTTTTCAGCCCGGACCAACTCAGGTGTGTCCCACACATAGCAACCAATACCCTTGATCCAGTCCAGATCCTCTTTGTACTTGATCTAAATTGAATAAGAACATGGGAGAGGGTTTAAACAACACATGAGCTTCTGTCAATGATGCTGAAAGCCAATGATGTAAAGAATAAAAAGAGGCTTAGCTACTCACGTCACTGATGCAGTCCCTCACAATCCTGCTGTGGAAGAACTCAGGGCGGTCAGGAATGGACTTCCAGGTGCCCAGTGTGCTAATGTACTTCTCCCTGTATTTGACCTGTATTTGAAAGAAGAGAGTGAGTGGTAGGATTCCTCAATATATTGCATGAATGTTCAATACAAATAAAAAGTATTTTAGTTAACTAACCTCACTGATGTCATCTCTGACTCTCTTGGCACAGAGAATATCAAGGGCATCCTTATCAGCGTGGTAGTGTCCCTTAGCCAGCTCGAATGTTTCCTTGTAGCGCAACTAAATAGGAAGGATGTAGACTTGTTAGGAATGAAGAATCTATGACTGATATTGGCCAATAAAGGAAGAAATTAAGCTTCTAGTAGACTTACATCGCTGGCATTGAGGTAGGCTTTCTTGGAACGAATCAGGATTGGTGTGTCATGGATGGGAGTATACTTGTACTTCATCTTCTCATACTGTTCCTTGTACTTTTTCTAAAGACAGAAGAAAAGATAAATTAGGTTTGTCAGCATGCATAAATACATGTTACAGAGTGATTAAAAATTCTCTTTGTGTTGTGAAAGGCAAAAATTACCTCACTATATACCACTTTCATGGAACGGGCATGATCCAAGATGGGAGTGTGCGATTCTGGGGTGAAGAAGGCTCTCTCCTTGGATGCCAGATCAACGTACTGGTACTGAAAAGATAGTTGTTAAATGAGGAAATCTTAACTTTTTCCCAGTGAATTGAGAAAAATCAACCATCACATGCTATTTAACATTAACGTACATTACATCATTGGCAATAACAATATTTTCTTAAATCATTTTTTTACATCTTTGTAAATAGAATAGAATAAAATGCCTTTTATTGTCACTGTACACATATACAATGTACATTATTATATACATGTGCAATGAGATGTGCATCTCACATAATAAGTGCATCTCACTACTCACTAGTGCAAACATGTAAATATATCCTTGCAATACAAATCACACTAAACAACAAGTTACAGTAGAAATAACTGTAGGCGATAAACAGTAGTGCAAAATAGGGGATGAGAGGGGGGTAGGGTGAGGTGAGTAAACAATTCTGAGGTAGAACAAGAGACATACAATATGTAAATGTAAGATGCGATTTGTCAATTACAAATTTCTGCAAAACCCAACTCATTTAATTTTGAATTATTGACACATTATAACAAGTCAGTAATTTGATTTTGGGCTAAAAGTTTTTTACCTTGTTGGTCAGACTCTGTGCCCACTTGGCTCTCTTGATTTCCAGGCCATCCACAGTAGTGGTGCATTTTGTCTTTTCCTTGTTGCCCTCTGCTCTGTACACCACCTGTGCATAGAAACAGATGAAAAGACATAAAAAAATAAGCACAGGCTTCCAAAGAGGATATATTAAGCCTGGGGCTGATGTAAAAAGCACTCACATTACTCATGTGGGTCTTGAGTTCAGTCACTCGCTTGTACTCTGGTGTGTCCAGGACTACACTGTAGTTGGAAAAGTTCTTCTTGGCATCAGTCTCATATGATTTCTATCAAATAAATATAAAAAATTATTAGTACCAAAACATCTTCAAAATGAACCAGTGTGAATAAAATGTAGCGTGTATGATTAATGAAAATGTAATTACTTTGAACTTTGTGATCTCACGGATGCGGACCATCTCTGGAGAGTCAACCATGAAGCAGCCAATCCCCCTCAGCCAATGAAGATCCTCTTTATATTTCAGCTGCAAAAGATATTAACATGGTTAATATACCTGCAAATGTAAATGTAATAAATGCTGCATGTGCATAGTTTATATCATGTTTTGTATCTAAGTAAATTGGGTGCATTGCATGGGAGACCTACATCACTATTGATCTCATTGACATGGAAGCAGTGCATCAGCTCTGGGGTGATGGGCATGGGCAGAAGAGTTCCTCTGGTGTTGTAGTACTTCTCCTTATAGCACAGCTGTAGAGGAAAATAAACAAATATTAGAGCAAAAATGAATACTTCTAGTGGTATGACATGCAAGACAGAAGTCATATTTTACGGACATACTTACATCACTGATTGCATGTTGAGTGGCCTTGACCTGTCTGATTTCAGGTGTGTCATACTCAGAGTGGATCTTGTCCTTTTCTTTCTCATATTTCTCACGATAAAGTCGCTATGAGAAAATGCAACCTGGTTAAGATCTATGTCTGTGATAAAGTTGAAATTGTCAAAGCTCTCTTAATATATGGGACTTACTTGATTGGTGACCTTGTTTGCCTTCCTGATGGTAACAAAGTTGACACCTTCTGGATCGAGTTTGTAGTTCCTTGCTTTCATCAGATCATAGGCTTCTCTATACTTCATCTACAGAGATTGTAACATTAAATTAGATACATTATATATATTTAAAGTCTCTTTTTTAAATTTTGAGAAATTATGTGTTCTCATACATTGCTGGTGACAATGCTGTTGGCCTTGGCTTGTTTGTTGAGTGGAGTATCGTAAGGCAGAGAGTATCCAGTAGGCATAAATGACTTGTTGGCCTCTTTGTAGAAGTTCTGAATGAAATAAACAAAAGATGTGATATGACGTACAAATCAGTGGAGACATCTGTACACATTCAAATGTTTTGGTAGGAGGTATCGTACGTCGCTTTGGATGTAGTTGGCTTGACGAGCCCTTTCAGTTTCGATGGTCACAGCGGGAGCGGTGTTTTTACCCATGACGTTTGTGACATAGTCATGACGGTAGTTGAGCTGCAGACAAAATGTATAGGAGTCAGAAAGTCCAGCTTCAACCAAAATTAAGTAAAGGAATTATAATGTAAATTGATGGATGTTTTTGAGGTGTTACCTCACTCAAGTTCTTAGCACTCAGTTTGCATGTTTCATAGACTGGCGTGTTCGTCACAACAGTGTACTGCTTAAAGTGATCAATTCCCTTAGCTCTGTACAAATTCTGAAAAGGAAAATCACCAGGGAGAAGACAACATGTGAGAAGATAGAGGAAGAATAAACTTACAGAAAATGACATGAAAGTACACTTACGTCACTCTGCAGTTTCATAGCTTGCTTAACACGAAGAATCTCAGGGGTGTCCCAAGCATAGCAGCCAACCCCCTTCAACCAGTTGAGGTCATCTTTGTAGAAAACCTGAAATGAGATACAATGTGTGGGTTACAGCAACAAAAAGACCTGAATCCAGTGACTTGACTTTCCCATAACTTGCTTGACAATTTCATGTGGCCATACAAAAAAGTGTTATTTGGATGTAGGGATACTCACGTCGCTCAGTTGCTCGTTGACCTTGCGGGCATGTACGTACACCTGCATGTCAGGCAGGCAGATCCATTGGTGTAGGTATTTACGGTAGTCAACCCCACTGACAGTCTTCTGAGTATTGCGTGCAGATACGATGTCAAGCATGTCGGGAGGTACATGGATTTTTGCCTTGGTCTTCTCATATTTGTCTTTGTACAGGCGCTAATGGACAAAACATTACGAAGAGTTTTAAAAAGTTTGACATTCAGTAAGTAACAAACTCACACCTCAGCTGATTCTTTACTCACGTCCAGGACAAGCTTTCCAGACTTGATACATCTTGCAGTTTGGGGGTCATCCTCAAGACACTTAGGCAGGCTATACAGGGTCTTGAACTTCTCATAATCTTCCTTGTATTTAACCTACAGAAACCAAAGGAGAAATCAGATTCCACTCAGATTCAGAGTTTTTCCACTTTGGAAGGACTGGAGTAGGTATTAGAGAAGCGACTCACATTGCTCAGGATGACCTTCTGTTGTTTGGCATGGGCTAAGGCATGGGAATCATGAGGGATTGAGTAGCTCTTGGCCTTGATCTTGTTCCAAGCAGCAGAGTATGCTTTCTGAATGTTCACAAAGAATATCTTAGAAACTGTGATGACAAATAAAACCAGGGACTTAGCATTTTAAGCTTTTCTAGCAGGCTTACAGTGCTGTAGACCTCCTTCAGGTTGAAGCATCTTGCATAGTCATATGTGTCCAGGACTGTGGTGTAGATGTGCTTCTCCTTGTGATATGCCTCTCTGTAGTTCAACTAAGCATTGATGGAATACAAAATATGCAAAGGATCAGCATTTGAACTATAAAGTAACATGCTCTCGATAATACTTGAGGACTTTATATTCAAGCACAAACCTCGCTGGCCCATGTGTGGCCCAGGATGGCAGTCACATACACAGGAGTGTCTGTCACAATGGAGTAGTTGTTCCATTCCTTCTTGCCTTCTGCTTTGTATTTAATCTGTGAGGAAACATACATTAAACCTACAGTCAGATGGAAAAATATTGCCTTTTCAGTGTAAACTACTTGATGACTTGAAAGATATTACTCACATCACTCTGTAGCTCATATGACTTCTTGGCACGTACAATCTCAGGAGTATCCCAGGTGTAACAACCAACGCCCTTCATCCAGTTCAAGTCCTCTTTGTAAAATATCTGCAATGGAGAAATTCGTTAAATGTAGCCATTCTACAGGCCCGACAATTAAAATAATCATAATAACTTATGTAAATTACATCACTCAAGATCTCATTGGCCTTGCGTGCACGGATGGCATCGTTCTGTTCAGGGTGGCATGTCCACTGGTGCAGGTGTGTACGGTAAAGCACGTCACTCAGGATTTCCTGGCACTTCTTGGCAACCACATGGCTGATCATATCAGCAGGAATGTGGAGCTTAGTTTTGGTTTCATTGTAGGCTTTGTGGTAGTCTCTCTGTTAGATAAATAAAAATAAGTCTAGTTGATAGGTTTTTAAACTATAATGAGTGGTTGTCAATGTAAAGCAATGTCAGACCTATAAAAACAACTCACCAGATTCTTCAGCTTCTCAACATGGTTAGAGTGAACCAACAGAGGGAAGTCAACCAGAGTTGAAGCCAAGTAGTGGCCTTTGGCTTTCTCATGGGCATCATGGTACTTATGCTGCAGTGTTTCAAAACAAAAAGCAATCAAAAAATCATTTACATAAAAGCATATGAAATATACTGTATGTGGTAATGCACTGATCCCAGTAATGTGACACTAAGTGTCTATTTTATAAAATATTTATTTATTTATCATATTTATTTATTTATTTATTCATACTCACATCACTGACTATGTCCCTGGTCCTCTTGGCTATTTGTACAGGCATATATTCATGGTTTAGCTGGTAACCAGTGGCTTTGCTCTCATCCCAGTTGACTTTGTACAATTTCTAGAATAACAAAAACAAAACATCCTGCTTGTAATTCATCACATATTTTAAATGGCAATATATACAAGTAAATCAGGAATGGACATTTTTTACCTCACTGATCATCTTTGCGAACTCTCTAGAATGAGCCAGCTGTGGAGTATCTTCAGATCCGATGTAGTGGCCCTTTTCCAGGTTAAATGACTCTTTGTACTTCAGCTAAATAACAGCAGAAAAAAAGGTTAATCCTCAGTACCTGACATAACCAGTACCTAATGATTAGTACAAATCAGTACCCCCCTATGAAGATCATAAATTTAAAATGTGAGCCACTTACATCGCTGAGGTTGAAGGCGTTAACCTTTGCAAGGACAACCTCTGGCCGGTCCACAATATGAGTATATTTGCTAAAGTTTTCCTTTGCATCTTTTTTGTAATGTCTCTGCGTAGGGAAAAAAGAACCAGCCACTGTTGTAAGACATTGTTCATGCTATAAGTGCAAACTTGACAAAAAAACCTGTTTGGTGAAACTTACATCATTGATAATCTGCTGGGCTTTTCGGACTTTGACATGCTCCACAGAATCAGCAGCAACCCATCCACAACCACGCAACCATTCCATATCTGCTTTGTAGACATTCTGGAGGGAGAACATTATATTATATTATATTATACTGTACATTTTTGTCAGATCAGATGATTTATAAGGTAAATAAAACTTACATCACTGCACAAGTCATACACTTTACGGGCCTGAATGACATCATTCTGATCAGGCAAGCATGTCCACTGGTGCAGTCGAGTTCTGTATTTATCATCATTGACTTGGATCTGGCACTTCTTTGCATGTTCAAAGGCCAGCATGTCTACTGGGAGGTTAAACTTGGTCTTGGACTTGTTGAAGTCTTTCTTGTAGAGAGCATCGCTAGCAATCTTAGCTGAGTTCAAGGCCAGCATGAGCAGAGGATCATCCTGGACGCTGAGGGCTCCAATGTGATGACCAACTTGCTTACGATAACCAGTCTTGTACTTGTACTGAAAAAAAGTCAATTTCATTTGTGTTGATAACATTAAGGTGAGCTGGAATTAGGTCTACTTTTGATTATTTACTTACATTACTCTGTACATTACTGGTATGGATGCATTGTTTAATTGGGACTGCATCTCCGGGCATGAAGTATGATTTGGCTTTGGTTTTGTTCCAGTTTTTGGTGTAAAAATGCTATAAGCAATGATAAAATAACATTTTAGTTAATAATCAACTTTGAGCAATCATTACAGATGGTATTTTGAGTTCTCAAAAAGAAAACATCCTTTACCGGGTGATACATTTTGGCTACTTCTCTTGCTGTAGCCATAACTGGGGAATCTGTCAGGGTGTATTTAGTCTTGTCATTGTGCCAGGCCTCACGGTACTTAGCCTGAGAAGATAAAACAAAAAAGTAATATGATTTTTCAAACTACTGCACATATTGCATTTTCAATCCATTTTCAAATACACTTTTATTTCTTTTTTCTGTTTATTTCTTTTTACATTATTTTCATAGTTTTCATTTCTTTTAAATGGGACTTTTATATTTTTCTGTCACACTTATTACTTTATATGGTTCTTAATAATCTTGGAAGTGCTCTCCAAAAAAATAACCTTCCTGCATTCATTCACAAAAGGCATGGTTTAAAAAAACTGCTGAGGATCTGCAGTTAAAATCTGAACATGTATGGAAAGTGGATAAGCAAATAACATATACTGTAATAATATTGTCTAATAGCTATTTTTATTTGCTAATGACATTAAAAATGTGTGTGTTTCTACCTATCATTTTTTTATTTTCCTTCCATGTTTGGATGCCTGGATATGGCTTACCTCATTGAGTACATCAGCTGCATTTTTAGAGCACACAAAGTCAATTCTTTCAATGGGTGTTGTATATTTCTGCGCATCCAGCTTCACACGGTAGCCTCTCTGAAAGTCAGAAGAAAAGAAAAAACAATCAACAATTCATTAAACATCTGTAGGGCATAAAATCTAAAGAAAACCAAGAGGAACTGATAGGTAGAAATGGCCTTAGCACATAGTGTCGAAGGACTTACCTCAGCCAAAACCTTTTGGGCATTCCTCACTTTGATAACTTCAACAGACTCATGGGGAATCCATCCACATCCCCTGAGCCACTCCAGGTCAGCTTTGTACACAGCCTAAACATCAAAAACAATCAAATGAAAAAATGTACAAACTTTATTTTATAACACAAATAAAGCTTAACTTACATCGCTACGCAGATCATAGACTTTTCTGGCCTGGACGACGTCATTGGAGTCAGGCAGGCAGGTCCAGTTGTGCAGGTAGGTCCTGTAGTTGGCATCATTGACCTGGATCTGACATTTCTTGGCCAGTTCAAGAGACAGCAGGTCCACTGGGAGGTTGAACTTGGTTTTGGATTTGTTGAAGTCTTTCTTGTAGAGAGCATCGCTAGCAATCTTAGCTGAGTTCAAGGCCAGCATGATCAGAGGATCATCCCTGACACTGAGGGCTCCAATGTGGTGACCAACTTGCTTACGATAACCAGTCTTGTACTTGTACTGCATAAGAAAAATTATCAGTTCTAAGTATCCACATTTATATTACTCTTAAAAAAACAGAGGAACATCGAAAATACAAACAGAGAGAAACTCTTACATCACTGGCTATATCTCTGGAGGCTCTAGCCCTGATCACAGAGACGGCATCCTCTTTGATGTGGTAGGCCTTTGCTTTCGTAGAATCCCAGTTTTTGGTATACATTTTCTATAAAGGGACAAATAAGGCAAAAAGTCAATATACAGTACTTTAATAGCGTGCTAAGCTCATAAAACAAACATTAATTGTACGCTGCTTACATTGCTGACAGCAATGGCATTGGCTCTGGACAACTCGATGGCAGGTGTATTTGGCATGATGTGCACAGATGTCTTATCTTTGTCCCATGCTTCTCTGTATTTCCTCTGTGAACAAGATAATAATTCAGATGAAAAACATTAAAGGTTTTGTTATGCCTACTCTATTGCATTGATTTAGCACAGTTTAAAATTACTTGTACTGACTATATTTTTAAATTATATTACTTTTAAAGTGATAGTTCACCCAAAAAAGAAAATTTCCTCACACTCAAATGGTTTTAAACTTTTATGGAAAAAAATATTATGAAAGTCAATGGCTAAAATTCTTCAGCATATCTTCTTTTGTGTTCAAAGAAGAAAGAAATTCAAACAAGTTTGGAACAAATGGATGATGGGTAAATAATACCATAATTTTCATTTTTGGTGAAATATCCCTATTATAATTATTTTTAGTTTTATTAATAATTAAATGTAATTTCAATTAAAATTGGAAATATATTCTGTTTATTTATAAAATTTTACATTGCAACCTTATTGGCTTGAGCCTTCGGGTCTCATTCACTTGCATTGACTTTTAGCCATAAAACAGTTTGTTATGCTGCTTGTTGTTGCAAATATGCATGTTCTTATTATATTATATTTATTTTTTTATGTATTTTCATACACACAGTGTTAGTAGAGCAAGTAGTTTGACCATTTACTGCTGTTTATTATTCCTATTCATTTCCCCATAGGCAAATAAATCGGAAGCTTACTTCCACATTGTAAATTTTTTAAATAAAAGCAGCAGTCTTAAAACAGAGTGTAACTCTAGTTAAACATGAACATTTGAGAAAGGCACTAATGAAAAGAAAAGGCAATAATCTTACATCACTGAGGATATCAGCATTTTGCTTGGCTAGGATGATGACAGGCAGGTCCACAGCACTGGTGAACTTGACGGTGCTTGGAGGCTGGCGGTATAGTTTCTCGTTGAGGATGGTCTGAGCATTCTTGGCTTTCACAACGTCAATAGATCCATGTGGCATCCAGCCACACCCACGGATCCACTCAAGGTCAGCTTTGTAAACAGCCTAGTTTGAAAGTTTACAACAAAGGGGTTAATGTAACAATATGGCAAATAATCGAATAGCACAGAAGTGCCTTTCATAATGTGCCTAACCCTGGGTTCTAAAAAAACACTTTTATAGTGTTAACCAAGCACTGTGGTTTAACAGGATTAACAATTTCAAGTACTAGAGTGTAAAAAAGCATATACTTACATCACTGCGCAGGTCATAGACTTTTCTGGCCTGGACAACGTCATTGGAATCGGGCAGGCAGGTCCAGTTGTGCAGGTAGGTTCTGTAGTTGGCATCATTGACCTGGATCTGACATTTCTTGGCCAACTCAAGAGACAGCAGGTCCGCTGGGAGGTTAAACTTGGTCTTGGATTTGTTGAAATCTTTCTTGTACAGAAGATCACTTGAAATTTTGCCTGAGTTCAAGGCCAGCATGATCAAGGGATCATCCTTGATGCTGAGGGCTCCAATGTGATGCCCTTGCTGCTTCCTGTAACCAGCTTTGTACTTGTACTGCAAAGTAATAATACATGTAAGAGAATGAGCACAATAATTTAATGCTGTGTGTTTAATGTATTAGAAAAGATCCACAGCTGCACTTACATCACTAATGATGTCTCTGGAGGCCTTGGCAGATTTCACAGAGACTGCATCCTTCGGCAGGAAGTAGCCTTTCTTAAGACTTTCCTCGTAGTCTTGACGGTAATATTTCTGCAGTAACATGAAAATAAAACCTTACTGATTTAACAGGATTTGAAACATAAAATAGTATACATTTATTCAGGATTGTTTGGTTATTAAAAAAACAGTGCTGCTGTACTTACAATGCTTGTATTGAGTTTATTCTGTTTTCCAAGGATGATTTCAGGGGTGTCTGGCATCACATGAATATTGATTTTTTCTTTGTTCCAGGCATCAACATATGCATTCTGTAATGACATAATAATGAAGAAAAGTTTGACACATTCATCTATGGTCTACAAACTTACAGTCAGTAACAGTGATTTAAAATAGCAGGTTTTTACACAGTTTTTTTTTTTTTTTACCTTGTCCATGGTCTTGGCATTGGCTTGTGCAAGAGCATAAGGTATGCCATCTGTCTTGCATGTAAACTTAAAGTTGCTCGGATGCTGTCTGTACTTTCTTTCACTCAGAATCTCACCAGCTTTTTTAGCCTTTTCTACGTCCACTGAGCCTATTGGTACCCATCCAGTACCTCTGATCCATTCCATATCAGCCTTGTACACAGCCTTATTGCAAGAAACACACAAAAAAGTAAGAAACAGATAGTGCTAGTGGTATAGATTATTATTAAAAAAGAATTCTAGAAACTCACATCACTCTGGAGATCATAGACTTTTCTGGCCTGGACAACATCATTGGAGTCGGGCAGGCAGGTCCAGTTGTGCAGGTAGGTCCTGTAGTTGGCATCATTGACCTGGATCTGACACTTCTTTGCCAGCTCAAGAGACAGCAGGTCCACTGGGAGGTGGAACTTGGTCTTGGACTTGTTAAAGTCTTTCTTGTAGAGAGCATCGCTAGCAATCTTAGCTGAATTCAAGGCCAGCATGATCAGAGGATCATCCTTGACACTGAGGGCTCCAATATGATGACCAACTTGCTTACGATAACCAGTCTTGTACTTGTACTAGTAAGGAAGATAACTGCAGTATTAAAGAAGGCTAATATTTACATTATCATGACAGTACAATACAATAGTAAATGTATCATTCAGCTTTTAATATAAGAAGCATTCAAGTCAAAATATACTCACATCACTAATAATGTCCCTGGATGCTTTAGCAGCTCTGATGGCGACAGCATCGGTTTTGATGTCATAGCCTTTCCTGAAGATTTCTTCAACTGCTTGTCTGTATAGTTTCTGTAAGCAGAATTTTAGTATTTGGTTTTCTGAAATTAAATAGGACTTATTGGGAAATCAAACAAAATGCGTGATTGGAGACAAAAAAAAATGAAGAATGTGAAGAAAGAGAAATGATTTCAAAGTCATACCTACCCTACTATTGGTAATTGCATTAGCACTTGAGAGCACAATTTCTGGGGTATCAGGAGGGATATGAATCTTGATCTTGTCAGCCTCCCATGCTGAATGGTACTGACGCTAAAATGAAAAAATATGCTGTCAGTGAAAAATTCAGTACTGTGTCAGACAGCTGCTACTGTGGAAATTTAGAATCATTCTCATAAGAAGTCAAAAACAACGTAAAGAGAATCCAATATAAATATTAATTTAATCGATCAATTTTGTCTAATTTCAAACATGTATTTATTTCACTCACCTGATTCATAATTTCAGCATTTGCCTTTGCAAGGACCATAGGCATGGATTGCATATCTTGTTTAAATTTAAATGTTTCTGGTTTCTGTTTGTAGAGTCGATCGCTGAGGATCTCAGCTGCTTTCTTTGCTTTCAGGACATCAAATGAACCAATGGGGACCCATCCTACACCGGTCATAAACTCCATGTCTGCTTTGTACACAGCCTGGTGAAGATAAAACATAGCTTTGCAAAACGATTCAGTTCATTTTTAATTCAAAATGTCTGCAGAAACACTGCAATTGACTGACAATTTAGTTTGACAAACATACATCACTCCGCAGATTATAGACTTTTCTGGCCTGGACAACGTCATTGGAGTCGGGCAGGCAGGTCCAGTTGTGCAGGTAGGTCCTGTAGTTGGCATCATTGACCTGGATCTGACATTTCTTGGCCAGTTCAAGAGACAGCAGGTCCACCGGGAGGTGGAACTTGGTCTTGGACTTGTTGAAATCTTTCTTGTAGAGAGCATCGCTAGCAATCTTAGCTGAGTTCAAGGCCAGCATGATCAGAGGATCATCCTTGACACTGAGGGCTCCAATGTGGTGACCAACTTGCTTACGATAACCAGTCTTGTACTTGTACTACAATTGTAAAATATTGAATAAATGAATAAAATAAAACAAGTTTTAATGGGTAATTGTGCGCAGTAAAGTGTGTTTGGGATAAGTACTCACGTCACTAATGATATCTCTGGATGCCTTAGCTGCTTTGATAGCAATGGCATCACCACGCAAATCGTAGCCCTTCTTCTTAGATTCTTCATTGGCAAGTTTATATCTTTTCTAAAATTGTAAAATATTTCATAACAGATTTAAAAAGTTTTCTGCAACAAATAAACATGTGACTACTTCATACATATTCTGTTCATACCTCACTGTAATTAGCGTTGTTCTGTTTTGCTAGTAGAACTTCCATACAGTCAGGCATAACGTGGATTTTGGTTTTGTCCTTGTCCCAGGCTTCAGTGTAAAGTTTCTATAAGAGTTGAATGAAATTAGATTTCAGACATTTAATCCTTTGTAAGAGTGCTTGTGTTTGGAAGTCTATTAAGGATAATTACCTTATTAATAGTAGTAGCATTACTTTTAGCTAAAACCAGTGGCATGTCTTCACTTGTAAGGGTGAACTTGAATTTGCTTGGGTGCTGACGGTACTTCCTTTCACTCAGTGCTTCTCCCGCCTTTTTCGCTTTCTCAACATCAACAGAACCAATGGGAACCCATCCGATTCCTTGAAGCCACTTCAGATCAGCCTTGTACACCGCCTAATACACATGCAAAAATAATGTGCATTGACATGACTGTAAAAAGAAAAAAAAAGTCAAGAGGATTTTTAATTAGACATACATCACTCTGGAGGTCGTAGACATGTCTGGCCTGGACGACATCATTGGAGTCGGGCAGGCAAGTCCAGTTGTGCAGGTAGGTCCTGTAGTTTGCATCATTGACCTGGATCTGACACTTCTTGGCCAGTTCAAGAGACAGCAGGTCCACTGGGAGGTTGAACTTGGTCTTGGACTTGTTGAAGTCTTTCTTGTATAAAGCATCACTAGCAATCTTAGCTGAGTTCAAGGCCAGCATGAGCAGAGGATCATCCTGGACACTGCGAGCACCAATGTGATGACCAACTTGCTTACGATAACCAGTCTTGTACTTGTACTACAGTTGAATTATTAAAAGACAATAATAATAAATTAGAGAGAGAATGAAAGAGAATGTTCTGAACCATAAAATATGACTATGGATGGAAAACAAACAAAGACAGCACTCACATCACTGACGATATCTCGAGAGGCTTTAGCTGCTTTTATAGAAATAGCATCCCCACGCATATCATAGCCTTTCTTTTTGGACTCCTCATTGGCAAGCTTATATTGTTTCTGGAAATCAAAAAATAAATAAATCAAAGAAATTATTGAATTATATGAGTACTGCTTAAAAGTTACACAATATGATTTCAGAAAGTAATAAAATATTATGAAAAAACAAATAGATATAAATATAAAAAAGATACAAAAAATACAAATACTTACAAGTAGATATAAATATAAAATAACAAACTTGTCATTTTCAATCCAAAACTTAAATCAAATGACTCACCACACTGTAGTTAGTTTTGTTCTGTTTAGCAAGCAATATCTCCATTGTATCTGGCATGACATGGATCTTTGTCTTATCTTTTTCCCAAGCTTCCACATAGCTTTTCTATGGTGTAAAGCAAAATAAAAAAAATACATATTCAAAGTATCTACACACATTACAATGAAAAGGAAGAGAAAAAAAATGTACGGTGTTCAAAGCAGGCTACCTTGTTCATGATGCTTGCATTGTTTTTTGCCAAGACCATTGGCATGTCCTCAGTCGTGCAAGTAAACTTGAAGTTGCTTGGGTGCTGACGGTACTTCCTTTCACTCTGTGCTTCTCCTGCCTTTTTCACTTTCTCAACATCAATTGAACCAATGGGTACCCATCCCAGACCTTGAAGCCATTTCAGATCAGCCTTGTACACTGCCTGAGACAAACGTAGCACAAGCATGTCCATTAAGCAGTGAAATGATATGCCTGTATCAACTGAAAAATCAAGACTTCACTTTTCAAATCTTGAATGTAGCATACTTACATCACTTTGGAGTTCATAGACTTTTCTGGCCTGAACCACGTCATTGGAGTCAGGCAAGCAGGTCCAGTTGTGCAGGTAGGTTCTGTAGTGGGCATCGTTGACCTGGACCTGGCATTTCTTAGCCAACTCAAAGGCCAGCATGTCCACTGGGAGGTGAAATTTGGTCTTGGACTTGTTGAAGTCTTTTTTATATAGAGCATCACTAGCAATCTTGGCTGAGTTCAAGGCCAGCATGAGGAGAGGATCATCCTGGACACTGCGAGCTCCAATGTGGTGACCAACTTGCTTACGATAACCAGTCTTGTACTTGTACTGTTCAAAAGAAAGAGTGGTTAAGGAACAAAGTTATTTCTGCAATGTGTAAATTTGTGTCCATTTTCATATAACTCAAAATACTCACGTCACTGGCGATGTCCCTGGAGGCCTTGGCAGCTTTAATGGAGACGGCATCATTTCGCATGTCATAGCCCTTCTTTTTAGCTTCCTCATTTGCAAGCTTGTATGATTTCTTAGAAAACATTTGAAAAATGTTGATTTATTGAAACAATTCATTATTTATTAATCAGTAACATAAATGATGCATCATCAAAGGCGCAATGTTAAGTTATACTTACCAAACTGTAGTTGACCCTGTTTTGTTTTGCTAGTACAATGTCCATTGCATCTGGCATAACATGGATCTTTGTCTTGTCTTTGTTCCAGGCATCAGCATATTGTTGCTGTCAATGCATAGTATGAAACAAAGAAAATTGAGAAAAAAATTCACTTCCACAAATTAACTCTCTGACCATACCATTAATTGATTAAATCAGAAAAGTGCATATGCACGTGTTATATCAGTTTAGCAGTTACCTTATTCATAATATCATTGTTAGCTTTAGCTAAGACCATTGGCATATCTTGAGTTGTCAAAGTGAACTTGAAGTTGCTTGGGTGTTGACGGTACTTCGCTTCACTTAGGATTTCTCCAGCCTTTTTCACTTTCTCAACATCAATCGAACCAATAGGAACCCATCCAAGACCTTGAAGCCATTTTAGATCAGCCCTGTACACCGCCTAAAAGCAGACATATGTGTAAAGAATACCTTCATGCATCTCTCTATCTTTTTATCAACATGGAGACAATCGGATCTATGCAATCCCTCTTTCTGTTTTAATGTCAACTTTACATACTGGCTTCCAGCTAAAATAAAGAATGGAAAGTCAATTCCATGAAGACTCAAAAATGTATGAATGAATATTGCTCAGCAGAAGCTGGATATCACATACATCACTCTGGAGGTCGTAGATATGTCTGGCCTGGACAACGTCATTGGAGTCAGGCAAGCAGGTCCAGTTGTGCAGGTAGGTTCTGTAGTGAGTATCATTGACCTGGATCTGGTTCTTCTTAGCCAACTCAAAGGACAGCATGTCGACTGGTAGGTGGAACTTGGTCTTGGACTTGTTGAAGTCTTTCTTGTAGAGAGCATCGCTAGCAATCTTAGCTGAGTTCAAGGCCAGCATGAGGAGAGGATCATCCTGGATGCTGCGAGCTCCAATGTGGTGACCAACTTGCTTACGATAACCAGTCTTGTACTTGTACTTCAAGGAAAGAAAATATCATCAGTGTAACAACTTATATCCTCAGTGTGTCATATAAAGTATAGCCATGTCTTTTTGTTGTACTTACATCACTAGCAATGTCCCTGGAGGCTCTGGCAGCAAGGATTGAAATGGCATCATTGCGCATATCATAACCCTTCTTTTTAGCCAGTTCATAGGCAAGTTTATATTGTTTCTGATGTACAAATCATAAAAAATATATCAACAAACTGCAGTATCAAAACACAATGTATTTTTTGTTTTTATCTTCATATAAAACCAACAATTTCTGCTAAATATATATAAACAGTCAATATTTATAATATTTTTTCTAATTTTTACAACTAAAAATATTCAGATATTCAAGTGAGTATTTAACGCTAAATATGAAATACTGACCTCACTATAGTTGACTTTGTTTTGCTTTGCAAGAATCACATCCATTGCATCAGGCATGATGTGAACCTTTGTTTTATCGCTGTTCCAAGCTTTAACATATTTAGACTATAAATGAAGAGAGAATTATACATGAAAATGTATGTCACATATAACATTTTAGATATATTTCATATATCTAGATATCAAATATGCACCTACCTTGTTCATGATATCATTATTGGCTTTGGCCAAGACCAGTGGCATGTCTTCAGTTGTGCATGTGAACTTGAATTTGCTTGGGTGTTGGCGATACTTCGCTTCACTTAGGATTTCTCCAGCCTTTTTCACTTTCTCAACATCAACTGAACCAATTGGAACCCATCCGAGGCCTTGAAGCCATTTCAGATCAGCCTTGTATACTGCCTAAAAAGAGACATGTGAAAACATGCTTAGAATCATTGTTACAGTGACACTTCAGTATATTGATTCATGTATAAAACTGCAGTAATTTTGACTTACATTACTCTGGATGTCGTAGACTTGTCTAGCCTGGACGACGTCATTGGAGTCAGGCAGGCAGGTCCAGTTGTGCAGGTAGGTTCTGTAGTGGGCATCATTGACCTGGATCTGGTTCTTCTTGGCCAACTCAAATGCCAGCATGTCAACTGGGAGGTTGAACTTGGTCTTGGACTTGTTGAAGTCTTTCTTGTATAAAGCATCACTAGCAATCTTAGCTGAGTTCAAGGCCAGCATGAGCAGAGGATCATCCTGGACACTGCGAGCACCAATGTGGTGACCAACTTGCTTACGATATCCAGCTTTGTACTTGTACTGTGATAAGTTAATTAAAACATTCATCACTTTCACAGTATGCAGTAATCATTTGCGGGATTTTAATAAGGTTAAAACTTACATTACTGGCAATGGCACATGATGCTTTAGCAGCTTGAATTGAGATGGCGTCAGCACGTAGATCATAACCCTTCTTCTTTGCTTGTTCATTGGCAAGTTTGTATAGTTTCTAAAGAAGATTAAGAGTGTTATTTACATAGTGTGAAAACAGTCATGCAATGGGTCAACAGTTATGAATCTGATGGCTTCACCAACCTCACTGTAATTAACTTTATTTTGACGAGCAAGAGCCACGTCCATTGCATCTGGCATAATGTGAATTGTGGTTTTGTCCTTTTCCCAGCCAGAAATGTACTTTTGCTAAAGGAAAAATAGAGACAGTTTTAAAATCTTCAAAAACATACTGACAATGATTGTGTGACTAACAAAAAAAATGATCAAGAAAATAAAAAGCAAAACACAGTGTAAAGTCAAATGGTTTAGATTTTCACCTTGTTATTGATATCATTGTTGACTGCAGCAAGGACCAGGTCCATAGAACCCATGTCTTTAGTGAACTTGAAGTTACTGGGGTGTGTGCGGTACTGTTTTTCGCTGCCTATCCGGCTAGCAGTCTTTGCTTTCTCCACATCCAGAGATCCAATGGGAATCCATCCAACTCCTTTGATGTAATTGTTGTATTCAGATTTGTAGAGATTCTGCAAAAAGAGGCAGAATGTCATCACGTTCACCATAAAATGAAACTAAAAAATGAACGGCTTTTTATCAAAGACATTAAAACGTAGTAAATGTTTAAAATACAACAACACAATCCTTCCTTACATCACTTGCGATTGCTTGCATGTTGCGGGCTAGTTGCAGGTTCATGGCATCAGGCAAAACTTTAGAATGGGTAATGATATTCCTATATCCAGCAAAAGTCTGAGCAGCTGTAGCCTGCTTAGCATGGACAACGCTCAGCATGTCCACAGGGGTGTGGTATTTCAGCTTGGCCTTGTGGTAGTCCTTTGTGTAGTTCCTCTCGCTCTGCATCTTTGCCACATGCATGTAGTGCACCAGCAAGGGGTCATCCTGGATGCTACGGAAGCCAATATGGTGTCCTCTAGCTTTATTGTACTCCTTTTTGTACTTGTACTGTAATTAGAAGTATTTGCAAAAGTCAGAAAGGTTAATACCAGGTTGTTGTAAGTGACAGTAACTTTTGATTATATAAAGAAGCAGCTCACATCACTGGCAATGTTTGTGGAGGCTCTAGCTGCAAGAACCGATACAGCATCTGCCTTGAGGTCATAACCTTTCTTCTTCAGAGCTTCCATTCCTGCTTTGTAGGCTTTCTGTAGTCAAAATATGGTAACAGCACAGGTTATACAAGTTCTGAACAAACTTAAAAGAGAAGACTATGATAAAGTCACTAATTTTCAATAAAGAGTTACATCTATTGTTAATTGTTATTAATATTATCTGAGCTGTTGGTTTGTTTATGATTGCCAAAGAATTTAGAAAGATGGTGCATTTGGAATGCTAAACATCTCTGGTTTGAGTTGTGTTTTAGTGATCCTCCTTGGTTAAAATCATATAGTTTCCCCTCAGTTAAATCCATGGACTAAAAAACATCTGTGGTAACAGTGCAAAAGTAGCCCAGTTCTGTGGGGTAACTGCCAATATGGTTAAATACCCCAGAGGTGTATTGTTTTGCTGACTCTGATATTCTTAATACGTATATCGATATACCAGTAGGTGGTGATATTTTTTTTATATACTGTGGTACATTTGTGTTTAAAAAAATATTTATTCAACAATGAAACACTACTGTTACGTCTTGTTTTGAGAAACAATTACTATGTTTATATGTACACAAATAGTGTGATTTTTTTTCCAATAGCCAGAGTTTATTCAGTGGCAGAGCAAAACCAGACAAAGAACCTGGGAATATTTTGCATAAAGTCATTCAACATGAACTTATAAAAGTGTTTTGGACGTACACACTTACCTCACTTATGTTGTATGCATTAGCCTTTGCAAGAAGGATTTCAGGGTTATCAGGCATGATATGGATCTTTATTTTGTCCTTGTTCCAAGAATCTGTGTATGCTTGCTGTAATCAGATATAATCAAAATATAAGCAATTAATTAGATCAGCCAAACAATCAATAAAAATTTCACCAATTAGATTAGAGACCGATAAATTTCCGGAAAGATGAATCATTATCAAATGAAATAATTACAAAAGTGTAAACTACCTTGTCCATGATCTTATTGTTGGCAGTAGCCAATGCGAGGTCCATAGAGTCCATGAGTTTCTGGAACTTGAAGTTGGATGGGTGAGTGCGGTAGTTGTGTTCACTCTGGATCTTTCCTCCAATCTTTGCTGTCTCTACAGCCAGTGAGCCAATGGGCACCCATCCCATACCCTTCATGGTGCTGTTGTACTCACTCTTGTACTCAACCTAAAAAAAAGAAATTTCAGTTAGAAAATGTAGAGTGACTGCTAACAAAATTGCTGAGTAAAGTTTGACTCACATCACTGGAGCTGATGTTCATGGAGCGTGCTAACACCAGGCTCATGGCATCAGGCAGCAAGTTGTAATGATGGAACTGCTGCTTATATCCTGCATTTGTCTGGACCTTTGAGGCATTTTTGGCCTGTACAACACTCAGCATGTCCACAGGGGTGTGGTATTTCAGCTTGGCCTTGTGGTAGTCCTTCTTGTAGTTCCTCTCGCTCTGTATCTTTGCCACCTCCATGTAGTGCACCAGTAAGGGGTCATCCTGGAGGCTACGGAAGCCAACGTGGTGGCCTCTGGCTTTCTCATATGCCAACTTATACTTGTACTATAGTGGCAGAAAAATTAATTTATCAGTAAAGATCACAGTATCACCGCACCACATCAAGGATTTTGCAAACACGTAGTATAGAGAGGGGGTTCTAAGGGGGCAACAGTTGATGGGATACTTACATTACTAGCAATATTTCTGCCAGCTTTGGCAGCCACAATTGAAATAGCATCTGGCTTGAGATCATAGCCCTTTTTATTCATTTCCTCGAGACCAGCTTTGTAGAGTTTCTGAAAATGATCAAAAAGGGAAATAAAATATATTGCACTAGTCTTTTTTAGAAACTTGGATTATTAATGAATATGTTTTGGAATAAATGCAAGTGTCAGTATGGGAATCATACCTGGCTCATGTTCAATGCATTGGCCTTGGCCAGGATAATTTCAGGATTGTCAGGCATCACATGAATTTTGAGCTTGTCTTTTTCCCATGCAGCATGATAGGATTTCTTCAAACAAAAGCATATGGACATTTCACCGTTAACTGACATTCATTTCCACCAGTAAAACCAATGAAAATATACTGAATGCAGACTTGCCTTGTCCATGATCTTATTGTTGGCAGTAGCCAATGCGAGGTCCATAGAGTCCATGAGTTTCTGGAACTTGAAGTTGGATGGGTGAGTGCGGTAGTTGTGTTCACTCTGGATCTTTCCTCCAATCTTTGCTGTCTCTACAGCCAGTGAGCCAATGGGCACCCATCCCATACCCTTCATGGTGCTGTTGTACTCACTCTTGTACTCAACCTGGGAGAAAATAAATAAAAGTTTGAATTATATGCATGTTGATTTTATGGTAAATTACTTCAACACTAATAAGGGACCCACAAATTATAATCTACCCATTGAATTTTGGAAGCATTGGATCTTATAAATGATGGACTCACATCACTGGAGCTGATGTTCATGGAGCGAGCTAACGCCAGGCTCATGGCATCAGGCAGCAAGTTGTAATGATGGAACTGCTGCTTGTATCCTGCATTTGTCTGGACCTTCGAGGCGATTTTGGCCTGTACAACACTCAGCATGTCCACAGGGGTGTGGTATTTCAGCTTGGACTTGTGGTAGTCCTTCTTGTAGTTCCTCTCGCTCTGCATCTTTGCCACCTGCATGTAGTGCACCAGCAAGGGATCGTCCTGGATGCTGCGGAAGCCGACGTGGTGGCCTCTGGCTTTCTCATATGCTTTTTTGTATTGATACTGTGATTAAAGAACAATAAATTGTAATCAATCTAAAACATTCATTATATTTAATTTGGACCTTATTAACAGTTCTTTCAGTATTTGAATGCTATATACATTTTGCACTTACATTGCTGGCAATGTGTCTTCCTTGTTTAGCAGCAATAATGGGAATAGCATCAGCTTTCATGTCATAACCCTTGGCAATGTCCGCAATCCACTGAGCCTTGTAGTGTGACTGTAAAAAAAAAAAAAAATTCTGTTAATATCTACATAATTTTAGTAATTAATTTGTATTAATATTAATAATGAACAAAAGAATACAATTTACAAGCATATTAAGTAAATAAAATTCAATGAATGGATCTTGAAAATATCAAATTGGTAAATTATTACTATAATTAGGATGCATATGTTGAAAAAGTGTTCATGCAATAACAAACCTGTTTAATGTTTTATATAGAGATATAGTTTTAACATTAATTAGCAGTGAACTATATATGTCCACAAATTAATATAAGCCAAGATGAACAAATACTGCGTAAATAAAAGAGAGTTTTCTGGTATCTCATAATACCAAATGTTAACAACACTAGAACCCTATTGAAAAGTGTTTCCTTTTCATTTCATTAGGAATTTATTTGCTAGATATAGATTTATTTATTTAGAGTTATTCCACTCACCTCACTCATAGTCTGGGCATTATATTTGGCCTGCAGGAACTCTGGAGCGTCAGCTGGCAGATGATAGGTGTGCATAAATTTTTCTCCTGAGGCTTTATAAGCTGTCTAAAATGGAAAAAAGCAAACATGAACTCGTAAGTCAGTTGTACATTACATCATCATTCTGGCTGTTATTTGGAAATGTTTACTGAAGTACTCTTACTTTATTTTGCAGTTTTGTGTTGCTCATGGCTAAAACCATGTTCATCTGGTCTGTTAGACTGGTAAATTTCAGTGTACTGGGGTGAACTCTATATGACTTCTCATCCAGGGCTTTTGCAGCAGTCTTGGCCTTCTCAACATCGATAGAGCCAATGGGAACCCAGCCAGCTCCTCTGAAGATGTTGTTGAAATCTGATTTGTACAAATTCTGAAAGTATAAAAAGAGACCTGTTAATCTTTTTGTAAGTATTCCAGACTCATAATTAAAACAACGACATTAAAGCATCAGTTGCACTTACATCACTCTGGATCTCCATCATGTTCCGAGACAGCTGAATGTGCATGGCATCTGGAAGGAGGACATAGTTGTGGTGGTGCTGCTTGTATCCTGCAAATGTCTGAACCTTTGATGCATTTTTGGCCTGCACAACACTCAGCATGTCCACAGGGGTGTGGTATTTCAGCTTGGCCTTGTGGTAGTCCTTTGTGTAGTTCCTCTCGCTCTGCATCTTTGCCACATGCATGTAGTGCACCAGCAAGGGGTCGTCCTGGAGGCTACGGAAGCCAACGTGGTGACCTCTGGCCTTCTGATATGCAAGCTTATATTTGTACTATTAAAAAGTACAACACAGTACATAAGACAACAATGCAATGAAATCAATTAAATAATATTATTAAATATACTTTTAAAAAAATATATGGTCACTTACATCACTGGCAATATCCCTAGAAGATTTAGCAGCAAGAATAGGAATGGCATCATGCTTCATTTGATGTCCTTTCAGAAGATTCTGCTTGTGTGCGTAGGTATAATATGTCTGTGGAAGCAAAAGATAACAGCTTTTAGTTGAACTAGATGCTAATTATCAACTCTGTGCATATATTATACTTTATGCGACCGTGTGTTGGGGAGTAGCTAGCAACCAGAAGCTCAGCTATTTATGGCACGGCACAATGTACCTATTCCAGTAGCTAGCTACTTTTTCCAGCAAGTAGGAGTAGCTTGACACATTGATTTGAAGCAGCACATTGTCGTCTTAAAAAAATACCATACCACAATACTGTACATAATTACTTTTGTTGCAGATTTGTACTTTGACTCTTGCCAGTCTGAGAAATTTTAAAACTATGTGTAATAAAACTTTAAGCTGTGACATTATAATTGTGTTTCACTGTTTTAAGTAACAAATGTTTTACTTAAAATTAATGTTTATTCACAATTTTGTAATATACACCTTTGTAAAAAAAGGAGCATAAACATAACTACATACTGTTGGAAGTAATTTGTAGTGTAGCTAGCTACTTTTTTTCATGAAACGTAGCTTGACAGTAGCTTAACTTCTTTTCCTGATGAGTAGTTTGTAGCTTGTCAAGCTGCAATTTCAGACTAGCTTCCCCAACACTGGATATGCAGCACTTTTACCTTGCTGACATTGACAGCATTATACTTGGCTTGCAGGAGCTCTGGTGCATCAGCCGGGAGATGGTAAGTGTGCATGAACTTCTCACCACTGGCTTTGTACAGTCTCTGCAAAACATAATAGGCATGATTCAGAAAGAACCTGGAAATATATTTAACATTAATTAAATATGCTAACTATGGAGTCAAATGATAAAAAGATAGTATGTATTTGTCCCTCACATCGCTCAGCTGCTGTGCATTCAGTTTGGCTTGTTCCATGACCGGGGTGTCCAAAACACTGGTGAACTTGATAGTGTCTGGGTGCTGCCTGTATTTCTTCTCATTGAGAGCTGCACCAGCGACCTTCGCTCTTTCCACATCCAGAGAACCAATGGGGATCCAGCCTGTGCCCTTTACGTAATTCTCATAATCCAGTTTATACTGGACCTGTTGGAATTAAACAATACATTTTAGTTTCAAACAATCACAGAAAAATAAGCTCTCACATATTGTCATTTTTTTCTTACTATTACAATTATTTGAAAGTAAACAAAGCATAATGCTTCCCTTCAGAAACTTTTTACAAGATCTATGCATTATTAAAACAAATATATGCTGACACTTTTGATCCATTTATGAGTCCTTGCTGAAAATACATTTCTTTCAACAATTCTTACTAATCTAAAAGAAAATGATGCTATTGATTGTTGTAAACCTGGATCAGTTACATAAAGAGCTGAGCCTACATGCCTATGAAATATGATTCAATGTTTCTTACATCACTGGAGCTGATGTTCATGGAGCGAGCTAAGGCCAGGTTCATGGCATCAGGCAGCAGGCTGTAATGATGGATTTGCTGCTTGTATCCTACAAATGTCTGGACCTTAGATGCATTTTTGGCATGAATAACGCTCAGCATGTCCACAGGGGTATGGTATTTCAGCTTGGCCTTGTGGTAGTCCTTCTTGTATAGTTTATCACTCTGTATCTTTGCCACCTGCATGTAGTGCACCAGCAAGGGATCGTCCTGGATGCTACGGAAGCCAACATGGTGGCCTCTGTCCTTCATATATTGTTTCTTATACTGAACCTGAAAAGCAGACAACAGTACGTTTAACATCATCCTAATCCACACTACATTTTCCATTTATTGGTGTACTTTAAAGGGTCTCTTACATCACTGACAGCACGTCTGGCTGCCTTTGCAGCTTGTACAGGGATGGCATCTGGCTTCAGGTCATACCCCTTTGCAATAGTCTTCAGCCATTCCAGCTTATAGCATTTCTAAAAACCAGAGGCACAATAGATATGCGGAGTCATCAACTTTGCAAATGTCACACATAAAAAGAAACCCTTCAGAGCATTTCCACTCACATCACTTATGTTGTAGGCATTACATCTGGCCTGAAGGAGATGTGGAGCATCAGGAGGCATGGAGTATTTCTGAAGGATTGCATCAAGACCTTTCTTATAATGCAGCTGTAGTGGGGGAAGTATTCAAAACGTCAGATAAATGCACTCATTCAGAGCAACGTTAAACATTCAGAGTTTTTACTTACATCACTTCTTATGATCTGGTTGTGTTTAGCCTGCAGCTGGAGAGGGTGGTCATCTATAGCAGTAAAAGGTACGGTGTCTGGGTGCTGCCTGTACTTTATCTAAGAGAACAAATGCAGTTGGTTGATAACTGTAAAGTCTTTGTTTCTTGTGAGCTTTATTTGTTTGTTTATTGGAGTGAAAACTGAACTGAAGTGTCATACCTCACTTAGGATCTGTCCAGCTTTCTTGCATTTCTCAACATCCAAGGAGCCGTAAGGCACCCAAGGTGATCCTTTGACATAGTTATTGTAGTCTAACTTGTATTCATTCTGTAGTTACAAACAAACACAAAATAGTATCACAAACAAAATGTAATGACAAAGTAATGTGGCCAACTTTTGCTGTATTAAATATAGTTTTATGTTACAAAACACACTTTTAGTACAGAAAACACTTTTAGAATAGAGTGCAACAGTCAGTGGTGGAAAGAGTACTGTTAAATTTTAGTCAAGTAAAAGAAAAAATGTAGTGCAAGTACAGTAAATGTATCTGTTGTAAATACTACTCAAAGTATGAGTAAAAAGTAGCCCTTCTAAAAGGACTCTAGTAGTGAGTATTGTACTCTGAAAATTATTCCACCTTATACCCTGTAAATTAAAAATGTAATTTACTTTCCATTTATGGACTACAAATTTAAAATGTGAGATTAATATAATGTTAGAAAACATTACATTAATATATACACCTATAATAAGCCAACAGACAGCCCACATGCAGAGCGAAATCATTGTAACTTAAAAATATTTGAAAAGAACTGAATTTGGAAAAAAAAAAAAAATCAGGTTATGCATTTTATAACTTGACTAACAAGCTATGAGTGTTGCCACTGAAAACCCAGCTCATGCAGCACTGATAGAGTACATGAAATTTGTGCGTAATATTCTGTAGTGCATTTAGTTATTGTTTAAGGCTATTTCACAATTTCAGTCATCGTACAGTAGGCATCCTTCATCTTCTATCTTCATCAATGACATGCAGTCTAAACTGTTCATTGTATGTAATGATTTTGCGTCTTCTTGGACACTTTTAAAGCTTCCACACTGTACATGTTTGCTGCATTTATAAAGCGTCCTTGTATTGAGGTCAATCTGTCTGATGCGATTTTTCTATCTATTTGACTGGACTGGAATCCTGGGACTGATTATTCTACTTAGCCAATCATCGTAGACAAGAAAAAAAATTAATTATATAATAGTGACTGCAATTTGACAAAAAAATAGCACAGTTAAACAGTATTTTAAACTACTTAGTATAAAGTATAATTCCTGAGAAAAACTACTCAATTACAGTAATTTGAGTATTTGTAATTAATTACTTTACACCACTGGCAACAGTCAGGTTTCATAAGTAAAAAATGCATTAATTTTATCAGGAAATATATCAGTACGGGAGAAAAAACTGCACTTGTCAGCACTACAATTGTGAATTTGTGAAAATGTAGTGTGTCAGTGTGACCAGCAGGCATGCTTACATCACTCTGGATAATATTGGACTTCTTCGCTTGATCCAGAGCTACGCTGTCGTAAGGTAGGAGGTAGCGATTTATGATTTTCTTGTAGCCGGTCATGCTGGCAATGGCCTGAGATTTCTTAGCAAGAGTCACTAGCATCATGTCCAGTGGAGCATGATACTTGGTCTTCATCTTCTCATAGTCTTTCTTGTACTCGCGCTGTCAAAATATTCAAGAATAAAAAACAATGAATTGTTATTACATAAAAAGCTTCAGTATTGCTAGTGCGTGTAACAGTGACTAGCTGATCCGTACCTCACTTTGGATCTTAGCAACATGAACTGAGTGCATGATTTTGGGGTCATCTTTGATGCTGAGGGCCCCGACCATCTGTCCTCTGTTCTTCTCATATTCCTTCTTGTATTTCACCTAAAATTAAGGACCAGTGTCACAATCTCTTGAAATATTTTTTTTATCGTTTTGTTGTATGCTGTCAGGGAAATAACCCAAACACACTTACATCACTAGCAATGTTAGTGTGAGCCCGGGCTGCGCGGATCGAAATTGCATCTCCTTTCACCTCAAACTTCTTGGCTTTTGTTTTTTCCCAGTCAAACTTGTAACACGTCTGTGAACATACAACAGAGGACCATTACACTGTATTCATGTGTATTATGGAGAGATTTAGTACTGTTCTTTGCTATGAATTCAGTACGTTTGATCAATTAAAAGACTGAATGAACTTACATCACTAAGGTTATACGCATTAACTCTCGATTGAATGAAGAAAGGGTAATCAGGAGGGAGGTAACACTTAAACTTCTCCTTCTCATACTTTTCCTTGTAGTTGAGCTGTAAAAAAGAGAAAATAGGGTCAGTGTTAATACATTCTATCATAATTGTAGAATTCTAATGGCTAAATAATAGTTAATCTAACATTACATATCGTATATAAATATTGGTCAAAGACAAGACATCTTGTTTCGGAGTTTAAATTACAAACGTTTTATATACAAAAGTCAATTTAAATGTCTGCTTTAATGTTTCAAATAACCTTTGTGAAACCAAAATACTTGAAGACAAATTGATTAGTCCTCCTGTGAAAGTTTACTTATTATCCCAAAAAAATTTTCAACACATTTTTAAACATTCATTCATTCATTCATTTTCTTTTCGGCTTAGTCCCTTTATTAATCTGGGGTCGCCACAGCGAAATGAACCGCCAACTTATCCAGCATATGTTTTACGCAGCGGATGCCCTTCCAGCTGCAACCCATCACTGGGAAACATCCATACACACACATACACTACGGACAATTTAGCCTACCCAATTCACCTATAGCGCATGTCTTTGGACTTGTGGGGGAAACCGGAGCACCCGGAGGAAACCCACGCAAACACGGGGAGAACATGTAAACTCCACACAGAAACGCCAACTGACCCAGCTGAGGCTCGAACCAGCGACCTTCTTGCTGTGAGGCGAACGTGCTACCCACTGCGCCACCGTGCAGCCCATTTTTAAACATAATAATAATAATAATAATTTTAATAACTAATTCCAATTAGGGGCATCACGGTGGCGCAGTGGGTAGCACGTTCGCCTCACAGCAAGAAGGTCGCTGATTCGAGCCTCGGCTGGGTCAGTTGGCGTTTCTGTGTGGAGTTTGCATGTTCTCCCCGTGTTCGCGTGGGTTTCCTCCGGGTGCTCCGGTTTCCCCCACAGTCCAAAAACATGTGGTATAGGTGAATTGGGTAGGCTAAATTGTCCGTAGTATATGTGTGTGAATGAGTGTGTTTCCCAGTGATGGGTTGCAGCTGGAAGGGCATCCGCTGCGTAAAACATATGCTGGATAAGTTGGCGGTTCATTCCGCTGTGGCGACCCCAGATTAATAAAGGGACTAAGCCGAAAAGAAAATGAATGAATGAATAATTCCAATTAGCTAATTTCTTTTGTCTTTGCCATGACAGTATATACTATTTTACTTCATATTTTGGTGAATTAAGCTTAAAGTGTAATTTAAAGGCTTAACTATGTGAATTGGTTTAGTTAGGCAAGTTAATATATATATATATATATATATATATATATATATATATTAAGTATATATATATTTATTATTCCAAACCAAACTAATTGAAATAATATTTTCTCCAGAGGAAAAATAAAATAGGAAATGCTGTGAAAAATTGCTTTGAAATAATTTAAAAATAATCAATATTTCACAGGAGGTTTAATAATTTTGTCTTTAAAATATACATATTCTGACCTCTACTTATTAAGTTATGGAAAAGAATAAGTGGTGATAGTAAATTTATTATATTTAATTTAAATACCCAGTAGTTTAAAGGAAAGTAAAAACACGATATATTTAAAATGACAGTTAATTAGTATTTTGGGGCAGTTCTGTGATCATTAAAGTATTTTAATATGTAATCAAATGATTCTTGTTATAAATAGTTTTGTTTTTTGCCATATAAATTATTGTTATACTGAATGACACTTTTTCCCAGAGATGGGTTGTGGCTGGAAGGGCATCCGCTGCGTAAAACATATGCTGGATAAGTTGGCGGTTCATCCCGCTGTGGCGACCCCAGATTAATAAAGGGACTAAGCCGAAAAGAAAATGAATGAATGAATGAATGAATGAATGAATGACACTTTTGTGAGTGTCTTCTGTAAACCACTGCAAACATGTATGACATACATTATTGTTTTGATAACAGACATGTTAAGTAGTTAAAGGGATAGTTCACCTAAAAGAATGTCAATTCTGTCATCATTTACTCATCCTCCACTTCTTCCAAACCTGTCTGAATTTCTATCTTCTTTTAAACACAAAAGAAGATACTTTGAAGAATGTTGGGGAAAACAGCCATTGAATTTCATAATATTTTTAGTTTTTCTGATTGTGGATGTCAATGGCTGCTTTTTACCAACATTCTTAAGAATATCTGGTTTTGTGTTCAACAGAAAAAAGAAATTCATAAATATTTAGAGTGTGAGTAAATAGTGACGCAATGTTCATTTTTTCCTTTTAAGCAATTTAAATGCAAGTTAAGTAATCCTAAACTTGCAATAAATAAGTAAAGTAAGTACTTATTATTATTTTGGTACATATTACTGGCCACATATCCCCAGTGCTTTATGGTTACTGTGTTCAGTAAAGCAGGACGGGTTTGATGAACACCACTAGATGGCTCCTAGTTCTCAAAGGGTCTGATTTTATTTGTTCATTAGGCTTTGACTGCCTGTGACTTTCTCTCGAAATAGCACAAACAAACAACTCTAATAATATGTCTGGGGATTCACACTATTGTCAGCAGCATCAGCATGGCAACTGTGCTCTAAAAATGAATGGGGAGATTTTTCTAGGGCAGCTTTGTACTTTGACAGTATCCATAAAACACACTTTTCACAGTTTTTTTATACAGTCACAATAAAGAAATAACTGTACGTACATCGCTTAGCTGTTTGGCGTTGATGGCAGCTTGCACTTGAACAGGTGAGTCTGTCACCTGTGTGAACTTCACTTTGTCTGGATGTTGACGATAAACTTTCTACAAGAAAAATACACAAAAACATCACCTGAAGTCTGGTTCTGTAAACACGGTTATAATGTGAGCGTATTTACTTACATCTTGACATTTCTGAAGTTTCTTATTGGCTTCATACTCAGGCGTAACAGTTTGAGGGAAGTAACATCTCGCCTTTATGTCCTCGTAATCAGCTTTGTAGTTTTGCTGTTGCAGGAGAAAGCAATACATACACAAATACATTCTTTGGGATCAATAAGATATATATTTATGTGCAAGTAAATTCTGGAAACCTACCTCGTTCTTCATTTCTTCCATCTTGTGGCAGTGAATGGTGAATATGTCTTCATAGCTACCGATATAATGACCCTTCACCTCATTTTCATACTTTTGTTTATAACGGGACTGAGGGAAAACCATGGCATAAACTTGTAAAATGAGGAAATATGAAAGGTTTATGTTTATGAGATGCAAAAGGTGAAATATTTACTCACGTCACTGAACTTCTTCAATACACTGTCCATCCTGAACTTAGGAGTGTCGCAGTAGTTGATGCTGAATCCCCTTGATTTCTCATAATTGGCTTTATATACTTTCTATAAAAGGCCAAAAAAATAAAGAATGTAGCAATGAGTCAACTGTATGCTCATTTCCAGACATAGTTGGTTTAAATAAATGATGACAAAAATAAGTAAATGCTTCATAATTCTAATTCTGAAATCTTAAAGGTAATAAAATGAAAATGTGCCTCACTGTTTAGCCTCAAGTGGTTCCAAATTGTTGAATTTTTTTGGGTGTAAACCATAGAATAAACAAAAACAAAAACAAGTAAGGCTATGGCTATCGGTTTCCAAGATTCCGCAAACTATTTTCTTTTGTGTACAACAGAAAAAAAATGCAAAGGTTTGAAACCACTTAGTGAGTACATTTTAATTTTTCCCCTTTAAAGATCATTTAATCGTGTATGTACCAATCAGTGGCAATGATAATCCTAAATGTGTTTGGTAATGATAATTTAAATGTTAGCACAAAGTATTTTATAAAGCTACAGTATGTTCTCTGTTTTCATTTACTAATTTACACAATAACACAAATCAATAAAAATCTACTTTAGTTTTGAAGGAGGGGGTGTAACATCTTTGGTTTTTGTCCAAATTTGTATTTCTCTAAATATTTTATTAAATATTTGTGGCTCTATTAGGTTTGTGGATCCTAAAAGGCCGTAAACATTTCCTATCAAAGCAGACCAGTTTGATGACTGGGATCTGGATTAACATACATCACTCAAGATGGTGCCTGCGTATCTCAGCTGTCTGAGAAGGGGGTTCTCTGTAGCAGGGAGAACGTTGTAATCACACACTGCTTTTGTCTTCTCATAGCTCTTCTTATACTGGACCTGAGGAGGTAGAAAAATAGATATATGAAGTGACTTAAGATCTTAAGAAGGGCCTATTGGTTAAGAGATTTGAAGGACTTTTTAAAGGTCTTGTAAGACTTGCAGTTTGGACCAAAAAAAGTTGGCTGAGTTTACAATACAATTTTTTAAAACAAAGTTATCTGTGCTTGACTCACTACTGCATGAATGATTCCTTAAACTGGAATGATATACAACAAATCTATCTTTTACAGTAAACTGAATCCATTATTAATGTAAAATATTGCAAAAAGCTTAAATGTGATGAAAGGGGACATTTGATTCTTTGTTATTAATTTTTGTTTAACTTATTGTAAAACTTTTTAAACCACATAAAGCGGTGATATTTTCCACCATCTTGTGCTTTAGCTCAAGATGCTAACTACAACCTAGATACACATATGGCACGTCTAAAACAGAATTGTGTGTATTTTCATATTATTGTTTTTAAAAAGTGAATGAGAACTTCACTGATATATAACAATAACAGACTTGACAAGAAAAATGGACATTTCTGAGTGTGTTTCTTGTTTCCTGTTCCTGACTGGTTTGTGTGTTTGTCAGTTTGTTTGTTTTGGACTCTCCTTTGGATACGGATTTTTTTCCTGTTATCAGATTACTCTTTTTGATTACCCCTGACATTGATGTTTGCTCCTGTTATGAATTTTGCCTACCAGACCATTCTGAATAAACACTGCATTTGGATCATCATCTCTGTTGTCACTTTCTCATCCATAACCGTATCCTACACATTTTGTACCAATCAATGAGAAAAGGTCTACAATGTTTGGATGGTAGAGTTCACTCTAAGTCACACACAAGTCCAGGAACTAAGAATGTGTCTCTATTTGATCATCATCCCTGGACTCTTTTATATGTACTGGGCATAAATATACTTGTGATCTAATGTTGTTTGTTTTTCCATGTCCTCTGCAGTGATGTAGGCAATGAGAAATTAGTAAGCAGGGATCAGCAGAGATCACCACATCGGTCATGCCAATCTCTGGATTGACTCATGATCTGTTTAAAGCATCTTCACAAGAAGGTTGTTTCCATACAATGACAAGATCTGAAAAGGTTTGTCCATCAATATGTAATACCTGATTTTAATTCGGGGTCACTGAATGAATGAGAGAATGTTCTAAAGCTAGTTTTAAAATAATTAGTCATTGAACCTAATGAAACAGCTAAACTATTTAAATTTGCATGGTACAAAAAATATGTTATTTAACAGGTTCCTTATTTTGTGTCTCTGGGTCTTTGGGTCTCTGAGTCTTTGGGTCTCTTTCATTTTTTATGGTTATGAGTTGATGTCTGATGGACCTTGATGTCTGAAAAATGTCTTGATGTCTGGACCTTTTGATGAAAAATTAAACTGTCCAGTTTAACAGTGACATTTATGTGACATTACTGACATTTTAGTAGTTTGAAACTAAATATTGTATAAGAAATAATATAGAGAGAATTAAGTTAAGTCTTAAAAATAACAGAAGTTTAAAACACCAAGCTAGAAAATATATCACTTCCAACTATTAAAAATGTCGATAAAAGTCCCTATAAAAAGCATAAATAATCTTAGTAAAACAAATATATCACAAAATATAGAAAGTTTTTTTTTTATTACATATATATCAATAAATACTTGAGTGATTTATAAATAGCGCAGCATTTTAAATACTTCTTGCTTACTTGACATCACAATATTTCTTTGTGTTGAAATGTAAATAAAACTAGTAAAATATGAATTTATTTCCAGGTTTAAATGAAAGAAAATGCAGACGCTACATGTGTGAAGAATTAAGTAAATAAGTGCAAATAAATTCTGAAAACTCACCGAACTTGCAGCTTCACGAGCCTTTTTGTTGGAAGCGTATGTTGGTGTGTCTGTTTGCATGAAATAAATTTGGTCTTTTATATCTTCAAATTGAGCCGTATATTTTTTCTGGAGGGAAAGAAAAAATAAGTGTGACAAAGAATTTTGTACAATTTCTATTAGAACATTGGTTTAAAGCTTTGACTTACATCACTGATGTTGTCCATAACCATTCGAGCAACAGCGACATCAAAGTAAGGGGTTTCACACCATTTGCCCTTCACGTTCTTATTGTAATCTTCATGATATTTAAGCTGTGCAGAATTGAAGTGTTTTTCATTATTTTTGCAGGAATAGAATAAATGTACATTACATTAAATTTCTGATGTTTACATCATTAAATGCTAAATATATAATATAAAACTACTATATGAAAAACCCACAATGCTGTGGACTAAACCAAACTATTACTTGTTTGATGGATGGAGATATTATGATATTAACACAATATTAAATAAATCTTACATTACTACGATTGGCAAAGTTTTTCTTGGCCAGCTCCATCTCTGGAGGATCAGCCAGTGAAGTGTACTTTGCCTTGCGCTCATCATGACCCTTCTTGTAGACAATCTGTGAAGGTGAAGCATGACCGTTTTTGAGACAATATAAGAATTTGCAAAACGGGAATGCATTTAAACTGGGAAAAAAATAAAATAAAATACATAAATAAGTAAATAAAAAATAAAAAAAATTAATAAAATACATAAATAAATAAATAAATAAATAAAATAAAATAAATAAAATAATTTAATAAATAAATAAAACAAAGGACATAAGCTGTGTTTTACTGGATGATAATTGTTTCGCCATTTTATTCAATATGTAATTTCACAACTTCACTTACATCACTGAGGTCTTTTTGGGCTTTGGCGACCCTGCGCAGCTCTGGGCTGTCGCTGTATGGATAGTACATGGTCTTCTCCTCATCCCATACCTCTGTGTACAGTTTCTGATAGGGATATTCAGTCATCATTAAGGTTGAATCAGTAAGTAACATCAGTGTTAATATCACTTATCTGATTATCTACTGCTGAGAAAAGGAACTGGAGATCTACCTTGCTGTAATTTGCTGCATTCTTCACAGCAAGAACAAGCTCAGGGGCATCAGGAGGGAGCAAATACTTATCCTTGGTCTCATCCCATTTCTGCCTGTACAGAACCTGGAGAAGATATGCACTATGTTGTGACATTGAACAACACAACAGACAAAAGACAAGAATCCACAGACAATCTGCTGGGTCTTTTCTTTTTAGCTCGCAATATTGATAACAGACCATTTGAATTTAAATAAAATAACTCTTTATCGAGCAGTACCGTACATTAAATTCAATAAATTCTGCAGCGCACACATTAAATCACTCACTCGATTTTTTTTTTCTTTTTTTTTCTACAAAGCAGTTTCTCTAGCAAAGCATTATGAAAATGTCTCCTAAACAATATGCTATCAAGGCAGTTCAAACTATGCTTCCATGCTATTATTATTCAACGCTATTATTAAATTTGATTATTATTATTCTGTTTCAAAATACCATCCTAATACAAACACTTACTTTGCTGACGAGGTCCGAGACATGCTTGACATGGGCAACTTCACGAGCCTCACCATCATAGAGACTGGTGGTTTTGGCCTTCAGTCCCTCCATACGATATTTCACCTGGTGTACCAAAACATTTATTGTATTCAAAATTTACACCATCAGCTAGAAGTATCTGGATTTGGTTTCTTAGGAGTTTCAGGCAAGTTTTTCTTTTTTTAAAAAAGCATTGGTTAAAATTGGACATGAGAACATGAAAATCGTGCATCTGGCAGTTTGAAACGCTTTTCTCCACCAATATTAAAGTACATACCTCACTAAGCTGCTCCTGGGCCTTTTTGATGCGAATCATCTCAGGTGTGTCAGCCGAAATGAGGTAAGGCTGCCCCTTTGATTTTTCATATTCCTCCCTATATTTATTCTTGAAAAACAAACACGCATATTCAACTTGAATAGTACGATTCACTTAACAAACAAATACTAGTTTGGTGATTTGGTGTTCAGTAAACATTTCTTATTGCTATTAATGTTAAATACCAATGTAAGCTTTTATTAATAGAAAAGTCAAATGAACAGTATTTATGTGAGACAGCTTTTAATCAGGCTGATGTATGCTTGCTAAATTCAATCATTCAAAGGTTTAAAAAAAACATTTTAAACTGAGGTAGAATAAAATGCCACCCAAATTGCTAAGATCATCACATCTTTCAAACTACTCCTTGCAGGAAACCTTGTGCATATTTATTCAGTTGGCTTTGAGGATTCTCACCTAAAGTCATCTAAAATGATGATAAAAGCATTTGCATAAATGCAACCCCCTACTAACTTCAATAACCACTACCAGAATTCCAGTTTTATTCAAATGATTCTCAATCTGTGGTATACATTTATGTTTCTGTCATTTTACTTTACTCTTGGCTCATTTAAAATCATTAACAGTGGTGATCGAAATTTCATAAAATAAGAACAAAACATCAGTCTAGAAACATATATTTCCTTGTTATTTACTTACATGGCTGTACTGGTCCAGCATCTTCTGGCTGTGTGCCAGGTAAGGAGTCATGAACTTGGAGGTGTCCACCTTCACCCTCTTCCTGACTGAGCGTCTGGGAAGATCACCAGGTCCAGGCTTAGGAAAATAAGAGCAATCATCATTTAGCACAAATGCACATAGTGACATCAATGAGAAACGTCTCTAACAACACACATTCAAAGAAATATTGTAGCAGTCTGGGAAACCTTTTATCATATTTTTATATAACAGTACCAAAGAAATTTTTAAATATTACTGTATAAGCAATCACGCAACACGATTTGGTCCAATCTAATTTTCCCTAAAAATGCTATACTGTAAGTTGTTTTAAGCACGTTTTGGGTCAAATACGGACAAACCCAGCTGTTGGTTAAAAAAAAATTGAAAATTTTTAATTGGGTTGGGGTTGTCCATATTTGACCCAAACAACCAGGCATGTTTTTAGTGTATACTGATTTAAACAAAAAAAATGAAAATAGATAATAAATATGAAGATAAATATTGCATTTATTGCTATATAAATTACAGCACTTACCTTCCATGTCTTCTGCCAACAAAATGTGTTTGCTTTTTATGCCATGCCAATTAGATTTATGACAACAACCGGTCAGTAAATTAGTATTGGCTTGATAATTATTTAGTTCATTCGTAATGTTTTAATTTAAAAAAAGCAGTAAAACTATTAGTCAAACAAAGTACATTAAGTATTAGTTTAAACTACATACTACTACACATTTAGACAGGCATACATTTAATGAAACATTAAATGAACTCACATCTAGAAAGCTTTTTACCACACCCTCACTGTCATTACTAACGCTGCGGCATTTGCATGGCTAGGTATCATGGGGGCTATTTTGCATTAATGTGTTGTTCTTAGAACTTTCCAGAACTTAATTTGGACATAACATTCCATCTTCGCCTACTTATGAATTGTTAAACAAGGAAGTTTGTTTAATAATCCACTCTTTAATCGCTCCCATAAGGCTCGATCTAACTAATAAAAACTGAACTGGTATGAAGGAATGGAATAGCCCCCATGGCATGTGGAAGGATTTAGATCCGCTTCACCAGAGGAGATCATTTACCTCAACACCATGAGACACTGAGGTGGTCGTGGTGGTGATTGTTGGACCCTCCTCATAGTAGTACTATAAATATAAGGGGGGAAAACTCTGGGCTTTCAAAAAGACGATCACAGACTTTAGGAAAACACTACATTGAGGAAATTGTTTTATTTTTCCAGCTCTGGTTGTAGTAAGCGCAAAAAAATCACATTGTGACCCAAAATACATGTTCTTGTAGATGGCTCCTCTTACTGAACACTGACCACTGTAGTACCAGTTATTAGGTTTACATTAATTGCATTGTGAATATTACAACATATTAACCATATTAGTCTTGAATTTCAGCATTAATTAGATGTCATTTTTACCACATAAGAAGAGCTTTTGTTTATGATATTCACTTTTTAGGTTATTAGAGATTTTAATTTCATGATATATCGGTTACTGGATATATAGTGGGTCTCTAAAGAATACCAACCACACTGTAAAAAGCAATTACATACTGCACTTAAAAGTTACTTAAAAGCGACAAGTTGTCTTTACCTAAAAGAAGTGAGTAAACCCAATGTAACTTGGAACTTATGATAAGTTAACTTAATTTTTGTAATTATGCACATAGTTAATAAACTTAATTTTAAGAAAATGGGTTTATGCACTTTTTTTTTAAGTCAACTAACTGCTTTAAAACCAACAGGCTTACTCACCTTTTAAAAGTAAACGAATCGATTTTTACAGTGCAAAAAGGCCATTAGCAGATTTCAAATGCCTTACTAATAACTACCATACATTTTAAGAATGATCTAAAACACAGTCACTGAATAATATGTAATTTATAAATGTTTATATACCAAAAAATTGTATTGTGCATATCATCATTATTTGATGATATATGTGATTATAACGGTGTATGATATATAATGACATATCAAGGATGACAGCCATCAAATACTAATAAATTATCATTTTAAACTATTTAAAAATATTCTTTGCAATAATCCAAAAACAGATTTAACCATTTGTCAGCAAGTTTTTAATCAGTTAAAACACAAAAATAATAGTATGATCACTTACTATTAAATATATTTACATTATTACATGTGAGTAAAAAAGTGTACTGTGTCATCTTTACATACATATATATCAGTTACACTGAATCACAGTGAACATTGTGTCACCAGTATCTGAAACTTGCATCTGATATTGTTTCTATGTACAGAAAATCACATTCATTTGACCCCAAAACCACAAACATGTTGTTGGTCATAAAAAAATATCCCTTAGAACATTGCGCTTCAATATTATAATTCCTCTTTTTCATTTGCCATTACAGTAAGTGAATATCTCAGTAGTTGTTTATGGAATACAAATATCATAGGCTGTTTTCCCAGCAGGGCTCTGACTGACAGAGGCTTACGACAGGCTGTGCTAAGAACATTTTAGTGCCCCACTAAATGACCTCACCACTATTATTATTTTCAGCTAATGTTATTGTCATGGTAGTAAATAGAAACAGCGAGTCAGGGAACAAATTCCAACACAAACACTCAAACATAAAATGTCTGAATGCAGTGAATCACATTAAGCCACACACGTGACTCCCGAACTGTCTGGAGAATACACTGTCCCATACTAGATGTCAAGACAAAACGCTCTCTAACAGAACCATCTTGAAATAATATAAGGACCAAATATGAAACCAGAGCAGGAAAAACACTGTACATGAGCTAGCTTCTTTATTTGGATCAGCAGAAAGCAGAATACACATACTGTGGGTTTTATTAGCATGAGCTTTAGGTATTCTTTTACTTACATGCAAGATGTGGGACATGGAAAGTGGTGAACATTTAATGGAATATAATGTAAAGTAAAATCTCTTTCTCTCTCCAAAACTTACAGGTGTTTTTTTCCATAGTTCCTTCCCCCCAAAGCATTTTAACAGCATGACGTTAACAGCACGAGTAGTGTAATTTACAGCACAGCTCGTCTCATTTGCCTCTCTGCGAGTCAGCCGTAGATGTCCACTGCTATATTTGTATCTCTTGAAAGAACAACTCAGCCAAAGCTGAAGGCCACTTTTCCATTAATGGGGAGAATATATATTAATAATCACAGAAATGTAGCTAAATTTGAGAATTAAATTTCTATTAATTTCACATTAAACTTAAAAATTATCGTAAAAAAAGATTAAAAACGTATTGTGACCCTGGACCACAAAATTAGTCATAAGTGTAAATTTTATAAAATTGAATGAAATCACCTGAAAGCTGAAGAAAAAAACACTGATGTATGGTTTGTTAATGTAGGACAATATTTGGTAGAGGTACGACTGTATCTGAATCTGGAATCTGAGATTTATAATATATATAAATATTGAAAAAATCACCTTTAAAGCTGTCTAAAAATTTCACAATACACATTACTAATAATAAATTGAGTTTCTATATATTTACAGTAGGAAATCTTACAAAAAATCTTCACAAAACATGATCTTTACTTAATATTCCAATGGTTTTTGGCAGTAAATAAAATATTTTTGACTCATAAAATGCCAAAACTATACCTGTGCCACATAAGACAGAATTTGTGCTCCAGGGTCACAATTATATATCTGAAAAATCAACAAAATATAAAAAAATGTAATTCTTTGCTTTTCCCAGATCCAATGAAAGAAGCCCTCTTAAGTAACGCTGATGCCTTTCACATCTTATTCTAAGTGTGGATGAAAGTAGTAGTGAAATCAGAGCGTATAAAGTATATATTCCAAAATATTGCGCTGAGATTTTCATCTTCTCAAAATACATTATAGTGAATCTCCATTTCCTGGATATGTTACAGGGGAACCCAAATAATTCACATAATTAGCTTAAAAGGTTTGCTTAAAATGAACATAAGTTTATGGAGTGGTTTGGGAAACCCCTATAAGATATCTACAACAGAAATGGACATGAAAGTATACAAAGTCTACTTTAACTCTATTTCTCTTGAAAATACTGAATTAAAGTAGGACCTTCTGCTTTCACTCTTCCATTGAACACTCAGACAGACATTCACACAGACAGCATTTCAGTGAATAACAAGACAAAATAAAAACACATTAAGGTAAACAAAACCTGCTGGAAGCTTCAAAATGGTACATTTGATTTAAAATAAAATTTGTCTGCTCGTAATGAAGCTTGCAGTCAAATTAGCAGCTCTGAACAGAACATAATCCCACTGTTAGTATAAAAATTAGAGTATTATATCTAACAATGGTTATTTCCATTCAGGTTTGATCAGGAAAACATTACATTAGCATGTTCATAATAAGATTGTATCATCAGGTTATGACAAACTGCTGTAGGGGTTGTTAAATAATGGTCAAGGTGACTTGCCGCATAAATGATTTTTTCGTTAAGGTTTTAAATGAGTTGTGTGCACTGAAAAGACTGCATTGATACATTGATTACTGGGAATGTAACACATATTAAATGGAATTTACTGCACTGGAGCCTCCAAGGAAGAGGTCATTTGAAATGGGATCCAATGCTAATCATATATACGACATGGCAGCTCCTACTGAACTGCTGACGGTGGAAGTATCCCAGATCACTATTCATAGGGTTCACCAGTATACCTATAGGGCTGAGATCTATGGGGCGTTAATGTGAAAAGCCTATATAAGCTATTGAAGGGGCAGAGCAAATAATGTAGTGCAGTGTTCCCGACACTCTTTCAATGAACGAGGGCATAAACTGTAAATAAACGATAAAAGTTGGATTGATCTTACCTCCTCCACAACATCATCATCATACTCTTCTTCCGATGCCATCTTCAGACAGATTCAGTCACTCTACACAGGCAAATTAAACTGTCAGACATCAGCAAAGCTACTAACAGTGTTATTACTAGTTACTAATGCCAACGAGACCGATAAAGTAAGCTTAAAAGGATAATTCACCCAGAAATGAAAATTCTGTCATCATTTACTCACCCATTACTTGTCACAAACCAATTTGAGTTATTTTTCTGCTGAACAAAAAATAAGTTATTTTCAAAAATGCTGGTTACAGGTTTCCAACATTTTTCTAATTACTTATTTTGTGTTTAACACAATAAAGAAACTTGTAAAGATATGCAACCACTTGAGGGGGAGTAAATAAAGATAAAATTTTAATCTTTGGGTGAACTCAATTTTTTGTGACTCTCAATGAAGGATTTCAGTTTAACAAGGACTTGAAGGACACTACAAAGATGCATTCGGAACCGACAGAAATGACCTGAAGAAGCAACAGACATGCAGACATACCTTTACTGTAGAAAGTTACAGTGGTATTTCAGCAACCCTACAGTAAAGAAGGTGCTCGCTTCCCATCCACTCGTGTCCCAATCTGCTATTCCACTTTTTATTGTATTCCTGCAAACCTAAACAAAGACAAAAACGTGTCAGTTTTTCTCTGAATGAGCTGACACTTCAATGTGGTCGGATCAGTAAAAGCTAAATCTATATTTTGAGCTGAAATCTTTCTGCAGGCCTTGATAGGTGAGAGGGTTTGACACCTAAGACCCCCCAAAACGCTGCGCCTCCTGGCTGAAGGCTCGCGACAGCTGCTCTGAACCGCTCCAGCTATTTGTCATGTAAGCCAATGCTGCAGGCTGATTGGCTGGCTTAGTTTAGCTAGTGGAGCTCCAATGCCTTCTGAGGTTGCAGGTTAAATTTAGGTCTGACCACTAACTACCCTTTTTTAGGGCCGACTCCCAGGAAAATGACATCAAATGATACTTTTCTACTCATTTTCATTGAAGAGATTGAGGGGGATCTGAATGGGACGTTAAGAAATTCCTGCCCGTGTGGTGAAATGCTTCAGTCTTCAAGGATTTTTTTTTTTAAGTCCTCAAATAAGTTCCAGCATGGAGTAAATGGTTTGTTCCAGCAACGATGGCCATTAAAGTCAGATGATTCTTAACAGGCTGTGGACCAGCATCATCCTCAGCATCACTTCCTCTATCAACAGGCTGTAGAAGACGCTCAATCCAACAAGGCACGCCATGCAAAGAGTGCTGGAGAGTAAAATCTGCTGTGAGGTTTGATGTCGGAGTTTTTTTTCCTTTGCTTACCGGTGATTTTAAAGATAAAACGTTCCCCAAGCTGCCAGAGCCTCCCCAACTCTTCCCTCCTGAGAAACGCTGGGCAAAAGCTCACAGCTGCAACGGCACTCCGGTTATCATGTGCTCCTATCCACCTATCAGAGGCCAGCATTCTCCGGTTTCAAAAGCTAAATATACATTAGCGACCCTTCAGAAAAGTGCACCTGTTCAGCACATCATCAGCAATACAACTATGAGGAAGAGGAAAGAAAACACTGGAAAAGACCTGGTTTCTGTCAATCGGGGACTGTGGAGATGCTGCATTCAGCAAGAGGTTCTGTGGAGGTCTGCAGGGAGTCGTAAAGCCTCTGGTGCAAAATTAGGCCTTCTTGGAGGAGATGGCCCACTGAAGCTTCTTCTTGAGGTCACTGGTTTACTTCCAAGTGTATACATGGAACCCCGAGGCTGAAATCAGGTCAAGGCAGGGGGGAGAGGGAAACACTCTTGAAAATAAAAGGTGCCAGCATAAACCCCAAAAGTGTTAAGTTAACAATCTAAAGAAATATTTTCTACTGTGAGGAACAAAAGGATGTTGAAGGTTCTTCATGGAACCATTGATGCCAGTTCTCACTAAATTACTGAAACCAAACATGACAATTAATAGAAATATTTTTTTATCTGCCAGTTTGACTGAATGAGCTGCACATTTTCCATCAAGCAGAAAAATAACACTGACACTGGTCTCACAAGAATATCTGAGAATCTACATTCTGAATATCTGAGCTCCTCCTGTTCGTGAATTTTTTATTTTTTGGATTATTAAAAAATGGACAACTGACACTCCAAATCAATCACTCTTTCTAGTTTCTTTCTCAGTGCTTTAAAATAATAGTCTTTTCTATTTGAAACTCAAACCCCTATCAGTAGTGTGTACTGGCATATTTCAAGGCTGGAAGAACATTTATGAGGGAAAGAACTCTGAAATATCCACTAGTGTTGCAGTTAATGATTGTGGTTATTTACTGTCATCTGATGTTCAGTGGTTGAGGAGATATAGAGAATAATAAATCAATAATACCTAATTTTTTACAAATTCTTGAATTCTTAGATGAAACTTGTAAACAAACTGAGTGAGTTGCAGGTAAGTTACTCCCATAATTTGCTCATGGGGTGAAAGAAAAAGCTGGATATTCTGTCTAGTGTCCATTATACACCTATAACATAGCTCTATCCAACATAAACATTCACACACTGTACATCTATTTTTTTTTTTATTATGGACTTTATGGATTCTATTTTGTTTTTGGTTGACTTTTTTTGTCTGGTTAAATTTTTTCTAAACTTTTAAGTCTAGTACAGTTAGGTAACTTAATTTATATATTATTATTATTATTTAGTTTTTTTTACATTTTATTTAATTTATAAAAAATGTTGAACAGCCCTGGATTCCTGGGTAACTCACAACAATGTTGGTTGGGCTTTTTGCAGCTATAAAACTTTCCATGAAGAGGTATAACCATAATATCAAACAGCATCCTACAATTTATGTTAATTCCTATAGCTTTTATTATATAACTTTATGGACTATATAATAATCTGTATAATCACAGTGATAACTTTTTTACAGATCAACTGAAAAGGTTTTTGTCAGATGACTAACCTTTACCTACCATGACATACTACTTTAAAAAAATATAGATTTATTTTAAAAAGATGTTTTTCTACTACAAATAGACAAATACCTGCAATGTTGGGAGAAATGGTTTGTACTTATGCCATTACACAGGGTAAACTGATCTTTATATGTATTTGTTAATGTGACCTGTAAGGAAATATGTGACCAGTCAACTGTTCATTTAAGTTCCGATGTGTTATTGTTTTTTTTTAAATTATTATTATTATTTATTATTTGTATTTTTTTCTTTCCCTTTTTCTTCCTTAAAAAAAGATAAATAAAAATAAAGTATTTAAAAAAAGAAAGATTTATTTCTAACCCACCGAATAATCATTCAGAACCGCCTTTTAGAAAGTTCCACAATATTTTTCTCAGAGCAGATGGACAGCTGCTCACCCTTCTGTGCTCGCCGGTGTCTAATCTAGTCTAATTCTGAGTCTGTTACAGTATTAAAACTATTCGGGGACACTCAGAAATACTGCTGACACTATTTTTAAAGCATCCTGAGTGGCAGTGAGGGGGTATAATGAGGTTCAGGCACAGAGGCCATTTTTCATGCTGCCCATTATATCACTGTGTCTCAGAGTCGGTAACGGTTTGAACAATGCACTGCTCTGATGCACCTCCAGACACACTATATGCTGTACAACAATGCTGTCTTTAATGTACTTTAGATCGGTTACAAGTAAAAGGCCTGCAGTTCCGCATGTCTCCATGGCGGGGCAGCATGACTGAGCTGAGTGACGGAGGCAGCTGAGACTCTTTCCCACCGTCCTCTCTACACACATTGAACAGTAAAAATCTCACATTTGGGCTGTCCTGCATAATATAATATAATATAATATAATATAATATAATATAATATAATATAATATAATATAATATAATATAATATAATATAATATAATATAGGGCGACGCAGTGGCGCAGTGGGTAGCACGTTCGCCTCACAGCAAGAAGGTCGCTGGTTCGAGCCTCGGCTGGGTCAGTTGGCATTTCTGTGTGGAGTTTGCATGTTCTCCCCGTGTTCGCGTGGGTTTCCTCCGGGTGCTCCGGTTTCCCCCACAAGTCCAAAGACATGCGCTATAGGTGAATTGGGTAAACTAAAATTGTCCGTAGTGTATGTGTGTGAATGGGTGTGTATGGATGTTTCCCAGAGATGGGTTGCGGCTGGAAGGGCATCCGCTGCGTAAAACATATGCTGGATAAGTTGGCGGTTCATCCCGCTGTGGCGACCCCAGATTAATAAAGGGACTAAGCCGAAAAGAAAATGAATGAATAACATAACATAACATAACATAACATACAAAGGGCGGCGCAGTGGGTAGCGCTGTCGCCTCACAACAAGGTAGCTGGTTCAAGCCTAGGCTGAGTCAGTTGGCATTTCTGTGTGGAGTTTGCATGTTCGCCCCGTGTTCGTGTGGGTTTCCTCCAGGTGCTCCGGTTTCCCCACAAGTCCAAAGACGTGCTATAGATGAATTGGGTAAGCTAAATTGTCCGTAGTGTATGTGTGTGAATGAGTGTGTATGGGTTGCAGCTGGAAGGGCATCTGCTGTGTAAAACATATGCTAGATAAGCTGGCGGTTCATTCCGCTGTGGCGACCCCTGATTACTAAAGGGACTAAGCTGAAAAGAAAATGAATGAATAATATACAAATTTATATCAGCATGTGCATTATGGGGTTGGCAGCTGTTAAGACCGGGTTCACTATGTAGTTATCTAAAACTATTAACATTTTCTTTACCTGACAAAAAACTCAAATAAAATTCATAGAATGACATAAAAAGATGGTATTAACACCTAGATTTATTCCCATGCATTTGCTGTCTTAATGCGATGTATGGTCTTAACTTGCAAATAATCAACAGATATAAAAACAGGATGCAAATGGAAGTCGATGGCTGGCCTTCTATCATACGTTTGAAGATATATAAATCTAATTGATTTGCAACTTGCAAGAGAGTTAAATGGTTAATTCACCCAAAAATTAATTACTCACCTTTATGTCATTCCAAACTCCTCAGTCCATAAAAATACTTAAAAAAAAAAAAATCAAAACAGACTATATGCCTCCAGTGTTTCAATCAGAAATGTATCAAGCCAATACTTTTGTTTGCACATAAAACTCACTATCCGTCAGCTTTATCCCTGATCCATCATGGGTTGCCACAGCAGAATGAACCGCCAATTACTCTGGCATATGTTTTATGTGGCGGATGCCCTTCCAGCTGCAACCCAGTACTGGAAAGCACCCATGCACTCTCATTCACACACACATTCATTCTGCATATAAAACAAACATTTTTGTTCATTCAACAGCTTCACCTCAGTGTCAGTAGGGCATGCGGTATCAAGCCTCAGATGACCGTGTGATTTGTTCAAACAGAGAAAGTCCCATGCGGAGAATCCAGGGGTATACATCAGTGCACAGATCTCTCATTAATGTGCACCCTATAGACCATTTTGAGGGATGTAAACAAAAACAATGGTCCCAACTTATTTCCTGTTTTACATTTGTCATTTCTATAGCTTCCGAGAATCCAAAAAGAGCAACATATTGATAAATAATGTTATGATAGCTGTTTCAACTTTAAGTTATGACTGAATTGCCTCTTGTTACAGTTATGAAATAGTTTGATAACAAGCAGGAAATGTTCATGGGCCAATGACATGACCACATTGAAATGGTCTATACTGACACTGAGGATTAGAAACAAGTATTATCATAGTTTCAGAAAATTCTGATTGAATCACTGAAGGCAAATGGTCTGTGTTGGGGATGTTTTTGGGTATCTTTCTGGACTGTGAACAAGTCAGAACCACTGCTGTCTCTGAAGAGGGCTCTCAGATTTCATCCAAAATATCTTCATTTGTATTCTGGAGATGAAAGGTCTCAGTGAGTAATCATTGACAGAATTCTCATTGCGTGAACTAACCCCTAAACGTACACCCAAAAAATGACATTTGCTGTTTGTTCAAACTACTTATTTAAATTGAGCTGAAACAACACAATTCTTGTGTATTTTTGGGTGGGACAACTTAATTGTTTTATGTTCAATACACTTATAGTTTTTTTAGGAACTTATACGTTAACTTAATTCCTTCATGTTGTCCCAACACAAATCAACAGTGTATATAGATGGAAAAAGCAGGCATTAACAATTAATCAAAAAAAATATATATATACTTTCAAGGTCCCAAAAGCATATCAGAGCAATCCCATAGAATTCCAATAAAGAATCCTATTTATTTTCTATGCATATTTTTAAGTGTACAAGGGTCCTGAAAACATTTAAGATTCTTCTGTAAATGTATACAATGTCACACTAGAAGGTCATATTAATATCTGGGGAAAACAATACTGTGATCATGCATTCTTCTTCAATACAGTGACGCAAGGCTTTGAGTGTCATAAACTTTAGTCACTGGTAAAAGTTAGGTGGTCCGAACAGCTGAGAATGGGTATTAAAACCTTGGATGACTCCTCGTTTATATAAAACACCACCTCTCACTCTGGAAAACAGCAGTTCAAAACACTGCGGTAAGCAGACACTGATGCTGTGCAACAGAAAACCTGTTTACCCTGACTCATGAAATTAACCTTAAAGCATAAAATCTTTGACCACTCCGTACAATTAAAGACAAAATTATTAGCCATCCTGGGAATTTTTCATTCTTTTTCCAACTATTTCCCAAGTGCGGTTTAACAGAGATGATTTGTTTTCAACACACATTTTTTTTTTACTATTTTAATTACAAATTTATTTTGCCTTTGCCAAAATGACAGCACATACTTTTTATTTTGCAAGATGATTGTATTCAGTGTAAAGAGCAATTTAAAGGCTGGACTATGTTAATTATAAAAGTAATTGGACAACAGTGCTTTGTTCTGTAGCCAATAGAAAAAAAAAAATTCTTAAGGGGGCTAATAATATTGACCTTAGCAGTTTTTATTTTTTATATCAACCCAGTTAAAATAAGTATGGCTTTCTCCAGACAAAAATATACAGTCAAGCCTGAAATTATTCATACCCTTGGTAACTTCTGACAAAGTTTTTCTTTGTATGTAAATAAATATTTTTTTCCCACAATGATGCCTCTTGTACATCTTTTGAGAGAATCCAGTGTCATTTCCAGTTAAAAAAAAAATCAGGGTTATAAATAATTTCAGGATTGACTGTATGTAATAGAAATACTGTGGAAAAAAAGACATTACTTGGGAAATATTTGAAAAAGAATTATAATTTCATGAGGGCTAATCATTTCGCAACATTCGTGCACAACCATCTCCATGATTTTACAGAGAATGGTGTGGAAAAAGAAACAATTAATCAGTTCTGCAGCTGAAGCTGAGTTTTAATGCCAGAGGTCAGATGAGAATGGCTGTATTGGTTTAAGCTGATCAAAAAGCAGCAGTATCGCAAAATAATACCTTGTTATTACAGAGGTCTGCAGAAGAGCATCATGGCCGACCTTAAAGCAGATGAGCTACAGCAGCAGCTGAAGAAGAAGAGCACACCGATGACCCTCCTGTCAGCTGAGAACAGGAGATCTTCTAATTTATAGCACTTCATTTCCACATTGACATTAATATCTCTTGTTCGAACACATTATGAACAGCAGCAAAGCTAATTATTTTGTTTGCCTCAATTTCCACCTGGCAATGCCCATCCCGAGGCCTTTTGAAGCACCACTTGATTAGATCCAAGAGCTATAAAGAGATGATGCCAACCATTGAGGACTTCAAGGACAACACATACACTTAATACATTTCAATTGAACATGCACACAGACATCACCTATAACTGCAGGCTAACTATGTTTATTTATATTAACTTTAACTGATAAAGTTGGTAGTTGTTAGTTAATTAAAGTGATTAGTAACTAATAAAGTTATAGTAACTAATAACCTCAACTTTACTGATTTTGATTGTAATGCAATAATGTACACCTTTTGTAAATCTGCTTTGAAACTATTTTGAAGTGCTATACAAATAATCTTGAATTGAATCGAATTCGCCATCCTTAGTGGTAAAGTGCACATAAAGGAAGTAGCCGTTGAGTCTAAGCAACTAGACGGTCTGCAAAAACATTGTGGTGCTGCATTTTATAAGTTCTTTTAAATACAATCAACACCAACACCTGGTAAATCAACACTAAATAAATACCATAAAACAAATGCAAAGGGTCAATGATTTGTAATGGAATATGTTTGCTTCACCTATCTATTTCCATATGTACAACCCTTCTGGCGTGGTCAGTTTACTCAGTAGCTCTCTTTTTACGGTGTACTTTTGACACAGAGTGCTCTGGTTCGTGTCTGGTGAAGCATGGTTCCACAAAAGATAAAAGCAATGTAAAATCACTTTTCTCTTACATTTGCTATTGGTTGGGTTTAGGTGAGTGATTCGCTGGTCTAGGTGATCTGTACGACAAGCCCTGCCTTCTCTGGATCTGTACAAGAACATAGCCGCGTTTTCACTATCGCGCCTAAAGCGAGCGTGCCAGGGCCAGTCGCGTTTCCACTGTCACTTCCGGGGCCTGATCGGGCCAAAGCGGGGCTTCCCCGGGGCCAGGGGCCGGCCTTTTTCGGCCCGCCGAATACCTTGGGCATAAGAGGGCCAGCTCGGGCTTCGGGGCGGAGTGAAAGGAGAGGCGGAGTTTGCCCGAGTCTGGTAAAGATGGCGTGCCGCCATTGCATTTGTTTTCCGATCGCACAGGAGTAGGCTACATGCACCAAAAAAAAAAAATAAATAAGGGAAAGGAAAACATATAGCTGGTCAGTTTAAGATAGACTATTCCATAAAACACCTTATAGGCTAGGGGTCTGCTTAACATCGCTTTTATGTTTCCCTTTTAAATATAAGGGTGTTGCATAAAATAATAAAGTAGGCTAGTTTTAATTTAATAAATCATATTTCTTTGCTGCGTCCTCCTTGATGTTTCAATAACGCATAATAATCATTACACCACATTAAAGACACAGCAGCCTGTAACTTTCAGTTGTCCAGAGTTTTAGATGCATGTATGTGTGTGAGAGACCGGGCAAAAGAGCGCTCGCTTAACAGCTCTGTCGATGCCGCGAGCGGCTGGGTTTCTTTCTTTCCAATATTAAACAAACAAACGCTATAACAATTTAGGTATAGACAATACAAATAAATTAAACCGTTTTAAGCCATTTAAACTTTCATTTTACAAAGGCCTATCTGAAAGAAAAAGACTTTAGATATTTTCTAAAAACAATAAACAACGAAGGAGTTTTTAAAAATTATTTATAAAGTATTTGGATACGATGATATTAATCAAATCGTGCAAACAGAGCATTTTTTGGGTGAGCAAATCCATCAGAAACGACCTTCTTTTCTGTCTGCACTGCGTACAAACGGATTGGAAAAACTGGACTTATAAAATGTGTTCTATGACCTCAAACAAGTGTTTATGTTTTTATATGACGTGGTACAATTTTAAAATTAAATGTTAAATGTAAAGCTTTATCAGAAGGATATTTAACATTTTAAATCTTAAATTAAATGGTTTAGAAGGATATTTAATATGTTAAATAGTAATTATTTTGCTTTGGGGAGAATCAGTGTAGATATGCCTTTCTAAAATATTTAACACTACTTTTGTCAAATACTTTTTTTTTTTCTTAAAACCGATGCGGATTGTGGATAGCTTCTGAGCGCAATGATATATAGGCTATATATTTTATTACTTGCTCTTATGTCCTGAAACACTTAACGGTTTCCTTTACTTAAGATAACCGAATAATATGCAACATCCTTAAATTATTCTCTTAAATAAAGGGGAATTACATATTAAGTGACATAGCCTAGGGGAAAATGTATATGTCTCTCCGGAGCATTTGGGCTGAATGTTTGACGGCGTCTACCGAAACGAGGATATTATAAAATACATTTTATACCGAGTTATTACCGGAAAATTTCTGTGGTTTTATATTATGGATGGTGTGCTGGGTCATCCCTCCGTTAGTGGCGAGATCACTCTATGTACGATGCCAAAAGGCGGTCGGCGAGTAAACAAATATAATGAATGAAAATACAAAGGCCAATGCGTATAGACATATAATGTAATGCTGTACAGTAACATGTAATTTGTTTGTTTCGGTTGTCTTCATTTGAATCGTTTCGTGATGATGTGATGGTGTGCTTTATCTGCCTGATTCCCACTGAACTGGGCGGGTTGTGTGACGTTTGATTCAGGGGACGTTCTGGGGGCAGGGTTTGTGTGACGCGCTACGAGCTATTGGCCCGACAGTGGAAACACGACATGATTTCGGCCTCACTGCTCAAGCACCTGGGCTATTGGCACAGCCCGGCCCGATAAAAGCCCTGGCTCGCACTGGCCTGACAGTGGAAATGCGGCTAATGTGTATCTGAAACATAGAGCAAAACATAACCTAAATAACGTATTTCAAATTCGCAAAAAGGGCTGCACGGTGGCGCAGTGGGTAGCACGTTCGCCTCACAGCAAGAAGGTCGCTGGTTCGAGCCTCGGCTGGGTCAGTTGGCGTTTCTGTGTGGAGTTTGCATGTTCTCCCCGTGTTCGCGTGGGTTTCCTCCGGGTGCTCCGGTTTCCCCCACAAGTCCAAAGACATGTGGTATAGGTGAATTGGGTAGGCTAAATTGTCCGTAGTGTATGTGTGTGTGAATAAGTGTGTATGGATGTTTCCCAGTGATGGGTTGCAGCTAGAAGGGCATCCGCTGCGTAAAAACATATGCTGGATAAGTTGGCAGTTCATTCCGCTGTGGCGACCCCAGATTAATAAAGGGACTAAGCCGAAAAGAAAATGAATGAATGAATGAATTCGCAAAAAAACGTAAACAGTGCCCTCTAGAGGGTTTGTCATCTTAAATGTGCAACGAAATGCAATCTATTTTACATTTGTCAAAAAAGTAGGCTGCTTTACGTATGATTTCCAACGATCCTGGGATAGACAATTCTGACAGTGACTAGAAAAGTCAACCCGAGAGGGTTAATGAGAAAATCTGTAGAGAAATAAAGTGCGAAGCATCTGTCATGACAGATAAAAACACTTTATTTTGTTGTATATTACATGAGTGCAGTCTCCCCTTGCATGGTACCGTGTGTCCTCAGTCAGAGTCTGCTGCAGGCACAGGGTTAATGAAAATACTGAACTGTTCACACTGGACAACAGCACCATGTCAGGGAGCCGGAAAGCAGCGAGGCCAGTCCAGAGAGAGAAAGTCCTCTTAGTCCAATGTCTGTGTGCCTCCCTGCCTATGGCCACTTGTGCAGAAAAACACTGGATTTATGCTGTCTGCGAGTCCCAACTTACTTTAGTGAGTTAGTTGCAGATTGTTTGTTCACAGTTCTCAATAATCAGAAATAAATTAAACGCTGTGGTGAGTCCCCCGCTGAGTCCCCTTCACAGTGAGCATCCGCCGGCCACCGCAGAGAGAGCACACTGAGGTCAGAGGTCATCTGACCCGCAGCCGTGACATCATCCATTCCAGACCCTGGCAGAGCCTGCGGGCAGCAAAGACACATTCAACAATGCTCCTTTTTTCTTTCTTTCTGTAAATCAAACAAAGGAAGTCATTTGTGCTTTCTGTCTGTTATTCAGGATGAGGCCTCTGAACCTAATGACCTTGGACATGAATTGAGGTGCATTCTTATTGTCTTTTCAGTAAATGTTAATGACCTCTCACACTTTCCATTATGAAATTTAAAGAAAATATGAAATGCTATTTTATTTCTGTGCTGAATGGTGCTGAGTAAAGTGGCTTCTGTAATTTATATATAGAGACATATTATTTGTACATTACTATAATACTACACTAAAACTAATACTACAATTAACAACATGCAGCACCCAAAAAAAAATTCATTCAATAATGTTTTTTTATATACAATAATCAAGACTAACACATACAAATATATATATATAAAAAGATAGGGAATAAATATTAATGTTAAATATTCAAAGAAAATAATGATTATATATTATTTGTACCTAAAGCACTTTTTTTTCCCACAGAAGCAGGCACTCTGCTGCTGTTTGACCTGAAGCATCTATAATAGGTAATATATTATAGATATCACAATTACGATTTATCAAAGCAAGATTATTGCTTCTTTTAATTGTCTGCTTAAAGATATTAAAGATGAGAAAGTAGAATTTTGGTCTGCAACTTTCAGACATTTACTGATTCATCATTTATATCAACATGACTAGAACTGCAGACATTTACACAATCTGTGACTCGTTACATCATGCTTATTGTCCTAAAACATAGCATTTAACTGGATATTTATATGTATGTGGATCTAACATTGTTTTTTTTTTTTTATAAGCTTACCCTTCTCCCGTGAGGGCACAGCAGGCCTGAATGTGCCACTGATGGTCTTTGACAGAGGTGAGTTGAAGACTCTGAGAAATCTCAGCTACAGTCATACAGCCCTTCACATCTTGCTTGTTGGCGAAAATCAACAAACCAGCTTTTTTCAGATCCTAAGAACAAGAAATAAGGAAGTGAAAACAAGCAGTGTGACTGTGTAGATAAGAAAAAACATACAATCCCTTTGACATAAACTTGCCTCGTGAGCTAACATCCTGTAGAGCTCCTCTCTGGTCACGGAGATCCTCTCTCGGTCAGTGCTGTCCACCACTACGATCACAAACTGCACACAAGAGACACATGTTAAGGAGACGTTCCCTTCACCCTTTCAGAGAAATCACAGGACATCTACCTCTGTGTTTGTGTAGTAAGTGTTCCACGAGGAGCGCAGCGATTCTTGTCCTCCGATGTCCCACATGAGGAAGTGTGTGTTATTGACCACAATCTCTTCCACGTTGCTGCCTATGGTGGGTGAAGTGTGGACCACCTCATTCATAGAGCTGGAGATGAGAATTTTAAATTTATTGCCATATAAGCTTCTCTGGCTATTTCAATGGTAAAACCAGATCAAATTTACATTTTTATAAATATCACTTTTCTATAAAAAAAAATTATAACAATAAAAAGACATCAACAGCAATAAATAATACATAAGATAAAAATCTAAAACAGTTTTTTTAAGGTTTGAGCTGGAGATACAGTGACATGTTTGTTTGTGTTTAACGCCATGCAAACTACTATGGTGGTTTTTATGGCAAGAAATGTAGAGTGCAGTTAGATTATACTAAGTTTTTATTACAGTTTATTTTTGCTAAAAACTCTAAAACTGTATTTGGCTTGACAGTGTGAAAAACTCTTCAAAAGACTGAAGTGAATAGAAGAAATGCTTACAGAATTAAAGCCAGCACAATCTTATAGAACATACAAAGTGCTTTTGCAAAGAGAACGGGAGGGAGAATCCTTTCCTAGTATTAAAAACTTGTGTGTCATCCTGAAAAGACCAATTCTACAGCAGGTATAAACAATCTGGTCCCACAGGTTGGAAAATTTATAGAGGATTCTTTTTTTTCCAACATTGCCGTTAATTTCATTGAGTTTTCTCTTTGGCATCTGTTATTAACATACAAAGAATTGGCTGATTTTAAGTGCAAAGGAGGTACTTGACAAAAAAATAATTAATGCTTCTTTTGCAGCAGAGTCTACTTCCTCGTTCACTTTTATTCCTCAGCGTCCAGGAACCCAACAAAACCAGATAACAGAATTAAGATCCTCCAATAGCAGAAGTTTGTGATAAATCCTTACAAATGCTGGATGGACATTTTTCAGGGCAATCTTTTTTGAGGACAAGACTTTGAATCTGTAACTAAAAGAAACTTTCTCTGTTCTGCAGACTTTATGTACAGTCGTGGCCAAAAGTTTTGAGAATGACACAAATATTAGTTTTCACAAAGTTTGCTGCTAAACTGCTTTTAGATCTTTGTTTCAGTTGTTTCTGTGATGTACTGAAATATAATTACAAGCACTTCATACGTTTCAAAGGCTTTTATCGACAATTACATGACATTTATGCAGAGTCAGTATTTGCAGTGTTGGCCCTTCTTTTTCAGGACCTCTGCAATTTGACTGGGCATGCTCTCAATCAACTTCTGGGCCAAATCCTGACTGATAGCAACCCATTCTTTCATAATCACTTCTTGGAGTTTGTCAGAATTAGTGGGTTTTTGTTTGTCCACCCGCCTCTTGAGGATTGACCACAAGTTCTCAATGGGATTAAGATCTGGGTAGTTACCAGGCCATGGACCCAAAATTTCAGCGTTTTGGTCCCCGAGCCACTTAGATATCACTTTCGCCTTATGGCACGGTGCTCCATCGTGCTGGAAAATGCATTGTTCTTCACCAAACTGTTGTTGGATTGTTGGAATAAGTTGCTGTTGGAGGGTGTTTTGGTACCATTCTTTATTCATGGCTGTGTATTTGGGCAAAATTGTGAGTGAGCCCACTCCGTTGGATGAGAAGCAACCTCACACATGAATAGTCTCAGGATGCATTACTGTTGGCATGAGACAGGACTGATGGTAGCGCTCACCTTTTCTTCTCCGGACAAGCCTTTTCCCAGATGCCCCAAACAATCAGAAAGGGGCTTCATCGGAGAATATGACTTTGCCCCAGTCCTCAGCAGTCCATTCGCCATACTTTTAGCAGAAGATCAATCTGTCCCTGATGTTTTTTTTGGAGAGACGTGGCTTCTTTGCTGCCCTTCTTGACACCAGGCCATCTTCCAAAAGTCTTCGTCTCACTGTGCATGCAGATGCGCTCACACCTGCCTGCTGCCATTCCTGAGCAAGCTCTGGATTGGTGGCACTCCGATCCCACAGCTGAATCCTCTTTAGGAGACGATCCTAGAGCTTTCTGGACTTTCTTGGATGCCCTGAAGCCTTCTTAACAAGAATTGAACCTCTTTCCTTGAAGTTCTTGATGATCCTATAAATTGTTGATTTAGGTGCAATCTTAGTAGCCACAATATCCTTGCCTGTGAAGCCATTTTTATGTAACACAATGATGGCTGCACGCGTTTCTTTGCAGGTCACCATGGTTAACAATGGAAGAACAATGATTTCAAGAATCCCTCTCCTTTTAACATGTCATGTCTGCCATTCTAACCCAAACAGCCTGACATAATGATCTCCAGCCTTGTGCTCGTCAACATTCTCACCTGAGTTCACAAGACGATTACTGAAATGATCACAGCAGGTCCTTTAATGACAGCAATGAAATGCAGTGGAAAGTTTTTTTCAGGATTAAGTTAATTTTCATGGCAAAGAAGGACTATGCAATTCATCTGATCACTCTTCATATGGAGTATATGCAAATTGTTATTATAAAAACTTAAGCAGCAACTTTTCCAATTTCCAATATTTGTGTCATTCTCAAAACTTTTGGCCACGACTGTAGTCCAAAGCAAAAATAACAGCATTTGCTTCTGCTGTCAAACAGTGATATGAGCTTAAAAGCAACCATATCATCTTTGACCCATATACAGTATACTGTATGTATTTTATGTACTCATTATTAGCTATATTTTATTATACCAAGATCAAGAATGGACTGCTTGATTTATAATTAGCTGCAATACTTACAACTGATAAAGTATGGTGGTCTTTCCTGCATTGTCCAGCCCAACAATAATGACCTTGTGCTCTGGGGAAAAACGGGAAAACAGTTTTAATGTTTTAGTAAACACTTCACGTCATATCAAGCATTGCAGTCAACCACCTATCATTTTGACTGTCGTTAAATAACTAGAATATATGCATGTCTATAGCAGTTTTTTTAATGCGTCATTATGCGTAATTCTATACAGTAATCAAGTATAAAAGGGACTGTCAAACCCTTCTTACAAAAGCAAGAAGTGAAAATTGTTGATCCCACGCAGTAAAAAGCAAAAAGTCTCAAACTAGCTGGAGGCTGAAGAAACTAATCCAGTTCCTGTCCTTAAAACAACTTCTTTTTTACTACCTACATTAATCACAAAAAAATGCTGTACGAGATTATGTACCAGAAAAGGTTACCAATAGAGTATGTCTGACAAAGTACTGACATCAAGAAGACTCATTTCGGCCTAACGCACCCATACATGTACAATTTAGCTAATATAGGCCAAATGAAACTATACACAACAGACTTTATAAACTTTAACATCATTATGATTCAGTCATGCAACACAATCATTAACCACTCTCACATTGAAAGCAACTGCATGAGAATGACTCTGGATAGGGCTGTTTGCATCTGCAAAAACTTCAAAGGAATTGGAGAGTAGATGACGTGGTGACACCTTTGGGTGTGTAAAGGTGGCCAAATAGTTTCCACAAGAGAACACAATGCTTAGTTGCAAGAGGATTTTGCATAGGCTACTATAATTTATCATGCATGACAATGGACAACAAGCATATTGTAGAGCTAATGCAAATATCTCAATGGAACTTAACTGACTGCCACATGCAAAAATAGTCAGCATTTCTTTTTTTCAGCCCAGCTACTAAAATGGGCTCAATAGAGGATATGTTTTACACAATTCACAAATCAGCTAGTATTTTGGAGGGTTCTTTTTGAAAACTCACTTGGTTGTAAATAAACTCCAGTTCTCTGATACATTTCTAATGTTGATAAAAACCAGAAAAGGGAAAATGAAAGATCATTCAAAAATAATAGTATGTTAGGAAACATTAGAAATCTGGCTGAGATTCATATTTGGTGACAACGACATGAAAAAAATGCTACTTAATAATTGATACACTTGCTTAACATGATAACTCAATAATAAAAAGGACTGAGATGTATTCATAATTTTCTTTAAAGGTCACAAATGAAAAGATGTCCTTAAGATGACTAATGGGCAATCGAATCTGAGAATACAGAAAAAAATGAGGGAAAAAGACTCTCTTGAACACCATGAAGAAAAAGCTGAAACTAGAACCCACTGCAGTGAGTCAGTACCTGCATGAGGTATTCAAGGACATTCAGACACACCCATTCATGCGTTGGAGAATGACTCACAAGTATGCACACTAGCTAGACCACTGTCCTTGTTTAGCTTGAGGTAGAGACAGTTCACTTAACATCAATTTGTACAAAGTCTTATCCAATATTTTGCTATGTAATTAAAAAAGTATATATATATATATATATATATATATATATATATATATATTTCCCCACAACACATTGGCCCCATTGAAATGCATGTGGTGAACACTTACGTTCACACTTTTCTCAAGACCCAATTGTGTTTAAATTTGTCAAGATGCACAATGTGATGTCAAAAAAAACGTAATGTCAAAAAAAGTGCATCACTTTTCCAGGAGAGCTCAGTGCGACACACATATACCTTTGAATGAAGTAACTAGGGCTGGGCGATTTAGGGAAAATATATTTTTAACAGATAATGCAATTTCATTTGCGATTAAATTTTGTAAAGCCAAGATTAAGCTCAATATTGTAGTATTATGTACTTTAAACAAAAAGAATACAAAATGTTTTGACCTGAATATATAAATATATTTATTTATTGTATGTGTATGTATAGTATATATGCATACCAAGATCAAATTCAATTACGTTTCTGAAATTCCAATCTCAGTTCTGATTCCAATGTGGTAAAAAAAAATAAAATAAAATAAAAAAGTAAAACATTTTTATCAAACATTTATTCTATTAAATGAATTGCCAAAAACAGACAAAAGAATGTGAATGCTTTAACATACATTTGTTGGATGTTAAATGAGCACAATGTTAAGAACTCAAAATATCTAACATTTATAGTACCAATTTATTTTCAATTTTTCTGAAAGCTAACAGCGACAATCATAAACTGTATGCTGAATAATTGATTCCAGAATCCAGAAATGGATTTGCGATTGAATTCCTATACACTTTACAAGAGAGCAGGAAAGCAAGTGAATGAACACCATGTGGATGGTGTAATAATCAACATGTTTTGATAAAATAAAAAAAACATAGTGATGTACACAACGTTTTGGTGCTTTTTCACACACCTCATTTTAAACCCTGTTTACAACTGTATTTAGCGCAACTGTATTGGCAAAAAAGGTGCATCTTAATGTTGCAGGTGTAAACCTTTGAAGCTGATGACACTCAAGAGTCTGAGGTAGATGTAATCATGTCAGCCAGCATTTAAAAAGGGTCCAAAGGTTAAGTATTGTAAAGATGTGTTTCAGTAGTGCTTCGATACATTTTTTTTCCAATTACCTGTATTCACAAGAAAATATATTTTTACTTTACAGTACTTTATCATGTATTAAAAAAACTGTGGCAAAATAGGACACACATGGGGTGTATAAAAATTTAAATATACAGCTGTATTGACTTTCAGATTTAAAGAGGTGGCTGAAGTCACATGATTCCGGATCTCTCTTCGAGCTAATAAACACATCAGGAGGTCTCAACAATACACTTATATCTAAGCACTTTCTAAATGTTCACTGCCACATCCCACATTAAATAAATAAATGTTGCTAAGCATGAAACAAACATTTGAGACTTAACATTTTTTGTTGAGTTCTCTTCTCTTGTTCAATGTTTTGTTTTATAATGATATGATATGTAATGATATATGTGAATTATATAGAGTAAAATAAGCTTGTACTTTGTTTTGCAAAAAGATGCAATACAGTAGGTATGTATATTTTCTGACCATTCTGGTTATGCTGAAAAAAATCAGCATCTGAAATCAGCCTGGCAACTTCAGTGACATTAGGAAGATTTGTAAAAGTTACAGCATCAGTTTCTTCATACCTCACAGAATTTTTTTTTTTTTTTTTTTGCAAAGAACAAACAAATACATGATTAATTAAAGGGACAACGCACCAGAAAGTTGACAATTAAAACAAAGACAAAGCTAGCTGATTTGGGGTTCATCTGTAGTGTCAACTTTCAAGTAATTTTATTTTCAAAGTTTGGATGTTTCATAGTGGAGAGTTTCATAACCTGCACAAGAAAGAACATGAAACTCAGGAAGAAAAGAAGCAAATAAATAAAATCAAAGGGATACGAAGCATGCACGAATCAAGGAGTTCAATTCTAATCATTCAGCCTGTGTGATTATATCTTATCATGTCTCCCTTTTCCACAAATCGCTTTGAAAGAATGTATTCATTTTGTGTGTGCCAGTAATGTGATGAAATCAACAACAACAAAAAAGTGGATTTAGGGTGAAAGACTAACATAGATTATTCTTTGAATGTTTGGAGAGAATCACTTTTGCAAGGCAAGGCTGCATAAAGTAAGTGGCAGTAAATTTGTTTTTAATGATTCAAAAGTTTATATGTTTTAAGACCATATTTTTGTCTTAATTCTGGATCAAATAAATTCTTCTTGATATGAGGATGCATAGATATTTATGTTGGAAAACAAAAATAAAATAAAGATATTAAGAATATAAATTTGCACTATATTTAATGCCATGACTTTATAAATCTACAACTATCTGCTCAGATTTAAGAGTATTAAAGGTCTTAAAATTATGCAATTGCAAAATTAAGATTTTTTTAAGACCTACAGAAAACCCTGTTTTTAAAACTGTCTATTTACCAGAAATCCTAAAAAAAAAAAAAACTGTTTTCAATAAAATACTACACTGATAATAGTAAAGACGATTCTAGGGCACCGAATTAGCATATTAGAAAATTTTATGAAGGATCATGTGACACTGAAGACTGGAGTAACGGCTGCTGAAAATTCATCTTTGCCTGTACAAGAATAAATTAATAAATACATTTTTAAAAAGATTAAACTAGACAACAGCTATTTTAAGTAGTAAAAATATTTCACTATATAACTATATTTTAATTAAATAAATTGAGTTGCTAAGTATTAGGGTCTTTTAAAGAAAGAAAGAAAACTGCTGATCCTAAACTTTTGAACAACAGTGTCTAAGTTACCTTTAAAAGCAAAAATAGTTAGTTACTTTATAGTTACTATAAAGCAAAAATAGATAAAAGAGATAAAGGTACTGCATCTGACTGCACACAACACTCTCTAATGCTCACGTTACCAAGCTCAAGCCTATCACAATGATCTGTTCAGATAATGAGTAAGGTGAGAACGGAGAGAAATGTTCCACTGGGTTATGTTGCAGATTGCACATGCTCAGTACGTCACACGCTGATGCGCAAGTCCTTCAAACAAGAATATGCTTTATGGACATCCCACAGCATTTATAATATATGAGAGACTACTGGCTATCAGATGGATGTGTGTAACGAGTAATGCTGACACAAATTCCACCGCTTTGAGGATTACACCACAGTCAGAGACGCAGTGTTACAAAATGCCCAGCCTGCACAATCACAGGGCAAAGAGGCACAAATGATCTGCCTTAAAAAAGCAAAGAGTGCTGCAATGGCTGTTTTGCTTTTCAATTCAGACCTACTGGAGTTAAAGCAGGTTAATCTATTCTCAATGCTGATAACTGGACTTCCACATACATTTTATTCAGTTATCTCTGTATAGATGAGCTGGGTTTATCAAAGACAAAGTACACTGAACAAAATAATTCATTGGACTTATTCAATGCATTTTTTAAGATAAGTGGTTGCAAACAATTTATTTGGGCTTAACGCAAGTAAAGAAATTAAGTTGAACATTCATGCACTCAGTTTCCTTCGGCTTAGTCCCTTTATTTATCATGGGTCGCCACAGCAGAATGAACCACCAACTTATCCAGCATATGTTTTACGCAGCTGATGCCCTTCCAGCCGCAACCCAGTACTGGGAAACACCCATACACTCTCGCATTCACACTCACACACTACAGCCAATTTAGATTATTCAATTCACATATAGCGCATGTCTTTGGACTGTGGGGGAAACCGGAGCACCCGGACCCACGCCAACACGGGGAGAACATGCAAACTCCACACAGAAATGCCAACTGACGCAGCGACCTTCTTGCTGTGAGGCAACAGTGCTAACCACTGAGCCACCACGCCGCTCTAAGTTGAACATTACTAAATGTAATTAGTTTGTTTAAATTCAGACCATATAAATTGTTTACAATCACTTTAATATATATACAACAATTTTACAAAAATATTTTTTTTCAGTGTATATAACATCAAAGATTTCAAAGGGCAGGAGAATATAATCAAATCAAGAAACATTTACTTAAATCCAAACGAAAACAGTAAGTTATTTTTGAGAAAAATTATTGATACGGTGTACTCTACTGTATCTGTCAATGGTGAATTATAAATTACTTTTCATTTTTAATTAAGTTGATATTTATGAGCTGAGCTTTAAATGATAAGTGCTCTCACTCCTTCTCAAGCAAATATATTTTTAATATTCTTGTATTAGTAATTGACAAAAATACTCAGGACTCAAGTCAATTTTAAGTTATTTCGTTGAACATTAAAATGCAAACTACACCAAATCGAAAGAGGCAAGAAGCGACATGTGATGAAGAAGAACCTCTTAGTGATGCCACAAACGAACATTTTGGTTCTCCAAAGAACCTTTCTTCAAACAAAACTTATTTTTTAAAAGAGCCAAGAACTTTTTAATTAAAAAAGTTTCTTTCTTTTTTTTAAACCTTGTGTGTAATGAACTTCCATGGAAGTCAAACAATCTTTATGAAACCATTGATGTCAAAGAAGAACCTTTATTTTTAAGAATCTATAGTTATTATCTATAACTACACAAGCGTCCCACAGGACTTGACATGTTGGCAAACAATTATCTATTAATGAAAAATAACGACATCAGACCTCCATCCTCCATAAACCGACTGAACCTGACAGCAGCAGAAAGCTGTCAACAGCCAGTCGCAGGTTTACTGTTATATTTTCGAAACTTAAATTTAATACCAGGCATTTATACAACATTTCGACCTTACGCATATATATATATATATATATACATATGAAACATGTTTATAATCACTGAAGTGGTACATATACGCACGAGCATCGCTGTTTTAAAGCGAAACTACAGTCGCAGGTTAGCAGACACTTGTTAGTTCATATATCCACATATACGGCATAACCAAATTATGTTTTAAAATATTCTATCTGACGTACCTTGGTGGTTGAAAAGCCTCCATAACTTAGTGAAAATGATTCCCATCGCTGGCGTCTGGCCTCGGGCAACACCACCCAGCAGCAGGGACTGAAAATCTATCTGCTAGCCCGCTAAGCTAACGATCCGCTTTAGTGCGAAATAGTGCTATCCGTAACAGTTATTCACTCCTCTAACATCCTCCTGCGGATGGTGTCCTTGTCTCGAAAAGATGGAGTTTGTGAATACTGCATCATTTCAGCGCTGTCATGTCTGCAGGAGATTGAAATGAGGGCGTTCATTGGGCTCTGCGGCAGAGAGTCGAGTCGAGCTTCTGTCTGTTCGTCGCTGCCGTAAACACTCACTGAGCTCAATCAAAGCGGCGAACACACAACAGCCACGCAGCACACACCGGAAGTCACTGTGGCCTTGTCTCAAATCCTACCTGGACTGAACCTGAAACGCGTTTAAATTGTTCGCCAATTGTTGAGATGTTGGGACATGTTGTCTAGCTAGGGCGCTGAGTGTGGGTGTTGAGTTACAGCCACACACTCTCACTGACAGCGTCGTGGACTTATACTAGAGATAGTATTTCTGCGTGCGTGTATTATGAATACGTGACCAGACATGTCTAGTAGGGGGTTTTAAACTGGGCTCTGTGGAAATGTTTTGGGGAAAAAAGGATTAAAATATAAATGCTAAATAAATAAATAACGACAAAAAGCAAACACATAAAATGTATTTAAACAATGAATCTAATCATTGCAGTAAATTAAAATAATTCATATAAAAACATTAAATAAGGCTCATAAATTATTTTTAAAAATTAAAACAAATAAAATACAATTTAAATGAAAAGAATAAAAAATTCAAATCAATAATTAAATATATATACTATTAGAAAAGAAACTGGTGAAATAAATGTTATTGTGTAACTAAATAGAATTTAAATACTTTCCAAGTAATATCTCAGACTCATTTGTAATACACCTCATTTACTGTGAAAACTAGGTGTTTATACAAGAAAAAAATATATAAAAAAATAAAATACAAAGACATTTTCGAAGTGTGCTTCACACAGGCGAGTGGGCTTGTCTAACCACCTGTAGAAACACTCTTTTCTCAATTAAAAAAAATCCCTTCCCCCTCCTTAGAACTTAATTCATTGAGCACTAAAAAGCATTTGTATATTTAGAACTACTTGTGTGTATTGCCTCTTCTAGCTGAATCGCTGAATGCCTCCTCAATTATAAGTCACTTTGGACAAAAGTGTATGCTAAATTACTAAATGTAAATGTAAATATTTTACAATTTTATGATGGATGGAAAAATGAAAATATTTGGCTGAAGTATGTATATTCTTGATAAATATGTTGTAGTATCATAAATGTAGTTGTGCCACTTATAGGCACATTTGCTAAATGATCGAACATATGAATCAATATATAAATATATTTTCCAGATTTCTAAACGTTTCCACTTTTTTTTTCTATTATGACTAAATAGATAGCCCTACTAATTATGGCTTTTGAGTTGATTCCTTAATGAGATTTTTATTCAGTCTCCTTAATGTAAAATTGGGGTGCAGAATATGTCCCAAATCATTACATTCACTCACTCACTTTCCTTTTCTTATTCACTGCTTTATCAGGGGTCCCAACAATGAAACTGTGACATTATACACACACATTTATTTTTTCTTACATGAACAGTACCTGCCTATCTTATTATTATACTATATTATAATACTATTACCATACTTTTCTTATCTCACTAAGAATAGGAAGAAAGCTACTGTTATAAAATTACTTCTTAAGATATCAAAAGAAAAAAAAAACTTCTTCTAGAAAGGGGGTTCAAATTTCAGTCCTGCATACCCCCTAAATCTCTTCATGCCTACAACTACAGACAGTTAAAAGATCTCTGTTTCTCTGGATTTACGATGTGTTTGAGTAACATGTTTTATGATGTAAAATACTGATGACATTTCTTCCCAATTTATATAGAAAATGGTCAAATAACCATGATTTTCGATCACAACAAAACAATAAATCATTTAAATGACAATTGTCATTATCAGATTAAAATAAATAGTAACCCTAAGTGATTTTTTTCTTTAGAAAATGCTGTTGGAAATATAGTACAAACATTTGACTCATACAACCCCATACCTCTTATATCCACTAAATCCAGAGAAACTAAGATTCCAATTACTTTCTTTATATATATATATATATATATATATATATGCTTTATATAGCTTACGTTTATTTAGTTCAAACACATAGCAAAGAACTAGGTTTTATCGCGTATTTTCATTTCAAACAAAACTAGTCAAAGATTTCAAGAAAGACGTGGAATTGAATTTGAGCAGGGTCAATAGATGGCGTCGTGTTTACCAGCAACCTGCCTGAAGAGAAACGATCTTTACGTCATCACAGCGCGCCAAGCTGAAGAAGGACAGATGTGAATGTGCACGCTGATGACTCCAATTATTATACCTGCAGGCTGTTTTCTTCGCGAGCACAATTAATAAGCAGTCTCTGCTTACAGTATTTGCATCACCCGCAGATTGCATATTTAAATCAGCTCGTCACAATAAACAACACAAGCTAAGCGCATTTGAAGATGTCTGTAACGGAGATGTTTAGCTATATTCAGGGTTTTCTGAGTGCCGATCAAGATATTCGAGAGGTAAACAACTGCACTTGCATGTAAATCGCGTTTGTTGCATTTTAAATAGATTTTTAAGAGACGTGAAATATATACGAAATATTGCTTCATAAGTAATAATCCCTCTCATGCTAGCAGTTGATGTTTAACGCTTTATAAATAAGACATGATGAACTGTAACTGATGTCTTGAAAGGGAGTTCAGATAATCTAATTTTGAATGTGAGTTGTTTTTTTTTTAAATCCCCCTTTCTCTGTTTATAAGGACATAAGGAAGGTTGTCCAAGTTCTGGAGCAAACAGCCAGAGAGATCCTCACTGTCCTTCAAAGTGTCCATCAGCCATCTGGCTTCAAAGACAGTAAGACGAGTTAAAAGCCTGTTTGTCAGTCTTTTAAGCTTCATAATGTATTTTACAGTGTGTTTTCGATTAATCTTCTAGTTCCAAGCAAGTGTCTGAAGGCCAGAGAGCTGTTCTGCACTGTCAGAAATCACACCGGAGAGCTGAAAACCAAGTTCCCTGTGGAGCAGTACTATCGGTTAGTTCAGTTCAAGTTTACTTGTATAGCACTTTTCAGGAACACTCTAAAATGCGTAACAAGGCTTACTGTACCTAAACACTCACGAGAGAAACCTAAATTTCTGTTAAACTTTACTTGTAATAAACATTAACTACTGTAAAAATAATGAGCCCTAATTCCATAGATAAAGTGAACAATAACACGTTAAGCGTTTTCTCCCCCATTGAAGTCTATTATAAGGAAAAAGCTTTATGTGGTTTGACATATTAACAACCACCAGGGAAAAACTAATTTCTATCACATTTTACTTGATATTAACACTAACTACTATCAAAAGAATGAGCCCTGATTCCACATCTAAAGTGAAAAATTTTACATAAAGCGTTCTCCCCTATGTTGTTGAGGGTGGAGCAACGGCATGCATTCTTTTGACAGCAGAAAGTGTTTAATCTATCATAAATAAAATTTTATTTCATGAACTTAAAAAAAAAAAAAAAACATTATTTGGTTTTCCCTGGTTATTGTTTCCCACATTAAGCTTTTCCTTATAATGGTTCAATGGGGAGAAAACACTTGAAGTACACATGAAATGTATTGTAAGCTCACATTTCTAGTTTTGTGGTAAACAATTCATCTGTGCATGTCATTAAGAAAAAACTGTTTGCCCTTGTAATCTTTAATTGAAATCTGAAAATGCACTTCCTGTTTGTTTTCAGTTAAATTCTCAGATTACGTCTGTTTGAGGTATTGAGGGTGGTTAACGTACTTAATTATTTGATAATAGAGTTAATCACAAGTGAAGTTTGACAGAAAATCGTGTTTCTCTGTTTGGTGTTTAGATGCATTAAGCCACGTTAAGCTTTTTAGAATGTCCCCGCTTTTCACAATAATTATCATTCCAAAACCACTTCACAAAAGGTCATCATTACATTACTGTCAAAATCATAAAAGCTAAGGAGTTGTGTTTAGGATGGGCAGTATATAAACATTGTTAACCTGCAGTTATACAGTATATAGTGTGCTTCCAAAAAAAAAAAAATAGTGTTTAATTCTTACATGATGATTCCCGGTGACTGAATGATTGTTTGTCTTGATATGTATACTAATAGACTCACATGTCCATCTTTCTGCAGGTATCATGAACTTTGGAGATTTGTTCTTCAGCGACTCGCCTTCCTTGCAGCGTTTGTGGTGTACCTAGAAAGCGAGGCATTGGTCACACGCGAGGAAGTCGCAAAAATACTTGCCAGTATGTAATCTTGAAATGTTTTTAAATTTCTTGGAATACTAAGTAGTTGTAGGTTAATTATACTTCACACTTTTGCAGTTGAAGTTGACAGAGAAAAAGGGTTTCATTTGGATGTGGAAGACTATCTCGCTGGAGTTCTTATTCTGGCAAGTGAGCTGGTGAGTTTTATTCATTTATTATTATTATTGCGGTGGCTATACATATACATTTAGCAGTAGTAATAAATCTGTTACTGTATTAAGATTTAAGTTGACATTTAGTTTGCACTGATATGGATTTGCAGGGACGCATCATTTGTTTTTACTTGAAAGCTTTTGTTGTAATGTCCAACATCAGCCGACCCATTGATGACCAGCAATACACACATTATGTGACATCATATCCATGCATGCATGATTTGATATATGATCCACTGCTGAAGTTTATATACAAATAAGTTTAATATTTGTACTACACAGCTAACAAAAGTCAAATTCATCTTCAACATTATTTTGTGCTTTCTTTTTTGGTGGGGAGGTAGATTGGGAGTTATTGGTACAAAGGCACCCCAAAGGAATTTGTGTTCTATAGGCTGCTGTGTCTTTTTACATAGTCTATATAATGCTGTCTGCTTTTTTCCTAATTTGATCACGAGAGGCCACCAGCATTTGGGGCTTCAATAATATTCATTTCTAGCAACGTTTACAAAAATAATAAGTCGGTTTTATCTACTGGACACTAGAAGGTGCTGTCTTCAAACTTTGCAGGCATTTACATTGTCAGTCGTGTCTGCTGTATTTTGTGCTAATACATCAAATGAAAGTTGTTTGTTGGCTTCTGTGACCCAAGTAATTGGTAGAAATACATAGTTACAATTTTAAAGGTGTAGATAGCTATCATCTGCCCTGTAGATGGTGCTGCAACAAAATCTTCTGCTCTTTCTGCTGATGAAATGTGCCATGTTTTAGCGATGTAGGAAAATAAACTTTTTGAAACTATGAATCAGTTATGAAATAAGCCACTGTTATGAAGAACTCTTTCACAAACCAGTTTCAAATATTTTATTGACAATGCAAGCTATTAAATGCAGTAAACATAAGTTTATTCCATTACATATTAAAGGAGTAGTTCACCCCCAAAAAATGACAATTTCCTCCTCATTTACTCACACTCAAGTGGTTCTAAACTTAAACAAAACAGGCTATTTTGAAGAAGGTTGGAAAGACAGTAACATCCATAGTAGGAAAAAAATACTATGGAAGTCAGTGGCTGCTGCTTTTCAACATTCTTTAAAATTTATTTTGTGTTCAACTGAAAAAAGGAAATCAAACAGGTTTTGAACAAGTGGAGGGGGAGATTTTTTGGGTGAACTGTCCCTTTAAGTGTTTATCGTTTGAATACTTTTAGTTTTCGCAGTTTTGATAGCTTGTTTAGTTTGTTTTATAGAGGGCTTGGCTAAAAAAAGACTAAAAGAGACTAGGATCAAAAGTTCACAGTGATGGCTGATGATGAACCATTAAGATTGCAAAATGTTTATGATGGTGTAGGCTTTGTTTACTGATATCACATGATTCTGCTGTACACTCCGAACCACCACTTTGTAACAAGTGATTCTCAAAGGATTCAAAGCTTTTGAAGCAATGTTTTTTTTAGTAAGCACTCGTCACAGTTCATTAGATCAAAGTGTGGGTAAGATACAGCATGTTATACTGTTACAATCTCATATAGAACTTTTTTTTATTTCTTCAATGTAAACAGTGCAAAGAAAAAAAATGCAAGTGTAGGACAGAGAAGGCAAATGTGATGTTACAGCGCAGTGCATTCTGGAAATTTGGGACACAAGAGCCTGATTCCCATTGATCTCTATAGGTTATATTATCTGCAATAAACCAAGCGCTCACACCACAAATAAAGAAGAAAATCATGTAATGAAATGTTTTCTTATGGCAGCTCATTGATACCCTGTCGCTTACAGATAAGAATATTCATTTATTTGATCCTTCCCTCTCTATTTCCACTCTAGTGCTGGAGACAGGATATTATAGAATGCATATTTTCAGCTTCTCAGACACACAAAACAAGCATTTGAGTGTTTGTAAGATGCTTTTCAACATTTGACTTTTATTGTGGTGATTTGCATTGTTACATTGTGCACTCTTGAGCATGTCCAAAAACATGGCGTAATGCAACTCAATATGATGTAGATTGCCATTCTCTATTAACACTAGATCAATATTTAATATATATTTAACCTTCTATATTAAAACCTTTCAATGCTCTTTTTGCACAGCAAATCTGATTCCTTGTCAAAAAAAACATTGTTTACCACCATTGTTTAAAGTAACGGAACATTTTTGGGGTTTTATCATGAACTTTGTACAACCTTCTTGAACTGAAACGACTACAAAGTGGATTGAATGTACCTGTCCTGTTATGTTTCCTTGGTTTAGTCCAGGCTGGCAGTGAACAGTGTGACTGCAGGGGATTATGGGCGTCCGCTTAGGATCACAAACTTCATCAATGAACTCGACTCTGGCTTCCGCTTGCTCAACTTGAAAAATGACCCACTCCGCAAACGCTACGATGGCCTCAAGTACGACGTGAAAAAGATAGAGGAGGTGGTGTACGATCTCTCCATCCGAGGCCTCGCCAAGGAGCAGGAGGTGGGGGAAGAGAAGTAGAGGCATTGTGGGAATGCAGGAGGCCCTGGCTGCGATTCGCCACAACTGGAAAAAGATGCTTGAACCTATCGGCGGGCAGGTGGACAGTTGAAGAAGGGGAGGGAACGGAGGTCCTCAGACGGTGTCTTTTAAACCACCTGCCCACCTTGACAGAGAACAGGTTTCAATGGGAAGATGTTTTCTTTCTCACTTCTGTTGAGAGATGCTTATGTACAGGTGCGTTCTGTTTGCCTGTTCTGTTTGATTGGATGTTTTTATACTATTATTGATATTTTTGTCTCAGCCACGTGTCTTTCAAACCATTTTACAGTCAAACAACATGAATAAAATTGGTAAATGTTGGGGGAAACAGAGGTTCTGTACTTGTTTTGTTCATTTCTGTCTAGGACATCAAGACGCTTTCTTACACAAGTATTACATTGGACGTTTAATTGTTTATTAATTAGATTAGTCATTTTGAAATTCTTATTGTCCACTTTTGTTTTGGATCCCATATTCCCTATTAAACAGTGCAAACTTTCTTTAAAATTTCTTTAAAATTTACTGAAGCAAGCTTTGGAACAACACGAGGCTGAAAAAATTATGAAAGAACGTTCATTTCTGACTGTACATTATTGATCAGTTGTTTATCACTTCGACTTCACTATTCACTTCTTTTTGTTCTGGATGTTGCATGCTGAAATTGTCCTTGAAGTATTTCATTATTAGAAAGAGCTTTGTAAAAATAACACAAACAATACAAGCAAATGTTTCAAAGAGCAAACTGACAGTGCATTTGTTTTCGTATGTAAAGCTTTATGGAAACTTTTTTATTCCTCCCTGCTTTATTTGTGTATTCTCAGTGCATTGCATTTTTATTGCAGATCTTGTCTCTTTTGTATGTGCATGTTTCATCTGATCTTTCAGTGTTGTTGGGGGCTTTTACTTTTATTTTCCAAGTAATTCTAAGCAATAATGCTTTGCATTCTTTGTTTCTCCCCAAAGAAAGATTTCTATCTGACAGTATTTGCATTTGAAATGCCTGTTCATGTGGTGGTTCAACGTTTGACTTCGCTTTTCAATAGGAAAACATTTATTTCTTGTTCAGTAGTGTTATGTAATAAAGATTCTTGTTGCAAATAATGTTCTCAGAAAACACAGAGAGAGATGGATACTTGTCTTTTTTTAATTGTAGTTCACAATATTTTACACAACAAAATAATATTAAATTAGGATTTTTAAGAATGGAAAAAAAGGTATTTAACAGCTTGATTGGTCTCAGTTAAAACTCTCTGGCAGCTGCAACTCTTTCTGTTGTGTTATGTGGAAGCTATGATTTTTCTAACAGTATCAATGCCATTGGAAAACAAACGGTAAATATACATGTTGCAACTTAGATGTAATCATTTCTATCCATCCATAGACGTAGAAAGACCAGAATGACGGCGTGAATGTGGCTGATTGCTATTGCTGAAGTCAACTGTGGTTCATTTTTTCTTAAAGCTCAAACAATCTTTAAAACGGAGTACAGTAAAGCTTTGTAAACTGCAGAACATTGTTCTCACTCCTGTTTTAGGACCTTCATAATAAAGTGCATCAAACAAAAACAGGTAAGGTAACATCGAGCAAGTTGTCATAAAGCACAGCTTTGAATATCAGTGGTGAATCACTTGGAATACAATAGCAGCAAAAAAAAATATCTCAATTTGTCAAGGCTTTCTCGTTTACGGCCTGATCTGTAAGTACAAGTAGAGGGAAAACTTGAACTAATTTGTACTTATTCAGTATCAAATAAACAAAGGCACATATTTTCTTCCCCTCAAAGATTACAAGAGAAGTAACGTCCTAATTATTAGCTACAAGGTTTGGGGAGGAAATGGTAATTGAATTGATTTCTAATTCTGGATTGGGTTTCAGCACATCCATGAATGTGGCAATAGATTGATGCTACATAATCATCAATGGAGAAAACATACCAACAAAAATGTTTTGTTACATCGCTGCTCACAAGAACATGGGTACCTCGAAACAAAAACTGCTGCTACATACAATGAAGATTATTGCTGTTTTATAAACCAGCACAGTGATACAAAAATGAGAACTGCTCCTGAATGGCAGTGGGAATTAATGCTAATGGAAGAAAGAGAGAGGAAGAGGGAGTTACAATGGTACGAAAACAAATGGCTTTACCCAGTCTTCACACCAAACACTGCTTTCCACTCTGTTGTGCATACTAAAAAGTCCACCAATCACAAACATCTTCGCTCATGCTCATTGTCACCATTTCACACCTGAAAAAGTTTCTTCTCAGTAGCAAACTGGTTTTACAATCAGTAAGTGCAGCAGTGAGGCATCTAACAAGGCCCTCATTTTGGTATGCCAAAGGGCATTTCTTTTTGCTTGACAGTGGATTTTTCCTCGTCCCGAATGTCATTTTTCTTTCTTTCCACTCATACAAAGTGCCACCTTAATATTAAGTCACTTTTAAATCACAGTAAAACCTTGCGATTTAAAAGTCCATTGGTGGAGAAACATCTATTGGACCCTTTTTCTCCACACAAGTACTGTTCGCTCAACAAAATATTGATTCGTTTTTTTTTTTCTTGTTATTATTACTCATTTTTACATCAGAGTTTGTGTCTGAGGGCTCAGTCTCAGGACCGGCTCTGGGTGGTGTTAATCATGATATTAGGGAGAGCGTTGCGTCGTTTTCTCCAGGATCCCAGATCACAAACGTATCTCTTGACCTGTCGAAACCACTGCTGAGTGCGCGGTTTGTCGGAGGCGCGGAAAACGAAGGCCTCACGTCGGATGTCCAGCACTTCAAAGGTATCTTCACAGTCTGGGTCCACGGACACCACGCAGTTGGCCAGACGAATGGGTTCCCGTAACACAGTGAACTTCCCACTGCTTTTGTCCTTGATGAGCACCAGCACACCATCCTGCACCGTCTCCGAAGTCTCCAAAGTCCCGTCAGTCACTGCGTCTGTAGCGCGGAGGGTGCGAACCATAAGTAAACTCTGAACATTCTGGAATTTGAGGGATTTGCTTCCCTTCTTCAGCCACTGTCCATCGGCGGGCTGTGCTAGCTGGAGCGGCCCCTCCATGATGAAGCGGGTGCTTTCTCGTGCCCAGCCCACCATCTTCATCGACAGCTCCCTCATTTCGATATTGATGACCTCTCGGTTCTTGCGGCTGTCACGTCGGAAGGAGCGCAAGGACCACGTGGCAGTCCCTTCTTGTTTGGTTTTCATGTTGATGTGTTCTAGATGGGACTCCACACGGCTCTTGGCTTCTTTTAAGCGCGGGTAGTCTGGGTGACATTCGTTGGTGGCCTTGCTGATGCGGCTTAGCAGCAGTGGGTATTTGGTCACGCGCTGAAGCGGCGCCATGAGGAAGGAGCGCAGGTTCATGCGTCTGAGAGCTGTGTTGTCGTTCTGGGAGACATCAAGAAATATTCTGAGGGGAGAAAAGGCAGAAACAAACATGAGATTTAAGAGTTTCTTCGGTAACATTTTAGTTTAGGTCACAATACATGCTATTAACTACTGGCTTATTAACTGCCTATTATTAAGTTATTAACTGTTCAATAGTAGTTATAAAGTATTATCTTATACTGTATCCTAATCCTACCCAAAACCTAAACCAAACTTCTAATTAACTACTAGTTAATTAAGCTAGTAGTGTTAGTTATTGGCTTGTAATACCATGAATTGTGACCTAAACTAAAGTGTTACCGTTTCTTCTAATGGTGTATAGTACTGTTTCATTCAGAAAGAATGCATGACATTTGGGACGAGCTGGACTACATAGCCAATGGGTGAGGGTGATGGAGGTAAATATAACTCCGCCCATTGACAGTGAAAATGGTGGTCCAGTGAAAACACAGCGCATGTAAAAATATGAACTGCTAGCTTGACAAGGTTTTATTTTTAAGCTCTGGTTAGAATTACACTAAAAGGAGAAAACTGAAGTATAATTTCCTAATGCTAAAGAATGAAATAATGTGGTATGTGTACCTAAGCAGCTCTTTTTCTTTCTCCAGAGTGTTGAGCATGTTGACAGATGTGGACTGCTGCAAGCAGTACGTCTGAAACGCTGGAAGCATGTTGACAAACTCCAAGAAGATTTCTCCAATACACACAGCCTGCAGGTCCTCATCACCCTGTATGGAGACAGTCACTGTTTAATTTAGGTAATACATTGGTAGCATTGTACAATTTTAAGCATTTTTTAAAGATTTGCTTTTGGGCATTTTGCAGTTTTTAGGATAAGACAGTATTTAGACAGGAAGCAAATTTGGAGAGAGAAAGAGGGGGGATGGCATGAGAGAAAGGTCAGCCAGCTGGGACTCTAACTTAGAATGTAAAAAGCACAATGGTGCTATATGAACTATATGTCGGCACACACAAGTTACAGCATTGTGACTGAATTATCTACAATAGGTACGCAAGCACTGCACCTGAACCTTGAATCAGTGGAAGATGGTCATCTGCTACAGGTTTCTTTTAAATAACACAAACGACTGTTTATGTGCACATTTTGGGATGACAAGTAGTTAGTGAGGAGAGCCTAGTGGTGAAGCACACTGACACACAGTGCAGCTGCAGCTTATTCCAATCTTTCCTGCTATCTTTCTACTGCTGTATCAACAAAAAGTTTTGGAGTGTGAAGCTCTGGGAAATGTTCTGGTGGGAAACCCTAGGTCTGCCATTTGTGCTAATGTTTTTTTGTGCTACCTTCTAAAACACTGTTGCTGTCCCCATCATGACAATGGTGTTCCCTCATGGATGTGGCCTCTTACAGCAGAAAAAAGCACCTTGCCACAATGCTCACATTGTTTACAATTGTTTAATGAACATGATGAAGAAATGAAGATTTTCAGATTTCATAATTGAGCATCTGTGAGTGCTCGATCAGCAGTGTCTCCACCTCACAAACCAACAAAAAAGCTTGAAAAATCTACTACTAACGTCTCCACAGGACACTTTCAGGGGTCCAGGCCTTGGTGGGTCTGCGCTGTTTTAGAAGCACATGGATTACCTTGTAATTATTATTATTTTGGGCTATCTTTGTAAATTTTATAAGATGATTCCCATAAATTCAGCAGAATTGTTTTTGTTCTGGAACTGACATAAAAGCAAGCAAAAGACTAGTTCACACTGCACTGCCAGACAGTGACCAACTTGGACAGTCACCAGATTACATTATGCCACTTCTCAGACATTCCACCACCGGGATAAAAGCTAACTGAACATGAGCAGCCAGCAAAAATATGTGCCACGCTGCCAACCATCACAAACGATGCCAATAGAGGACACGCACTGACAAAGTGCCATTGATCTGCATCTAGCACTTACGATGTTAATGCTGAAATAACCAAACATGACTCCATTAGCGCAGCTCACCTGATCAAAGGCCTGATCGATGCTGTCCTGCAGATGCTCTGTGAACCTGTCATTGACATCGATGAGCTCTTGAACGTTGCTGAAGACCACGGCCAGCTGCTCTGTGGTCAGCAACCCTGCGCTCTGCATGGGACAGTAAAACTCCTCCTTGATGATTCGCAGATCTTCTCCGTAACTGGACTCAGTGTTGAGAAACTCCAGGATGGCTTCTTTGCGCTCCGTGCGTAGTTTTGAACAGCGTTCACACATGCCCTCCCCGTGAGCGCCCTCTTTGTGTCCGCAGTCGGGACAGGGCTGCTGAACCTCCCAGGTCCTGAGGGACGGCAGGGGTCTCCTCCAGCCCCGAGCCAATCCAGGACCGATGCCACTGTCCACCCGCTCTACCTCGGCTCCAGCACTGTGACGGGTCCGACGGGGCTCTTCCTCGTCCTCACGCTCATCGCTCCAGCCCACCACACCGCTGTCTGCACTCAGGCTGCTGACTGTACTCCAGCGGTGCTGTGCGGAGCGGCTCACACCCAAACCCCTGCTCCTCTCCTCACCTCTGGGCTCCGAGCGGCCCCGAGCTGTGCCTCCTGCTGTAGACACACAACAAACAGCAAAAGATCAGCTCACACAGTTCCATCATAACAGTTACAAGAACCATTTTGGTGCAATCATAACAAGTAACAATTTTAGTAAATAAAAATGCCAGCAGAAAAAAATTATAAAACATAAAAATGATAATTGAATATTTAAGACAATGTGATTGATTTATCAGTGGTAAATTCACACAGAGTAAAGAGTGAAATATTATCACATTTTTTTTATTTGTATTTTTTAAAATATATATCGAAATGTGATCTATTCCTGTGTGGGAAAGCTCCTAGTGTCTCCAGTTGAACATGAATAGCAGTATAACTATATATTATACTACAAACACTATAACTGAGTGTGAATAGCATTAATAGTATTTTCTTTACTTGAAAATAATAACAGATGTCATTCACACAAAATGTGTGAGAAATGGGGGTGAGAGGGGGAGGAGATTGGGGGGAGATTTGCTAGATAATTTTCATGTTACAATAACTGATGAATGGCAGCTACAATTAATCAATAATTTCTTAAATATATACTTTTAAAAAGATAAAAATTGAACAATTGCTCATAATGATAATATTGGATGGACCTCTGGGGTAGGTACATATTTGTCATAATAATCACTATTTCTATTAAGTTAATGCCACATGATTATCTAAATCTAAAAACTGAAACAATTAAATTGCTAATATTTATTGATACACTCTAAAAATATTCTTGCTGCTTGTTCAAACTTCTTATTTAAAATGTGCTGAAATAACACAATTCTGAAGCTTTTTTGGGGACAGCTTAATTGTTTTATGTTCAATCCACTTAAATTTGTTAAGTTAATTTAATTGATTTGTGTTGGGACAACATGAATGAATTGTGTGGAACCCTGCATTTTTTTACAGTGTGCTACTACAATTAAGATATCCTATGCATTTAAAGTTGTCTTAAAGTCTAAAACAAGTAGACACTGAATCCAGCTGCCGTGATGCAGAAAAATTAAAGCAGCCTTCAGGGTAGAGGTCACGCATGTGACAGCGCTACAGTAAAAGCCACCCACGGCCAGGTTTTAGTAATAACGGAGTCTCATAATCACAACTAAAGTGATACCCTTGGGTTACAGACAAGCCTAAACATTTTTCAATGAAGTAATCTCAGTGCAAACTAGGACATGATTTGAGTTTATTTACAGTAAGAGCATTGAGCAAAGCTGAGTGTTTGAGAGAGTTGTACCAGTGTCTCTGTCTCTGCGGTGAATGTGCAAGCGTGCGGCGGCGGCGATCTTCATCTCCAGCTGCTTCCGCTTAGTGGCGTCTGCAGGCATGGGGTCGCTGTAGTGGGGCCGCAGACGACACTCACGCTGGGCCCTCACAGACTCCGCCAGCTCATAGGCCGCGTCTGAGCTGGAGCGTCTGCAGCCCGGCCCTGAAACCTGCCAACGGGATGGAGACCTGTCAGTCGGCTGTGCACATGGCGGAACGCTGCTCTCAAATATGCATGTGACCTGAGTGTAAAACCTCAGTGAAGGCAGATCTGATCTCTAAGTACAAATGAGAATTAATGGAACCACTAACAGCTTCAGACATCGATCACTGAATTACACAATGTCCAATGTGCTACATTACCGATGCCTTTTACTATGTTGAACTGGTAAGTGGACAATTCATAGCTAAATTTTCATTCTTTGCTCTAATTTCATCATTTACTGATTTATTTATCATTTACTTTTATATAAGATCCTAGTGTCTATAATTGAACATGAATAGCAGTATAACTATATATTATACTACTATATGTAACTATATATATACTCAGGTTTTGAGTGACCTGAGTTTGAGGAGTCTTGGGAACCTTTCCTGATCCTGTCCCACTTCACGTCCTGTCATTTCTCTCTATACTCTTGGGTGGTTTAAAGGGATAATTCACCCCAAAAAGAAATGTTGTTGTTAATTTAGTCACTTTTAGATTGTCTGAGATGAAGGTGACTTTTTTTTTTTTTTTAATTGATCACTTCACTTTTTTTGGAAATAGACTCATTTCACAACTTCCCTAAATTTTAACCATTTTTGAATTCATTCAGCGAATCTCCGGGTCTGACAGGAACACTTTTAGTTTAGCATAAAATTATTAGACCATTAGAATCCTGATCAAAAATTCAAATAAGAGTTTTGATAATTGCCCTTTTTAAAGCTTGACTCTTCTGTAGTTACATCCCGTACTAATAGAAAATGAAATAATCAAGGAACTTTGGTGCTGTAACATGGCTGCAGCGGGCTCAATGATATTATGCAGCACCTGAAAATAGTCCCCAGCTAGGTTAACTAGGTAACAGCACTGCGTAATATTGGTATATTGGTGACAGCAGAGTTTCTTGATTATTAAGCCAGAATGATAGCATGGTTCCTAGACATATCGACCTTGAAAATAGCAACATTTCATTTTCTGTCGATCTCACGATGTAACAACAGAAGAGTCAAGTTTAAATAGGAAAATTATCAAAACTCAGTTTTGAGTGAGATGCTAATGGTCTAATCTGTTTCAATAATCTATGCTAAGCAAAGATAAAAGTGCTCCTGCCAGACTGGCTGAATGGATTCAAAGAATAAAACTGTAAAAGTAAAAAACAAAATCTATAAATACAAAATAAAATTAAAAACTGTGGCTCCTCATTACACACCAAGGTCTTTTAAAAGTTTTATCTTTTAAACCTGTTTTAATAATTTTATTTCTTTATTGTTTTTATTTATTTAGTGATTATTGTATGATTCTTTTTAATCCTCTAGTTTATGTAAAGCACTTTGAATTCCCATTGTCTGTGAAATGTGCTATATAAATTAACTTGTGTTGCCTTGCCTTTATAGAGAGAAGTGATTGTTCTGTGAAAGAACCTTTTTTTTTTTTTAATCCAGTCTGAAGCGTGAGCATCCTTTTGCAAAAGACCTCAAGGTGATGTCTGGATAAAACATTTATCCTGAATGAAATTATATTTAATCAAAAAAGAGAACAATTTATAATACAAAAAACATTTGGGAAAACTATAGAAAAAAACACTGAAAAGAAATTGCTACACTTCCTGACACAACTGACAATTTTCATCAACATCTTAATATTATCCAAAGCAATTTTTTTAATACTAAACACTTTTGTCACCCAAAGGTAAAGTCAGTCATTTGATTCCCCATTATAAAATCCTGTCTGTTTCACTCCAGTCAAACTGTGGAAGTCAAACGGATCGGCCAGCGATTTCATGTGGACTAAAGCCGTTCACACTGACTGAATCTGCTTCAACTAACAGAATTGATAACCCTTTACCTTTTACACCTCTGCAACCCTAGAACGCAAATCCAAAATGACATGTCGTCTCATTCAGTACATTGCATGATTTGGTTCCATCTGATCCACACATCAACGCGTAAAAAAAACCCTCAACAGAACCCTCCGACAGCATTACGTTCTCATGTTATCAATGTACGAGACACAAGACACCACGGCTTCAGGTGACGTACAGAATTATTAATAAGGCAGCAGTTCTCTTAATTAAAACCCCAGTAACAGAGAGACAGAAGAAGCATCCTCCTGCACCAATGAATCACATCAACACCGCACACAAAAAACCCCAGATATGCAGTTGTATTGCTATGAATGAATGTACTGTAATGAAATCTGGTTGGCATCTCAAGCAGCAGCAGGAGCCGGACACACAGAAAGAAACAGAAAGCATTTACCACCATGAAACCTGGCTCTAATCCTCCCTGCGTGTGGCTCTCTGCTGCATTTCTGCGGTCGCCTCTACCTCGCAGAATCCCCTGCAACCTCATGCATGACACAGACGCCGGCGTCCATATTCAGAGAGCATTGCTTACGCATTCTGTGTCCGCTTTCCCCCGCCGTCCCGTGGGCTCGGTGCAAGCCTCCTCTACGCAGGCCCGCGTCGTCATGGCAACGCAGGCAGATTGATGGCAGGGCTGGGTGATGCTGGTGACGTCATCTGGCTCACGCGACAGTCGGACGGCCGTCTCAGCTGCAATCTCTGCACTGCAGCTGGAGCAGCGATGGAGAGAGAGAGCACAAAGACAGCAGAATGGAGGTGTTAGATTATTGGGATTGTAATTCCTGATTCACCATTCCTGCGTGTGGCATTTTGGTCAACCCCCACATCCCCTAGAGAGGAGCAGTCGTGGCCCTGGAGCAAAGGGGCTCATGGAGGACATCAATTAGACACATCAATTCACATTAACACCTGAACTCTCTCGCCAAAGGGGCTCAGAATCAGAATAAGCACAATCAATCCTTTAGATTCTTTTGTGTGTGTGTTTGTGTGTGTGTGTGTGTTTGTGTGTGTGTGTGTGTGTGCGTGCGTGCGTGTGTGTGGGGTAGAAACGGAGATTATGTATCCATGAATGACCCCACACATTGCAGACGGTGAACAAATAACAGCCCATAATGGACAAGTAAAATAGTGTAGGATAAGATTTGATTTCAGAGAATATTGAGTGTTTTTTTAATAATTTATAAAATATTTGGTAAGTAATTAGATAAATGCAAGATTAGTTTAATTTTAGATTTGTAAGAAAATATACAACTTTATTAGCTAGTAGGGTAAAGAGGATTCCGTTAAATAAATTAATAGTTTTATTCAGCAAATACAAATAGATATTTAAAATAATAAATACATATTTTGAAAAATGCATTTTTTTAATGTGTATTCCTTAAATAATCATAAAAGAAAATTTATCAAGGTTTGCACAAAACTGTTCAGCAGCACAGTGATTTTACTATTGATAACAATAAGGAGAAATGTTTCTTGAGCACCAGCATATCGGAAAAATCTCTGCAGGATTGTTTGACAATAAGCACTTGAATAATAGCTGCTGATATTCAGCTTTGAATTTAGGTGAATAAAATTCCAAATAAATTGCATTTTTAATCAAACACATAAGGCCTTAGTGAGCATTCAGAAATATTATAAATCAGCCTAAAAACCTATTGAAAATGATCTTGATTAAAGTATGTCTAGATGTTTTTAACTGTAAATCAGTTAAAACACACTTCAGTTTTTGCAGTGTATAAAAGTGAAGACACTGAAGAATTAAAAATAAATAAATAAATCAAAGACAGGTGTCCCCTTCTGGTGTCCAAATCAAATCAAATTTACAAATGCTATATTATATACAAAGCATATTAAATACATGGGTGAAATAATGTCTCATTGTCAATTAGCGTAACATATACAATTGAAATCAGAATTAGGTCAGAAACTTTGAATTTTGTTTTCTTTTTTAAATATTTCCCAAATGATGCTTAACAGAGCAAGGAAATTTTCACAGTATGCCTGATAATATTTTTTCTTCTGGAGAAAGTCTTATTTGTTTTATTTCGGCTAGAATAAAAGCAGTTTTTAATTTTTTAAAAACCATTTTAAGGTCAAAATTATCAGCCCCTTTTTTCGACAGTCTACAAAACAAACATCGTTATACAATAACTTGCCTAATTACCCTATCCTGCCTAGTTAACCTAATTAACCTAGTTAAGCCTTTAAATGTCACTTTAAGCTTTATAGAAGTGTCTTGAAAAATATTTAGTAAAATATTATTTACTGTCATCATGGCAAAGATAAAATAAATCAGTTATTAGAATTGAGTTATTAAAACTATTATGTTTAGAAATGTGTTGAAAAAAATCATCTCTCCGTTACACAGAAATTGGGATAAAAAATAAACAGGGGGCGCTAATAATTCAGGGGTTTCATAATTCTGACTTCAACTGCATATTTATGAAAACGAAAAAAAAAGTTAAATAATAAAATAAAAATCTGACCTGCACATTGAGACTGTAAAAGAATACGTTTAAAAGAATAAGTATAATGGTTTAAAATGACTACATGCTTATAAGTATTATGCACTGTGATCCTTAAGAAGAGTCTTTAATTATGCCATCATATCTTTTTGTTGAATACTGTATATGCCTAACACAATATTTATAAACTATTGTTCAGCTGAGATATTTTAGTGGGTGTCTTCTGTAAATGAGCAAATTGAATAAGAGAATAATCAAACAGGACCCATTCAAATGAAAAAATAAAGAAAAAAAGAAAAAACTGTATCACACTTTTTACATTTTGATGCCTGAAAACCCCCTTTTTATCTTTGACCATAATAAATGTTGTCAAAGAATGCTGAATGCTGTGTGTTCCTTTTAAGCATTAAACAGCTGTTTACCCAAGTCATTGTTCACATACAGCCATCACTTCAGGTTAAAAACAGGTGTTTTGATTGATTTGTTATAAGCTCTTAATTGCTTCTTCACACATTGCTTCCATCTCCTTTGATGCTTCACTACCTCAATATCTGATGATGCTGCGCTCATCGCTGTCATACATTTGCATAGCTGCCATCTGAGAATAATGCTGACAGCACAACCTTGAAACAGAAGCATTCAAAAGAAAACACAAAGACAAAAAAGCCTTGACATCTCACTAGGAGAAGACAAATCACAAAACGCAGATGTTAAAAGCTGCCGTGCGACTGATGTCGTTTTTTTTATCCCAACAATAAAATGTGAACGAGTTCATCCACAAACCTGTAGCCGTGGACTGACAGTAATTAATATTCCATTCTGAAAACGGCAATAAAAGCAATGTCTTTCACACATGAATAAAACTGTCATTACTGCATTGCAGATTTATTGCCTGTCATTACAACAGTGAAGCCATTAATTGGATTTTTCCCCTAAATTATTTTATAATTTATATTATAAAATTATTCCAATGTACTATCGGACATTGATAAAGGCACTACTCATTATGTTTAAAAGTACAGTGCGCATCTAATCAATCAAATAAATGACATCACTGTACCACGTTCACATGGTTTAAAGCCTGCCAACAAAATGTATGCCTGGGGCATGTTAAAGCTCAATACGATGCTCAACAATTTGCTATGGTTTCGGGCTTAAAGAACATGTTTCCTAGAAATGGTGTGCAACAAGGTTTGAGATACGTTTTCTTTTGTTTTGTGGGTGACTGGGTGTGTCAAAAATGTCAGCCCAATCAGCAAAAATGTGTATATAAAACATGTGCCATTAGAGGACATTTCACCCAAAACTGTCATCATTTACTCATCACTCACTTGACACAAACCTGTTTGAGTTTCTTTCTTCTGTTGAGCACAGAAGAAGATATTTTGAAAAATGCTGAAAACCTGTAACCATTGACTTCCAAAATATTTGATTTACTGTGGTTACAGATTTCTGTTTCAATCTTGTTGTAATCTTTTTCAAAATGTCTACTTTTGTGTTCAACAGAAAAAAGAACCTCATAAATGTTTGGAACCCCTTGAGGGTGAGTAATAAGTAGTAAGTTAATTTTTATTTTTGGGCGAGCTATCCCTTTAAAGACACAGCCCGCACAGTAGATACATTTATTTAGGCAAAATAACAAAATAATAAGAGTACAAATAGACTTTTTTAGATTTTAGGCTGTGTAAGAAGGTCGCTGGTTATATAATTGTAAATATTATATCATTGTACAACAGCGTTAATCAGTAATAATGATTTAATGGCAATATTTACAATAAAAATAATAAGGTCAAATACAGTAGATTATAACACTGTCTCGGATGTAAGCAGATGTGGATTAACAGTGGATTATCCTTAACAAGCCGCCATAGTTCAACCCACCACCATTTTCCATTTAAAAAATATTTTGCAATGTTTTGTTGGGACCACAGTTCTGTTAATTAAAAGTGAATGACTTTGAGGTAACACTTTACATTAAGGTTCCATTAGTTCATGTATTTACTAGCATAAACAAAATATTTTAAAACTGTATTTATTCATTTTTGTTAACATTTAGTTCATGAAAATAAAGTCGTTCTTTGTTAGTTGTTGTTAACAAACAGTGCATTAAATAATGTTATCAAGCACAATTTTGGATTTTATATCATTAGTAAATGTTGAATTATGATTAATAAATGCTGAACAAGTATTGTTCATTCTTAGTTCATGTTAGTAAACACATGGAACCTATTGTAAAGTGTGACTCTTTTTGCTTTTGGCACTGGGATGAAATGTTGTATTTTTAATGTATTTCAAAGTATATCTATTTTGGTACAGAGGATAAAATAGACTTATGTAAAAAATGCAAATGGCCAGCTTTATGATGCTTGCATAAACAGCCAACATGACAACAAAAACATCAAATGAAAAAATGCAAAAATGTCCATAAGGATACAAGGTTTAAAGTAACACTGCATTTAAAACATAAAAATAAAAAATTGCCTCATTTTACAAGTCACCTAGAGTTAAACAGTTGAGTTTTACCTGGCAGAAGCACTTTTAGCTTAGCTTATCATAAATCATTGAATCGGATTAGACCATTAGCATCTCCTTCAAAAAAAAAGAGTTTAGATAATTTTCCTTAAAGCTCGACTTTATATTGTCTTATCTTAGTACACAATGTAATTACAGAAAATTCAAGGTTTAAATAAGAAAAATATCTAAACCCATTCGTCATTTTTTGAGAGATGCTAATGATCTAATCCGATTCAATGACTTATTCTAAGCTAAGCAAAAAGTGCTCTTGCCAGACCCAGAGATCAGCTGAATGGATTAAAAAATGGTTAAAGTCAACCTTTTAACTTTAGAGGAGTTGTAAAATGAGCATGTTTTCAAAAAAGTGGAGTGTTCCTTTAAATAAGAGCATTGCCTTGTTCATCTTTTTCTGTCAAGCAGAAAACAAGTACAAATATCTATATAAAAGTCTCATAAAAAGAGCTGGAAGCCCCGGGCTGCTCTGGACTAAATGAATACCCACACTTGAGGCACTGCTACAGCTGGGATATTGGAGGTTATATTTAGACGCTTCGCAGCCTGGATTGAACTCCTGCCCTGGAGGAACGTAACATTAGAGAAGGGCTCTGTTATGTCGAAAAACCTCTGACGCACCAACAATTAATCTCTATACTACATCTGAAACAAAAGCAGCTGAAGAAAAATCTATACAGATTTATGCATGCATGCTAAATTCGAAGAGACTGTCAGGGCCAGAGGTATGTGCTGTTATGATAATCAAATTCCAGTCAGGTTTGCATATTTTACGCTTGTGTGAGATTCTGTGTGTTGAAACGTGATGTTGGTGGACAAGTGTGAACCAGACAGCAAACCACAGCACATCAAATCCATGGAAGAATGTGTATAATACACTTACTGCTTGTGTAAATCAATTGGGAATTCATGCGGTTTGTTGCTATAGCATCCAGTCCTGTACCTTTGGTTGCAGCTACTGCAAAAATCATCTTTTTCTTTTTCTCAGTAATGGGGGCAAATAGGATTTGCCATCAATAAAGGTGTAATCAATAAAGGTGTAATGTAGCTGCATACATTTTTTTCATACACCTTCAAACATATCTTTTACACATTTTAAACATTTAAAAAACATATAATTATTATATGTAAATTTTTTGAGAAAAAATTGACAATAGCGTTCATTTTTACCATGATTTACAGAAGACAAAGTTAAATGTCATTCAGTGTATACAGGGTGCGAATTACAGGGGGGTTTGGGGGGGATTGAACCCCCCAATTAACACTTGATCCCCCCTGAAGGACGTCAAAACAAGATGTATGGGGGGTCAGTCCTTTAATACTGAGAAATATTTCACCATTAATCTGTATAATTAAAAAATAGATAATACAATTATACATTTGACCACCCCTTTAATGATTCAAACCATTGTGAATGCATAATCGCACCAATCAGTCTATTCGAGAAACAAGTCTGAAATTGGCAGATCTAGAGCCCCGATAGACATCGTGTTCACAAGACTTTGTTTTCTTGTAAAATTGGTGTTTGTATCTAGATTTAGCCTGAAATAGTCAAATTAGACGCATAGTTTGTAGTTTAACCTACGGTAACATTTGAAATAGCTAATCAGAGAATTCTGTAGGTCAGAATACACTAAATATCACTCAAAAGGCTGAAAACTTAAATAAGCTTTATTAATAAACTAGACATAACTAAAAAATAAATACATAAATGACTGAAGCATGTATTACACAAACTAACCGAAACAGTTGACCCCCCTGATCTTCAATGTATAATTCGCACACTGTGTATATATACACCAATTAACCTTGTCAGGCATTTTTAGAACATGTAATGACCCAAAAATGTAATTTCATAAGTTTAATTAATTAATTTTATACATTCCTTCTACAATCATTAAAAATAATAATTTAATCATTTAAAATAGTCAAATTTAGTATCAGCTCTTATTTCTTCAGAAAAGGATCGTAAATATATCTGTTACTTATATCACTATTGTAAATTTAATAACAACGCAAACATCAAAATGGATATGGATATACTTATCCATAAAACTACATTTTATAAAAACATACTTTTACATGTCTTAACTCAACTCCAAAAAAAAAGTATATTTAAGACTCTATATATCTTTTTGCATTATTTTATAGCTTCTTAAATTTTTATCCTGCTGAGTTGTAATTTTGTACTGAAAACATACTGATTAGACAGGACATTTAATAGAGATTTTAATAGCCATGTTTTTACATTTCTAATGCAGCTAAACCTGTTAATCACTACAGAATATGCCCATATATGCAAATATCACATCTGCTACTGTGTGCCTGGCATAAATGAAGACATTAAGAATCACATCAATAATGATAAATTCACTCTGCTTCTGTGTATACAAGCTGCATAGAGATGCTGGATAAATCAATACCAACACAAATACTGATGCAAACGCTGCTACGGGATTCATTTTCACAGTTAACAAGCGAAACTGATGACCACGAGATACACTGTTCCAGCTGATGTCCATTTTTACCCAGCATGCTGTTTCCTTATTGAACTCTAAATTAAAAGGAAGCACGTTGCCCGACAAGTTAGCAAAACATTAGCCAATGTTTGAGATTTTTTAATTCATTAGCAATGGTCAGTTTTGGATATACAGTGCACAGCATAAATGACTACACCCTTTTTGAAAATTAATATCTTTATCCATTTCACAGTGAATATAGACTATAAATTTCCGTGCATTTAAACAAAATGTTTTATTAAACAGTTATATTCATTCAAATAAGGGTGTGGACACCTAACATCTTTAGGAATAGAAAGGTGTTGCAAAAAATTTACAAAATTTCAATTGATTTTTCCTCTTTATTAAAATTTGTACAAATATTTTTCCCTAACATATTCATTGGGCTGTACTAATTTATACTAATTTGTACTAAGTTATTTTGTTAGATTAGTTCAAGTTTTGGCTTTGGTTCTGACTAATCTAATGTATTTAAACAAATATATTATTGTGTCATATGGAAAAGTATTCATTTTAAGAGATATCTATACAGGGTGTACTTATGTGGACACTGTATTTTGACCAAAATGTAATAGCCAATTGTAATGTTAGTTTAGATTTTCTTAAAAACACTAATGTATCTTTTAAAACACTAATTCATCCATTTTCTAAATGAATCTTAATGATCTTACTGTCAGCAAATTTTAAGAAACATTGTGTGTGTCTTCCTTCTGGTGACATTTGCCAAAATCCTCTTAAACCTGGCCTAAAATTGACTGCAACTCATATTCAGGTCTGCCTCAGTTTACCTAACAATGATATACTGTACATATATATATATATATATATATATATTTATTTATTTATTTATTTTTTGATAATCTTTTACACTCCGATGAACAGCACAATATGAAGAAATGATCTGCTGCTACTGTAACCATAAATACTAAGCAAATGTAAATCACTTACAAGAGCCGCACTACAAACACAACAGCTCCTTCATCCACTCACCTTTTTTTAAAAAGGTCCAGAGCAGATCCTAGAAAGCCATCCCTCATTTTGTAGATTTTGGCTCCATAGCTGGACAGGTCTGTGCCATCAGGAAGGATTGCTTGGCAGCAGCTGGATGGGACATCACCACTCTCCCTGCGGGGTGGGAAAGGGAGAACAGCTACATCTGTGGCCCCAGGGCCTGCTGGGCCCTTTGTCTCTTCCTCTTTTCCTGCAGCAGCTTGAGAATGTAATGGAGAGCGGGCCACTGGGCCTGTGCAGATGGGTCCTCCTGGGACCACTGTGGTGGAAATGGGCTCAGACATCTCCCCTCCACTTGGTCCACAAGCTGAATCCTGAGTGGTCCTGACGTCAGTGGCAGTCCTTTCCGCATTCTGTGTTTCCTCGCTTCGCGTGTCGCTACTCTCCACAGAGGACCTGTGGTTCTTGCTGCTCTCCCTTTGCCTCATCCTCTTAAACTCCTCAAATGTAGGTATGTGCAGGCGACCCATCGGGGGTCTTTTCCTCTCTGGGGTTGACTGAACAGAGTTGGTGGAGATAAGTTCTGTGGTTTGAGCTTTACTCAGGGCACTAGACTCCTGTCTGGAAGTCAGTGCCAGGTTAGGGGTGCTTCTTTGCCTACGCAGCTGAAGTCGTCGCATCGCTTCTTGTTTGATCTCCTCAGGACTTGTGATGCGACGAGCACTCAACTCTCGCTGTCCATTTTTTTGTAACAACATCAGCCCTGGCTGAACTGTTACATCCTGATCCTGAAGCACCAGAGAAGGTGCGTTTCCAAGCACAGGCTGAGGACGCATAGGTTTATTGGGCTCTGCCACCCGTGTGCTCTGGAGTCTCAGCTTATCTCGAAGACCCTTTCTGGCATGTCCGTTTATGCCCCAGTCCTCAACCGCAGGTAAAAGCCATTGTGGAAAGAGTGGTATATCCTTCTTCAAAACCCCTCGGCGCCCGTAGATTGCCATGCCATCAGGGGACGGCATTAAACCATAGACCTGCTGTTCCTGAGAAGCTCCGTCATACCAGTGACTCCGTGAAGTGCAGTGAAGAATAAACTCACTGTCCACAGTCCTGTACGGATACGCATTGGGGTCAGAAACAGCAGCCCAATGCAGGTTCTCCAGGCTACGGTACAGCCGGGTACCACCAGTGTTGATGTAGCCCTGTGGAAAGCGCAGTGTACTATAGCCAGACTGACCGTCAGGCTGTTTAAGGGGATGCATGCTGCTGGTGGAGCAGTAGAGCCCCAGGTTGCTGAGCAGGCCATTGTTGTTGTTGCAGTGTCCCGGTGTTACATCCTGGGCAGGGAAGGAGGGCACCCCGTGATGAGGGAAAGCAGACAGTGGGGAGCTAAGGACGGACAGGTCCATGGACAAGTCCATGCTACAGCCTGCAGGTGACCCTGCTGGGGAGTAATCACATTGTGGGGCTTTCACATCCGGCATGACCACAGACAGAGCTGCCATATTCCAGAAAGGAGCACCGGGATCACAGCCCTGCAGATTTGCACAAACAAGGAATTGCCATCATGTTCAATGAATCAGTAATTCACAAACAAATGGTAGTTAAAAATGGTTCATTCTAATAGTAAGTTTAAAAGATCACATTTTTATTTATACTTTTTAATCTTTTTATTTTTCTCACAGAATAAATGGGCTAATAATTCAGTGTTTTAAACTGTGCACTATTCATTGCATATTGGATAAAAACTTGAATATCAAAACACGTTGGGAATACACTCCGCTGATAATTCCTCATCATATGTGAGCAATTGTGGGTTTAAAACCCCAGATATGATCTAAAATTACCTCAGGTTAGAAAATTAATCATGAGGATTTGCCATTAAGGATTATGGAAGGTGATCCTGAAATTGCGAAATTACTTCCTTGAAGTAATGGCTTGCATGTAAAAAAAAATCAGTTACTCACTTTACCTTGCAATAACCCTATAAATAGCACTCTCTATTGCTGTGCCCTTCAAGGGTGCAAAAATGTAGTTTGCTACACATTTCTCACATATTCACAATAACACTATATTCTATATAAGACTATAATAAGGCTATATTCCTCATGATGTAGAACTAGTTGAATCTCATCTAACTCACACCAAATAATCCTACCAAATACAAAATTACTGTAACACAGGACATGTAATTGTCTTAGAGGTTTAATAACCACTGATATTAATAATGTGACTTCTATAATCGAATTCATTTTCTAAAAATGGCTCATTAATTTTTTTAGGAAGCAAATGTTGAGGGCAGTCATGTCTGGGATTAAAAGCATAAAACTGAGAGGAAGAAAAATGAGAAGGGACAGTAATGAAGAGAGCCACAACACTGGCCTGGGGCTCTTATTCCACTAATCAGATGAGAACCACGGATTAGCAAGGAGAGCGCTTCGCTTTCAGTAATTAGTACAAATTGCCTTGCTTTGGGCCATATTAATATCCACCCGTAATCTTAAACAGAAATCAGGGTCAAGCCAAAAGTTACAAAAGGGCATGTCGCAATCATTCTGGGCAAAGGAGCAAATCCATCTAGATGAATATTCATCATCTTCACATTGGCTGTCAGACAACAACAATAGCATTGCAATTAGATTAAAAAAAGCCAGTAATTTGAGAGACAAAATCTGGGGGAAGCCCAGCATGTTCAGGTGTTCAGTTTACGTTCGGGCCAATTTAATTAAAACGAAGCTATTGAAACCCCTCTGGTATTATCAGGCTAATTTCAACGCTCCATTTGAGAGATAAGAGAGCAAAAAACCCTTTTTGTTTTTCTGTGAATTGTACAGTGGAGCACTCGGGAGGATTTATCTTGGTGGGCGAGTAGACTGTCTCAATAGCGCTGCCAGTGTTTTCTTTCACTTGCGCTTGAAAACTGCTGACGTGTGAATAAACAGTCAATTAGCATAAGGAGCTTGTTTAATGAGCATGTGGCTCGGGATCAGCTCACGCCGGGCCCACTATGTCCTCTCTGTATGTGACAGACAGACAGACAGATGCTCCGTGTCCTATTTGAGCAGAATTGTCACGAAACAGACAGGTACTCCCTGAGACACAAGCTTCATACCAAGATAGAACACAGGAGAATCTAAAACACTTGAGAACTGCCATTAATGACAAACAAAAAAAAAGCAATTTTGCATTAGCTTTGTTTCCATCCACCTATTATTATGTGCATTTTGGAATATTGCACGGAAACGCCAAGATGTGCATAGATTTTGAAAATGTTCATTAACATCTTATGTGCACAACTGAGTAGCATAAACTTTTTATCCAATAAGAAAAATGCACATAAACTATGATGGAAACTTAAAATTTCCAGAATATGCATTAAAAAAGTAATGTGATTTTGTTTTAACAGATCATGTGATAACAAAAATGAATGAGAAGGGGCCGCATTAATGAACAAACCAGTGGACAGACCACAGAAAAAAACTTACCCCATTGTAATCAGCTCTGTGTGCACCTTTCCCCTGCTTGCTTTAGGCTCTCATTCACAGGCTCCGAGCCAACAGATTCTCTTTTGGTTTGGGTTAAAGGTAGACAGACAATCCACAGCACCAGACTGCTGAGACCTCAAGCACTGGGAGCTACAAAAGAAGAGCAAAAATATCAATACAGGCATCCAAAAATATCACAGATCGATTTCAGGAGTGAACAATGGAGACTGCAGTATTTCTAAGGATCGTATGTGTCTGTTTTCTCTGAGAGAAAGGATTTGCATGGATTTTATAAAATAGTTAACAGTTAAGTAGTCAAATGCTCGAAATAAACAAAGCCATCATTGTGTATTTCCTTAAATAACAACAAATTGATTTCTCTGCAAAATCATGTGATAATCATTTTCTTGCTTTCTAAGAAAGTTCTGGTGAACAAGTATTTTCTATTACTTTTCTCATAACAAAATTGATGTACTTTACTATATTACTATAATTGCTAAATAGTAATACTCACAAAGAAAAAAATATAACCCATAAAAACCAACGGTAAATGGACATCAGCATCCTGTGATTTAAAACTCTGAAATTCATGGCATGTTGCTGAATTGGGATTTAGAGTTGTATCTCTTCTCACCTCAATATCGGCCAGAGACCTTCTGGAATTACTTCAGGTTGTGATAGTGGCATGTCAGTGATTGCGGTTTCAATGATTACCGAGGCAGACACAGCTCGACCTCCACCAGGATGGAGTCTGGCTTCAGTCAATAAACCCATTCAGTTGCTTTTCCCCTCCATCTTACTAATCGCATGCGCTCTTGATGTTTGATGAATTTCTTTCAGTATGTGTCCAGCTGCTCGAATGACTCAAAGTAACGAAACTCTAAGGACATCTGTAGGACATCAGTAAGCTAAAATGTGGCAAGTTGTACTGGCAGTATATGTGTTTAATGAATCATCAAAATGATTCACAGAAGCTGAATCATTCAGAATACATTCAGAATAACATACTATTTTTACAAAGTACACCTGTTTTTAAGATGGTAATTGGTTGACTCAATCACAAGTAGATGAGGAACACATTTCTTTTTATAGCTGGTGTTTTAATCCTTCTCCTGTGTTCACTTTCAAACACTTTCATGCCTTCTTTGAGAGAAGGGTCTATAAGCGGGTGTTTGGATGGGCATTTTTTCTGATCTTTTTATATAATAATGTGTAATAAGCTCAATTAGTTATATATAAATGAGAAAGGAGACAATAAACAGGGTTCACACTTAAAGCCAAATATCAAATTCCCTGACTAAAAAGCAGAATTTCCGTAAGATTGAATAAATGGAAAACAGGCCACTGTTGTGCCTATATATTAATAATAAAACATTAAATTCAAATGTTTAAATAATAACAATATTAAAATGGATTTAGCTTCAAGAAATTAATCAAATGAAACTTAAAAATACCTATGCTCATAACAATAAGCATCAAAACAGTGTGATATAAAAAATATGGTATAAAGTACATTTTAATAAAGAAAACTGCATTTAAAAGTGACAAATAAAAATCCTGATATTCCATGGCTAGTACAAAAAAACAAACATACAAATTCCCTGACTTTCAATATCTGGCTTTTTACATATTTCATCTTCAAAACCAAGCTTACCATTTCAGATAGCAAAGTTTTAAATCCTGTCAGGCTAGCGTGCTTCAACAACGTGTCCCGTAATGTTTAAGAATTAGGTCATTTGGCATAGATGAGGTAGTCTTTTGTGGCTGTTTGAATGCATTTGAACATGAGCCTTTACACAAAAGCAATCCAAACAAATGCATTTTCAACATCTGTTGTGAAGATCCTGTTTCCACCACTATTTAGTGTTGACAAAAAAACATCTTAGGTGTAATCACACTGGACTTCAGTATCTCTTAATCCCCTTATTTTAGCACCATCACTAATTCAATCCCTTGGGTCATATGAGAAAAAAAAGTTGAAAAGTAAAAGAGAAAGAACTGTATCCACATCTCTGCAGGTGCTGTTTACACTACACTACACCTGCACGTGTGGAATATGTGTCTGCTATACTGTAGTAAGGCTGTACTCTGATCTATGAAAGCTGCTCCATGGGGAATCAAAGGCTAAAGGGCCACATATTGATTGTATGTGCAGGTTTGTGTGATAGCACAGCAGGGGTATTTCTAGGTTTAGGGAGGTGGAAAAACAAGAATCTCAGAGATTCACAGCATGCTGCAAAAGACTGACCTCATGAGATTGAACTATTTTGTCTGAGGTCACAGTGGTTAAAGCAGATTCTAACCACTAGATCTGGGTTTCCGTGAAAAAGATTGCTGTTTCTAATTTCAGCAAAAAAAGAAGGTCATATGAGTATAATACCACCTGCAAATATAAAATAATAAAAAACACAGCACAAAATATAGGTTCATTTTAGTTAAACGGAGGATGGTTTAGATGGTAAACGTGAGCAACCAGAGCTAAACCGAAGCCAATCTTGGATTAGCACCTGTTTCCCAATGTGCCTAATCCATGTGATCCTGCAGAAAGCCGATATACGGGAAAGCTAAGGAAACCTCCACCAGTTATTGATCATTGGCTGTTATCTCCTGTATCTTGCATGTACTGTAAGTGAACTAAAAGGATATCCCTACCTATCCCTCACATTCTCCTGCATATTACAAATCCTAAACACCAATGAACTTCCAATAAATGATTTGGGACAGTATAAGTTAGCAAGACAGTTATAGTCTGAATATCTTTTCAAACTCTAAAATGATGCAAATTTCATCAGGAAATTTGTGAAACATATAAAACATACTCAAAATATACTAAAATATACCCCCAAATCATAAATAACACACCACAGTATGTGCCATCATCAGTTTACAGTAATTAAAGCACTCATTTCAATATAGATTAAAATTATATATATATATATATTTTGTTTTTCCCACTTATACAGATGGGACTATTTTATATAATATTTAGAATATATGGACTTCAATAGAATAAAGTAAATATGAACATTTTGTTCAAAGCCATACTTACAAAATCCATTAAATCAAGGGCAGGGTTCATACACATTTTTACTACTAAAATTCCATGACTTTTCCATGATTTGTCCAAGACTTTCAAGTAAATTTTCATGACCTAATGTTTCATGCAATGTCTACATATACATGGTAAAAGAAAAACAATGATTGTTCAAATTTATTACAGCATTTTGCAAAACACGAAACAATCTATTTAGTTCCGATTTATATTTATATCTATGTAAAATTGATTTAGATAATGCTTACACCGCACTAATAATGTGAGAGTATGTGATTGGCCAAGGACAGAAACGAAGAAAAGACAACTAACCTATATTCAAGAACATAGAAATCTGTTTTCCATGACTTTTCCAAAACTTTGTGGGCTTTTCTGTTTTTCCAAAACTTTTCCAGGCCTGGAAAATGCCATGTCAAAATTCCATGACTTTTCCAGGTTTTCCATGACCGTATGAACCCTGAAGGGGTATATATTAATAAATGTTAAAAGAGTAATCTTAAGAATGTTGGAAACCGATGTTGGAAGCCATAATACCATACCATAGTAGGAACAAAAAATACTAGTTTCAATGTTTTGCAAGATTATTTAAAATATCTTCTTTCATGTTCAACAGAAGGAAGAAACTCAGACAGGTTTGAAACAAGTGGAGGGTGAGTAAATGATGACAGAACTTTAAGACTCAAGATACATTTTTGGCCTGAATTAGGCTTATGATGCTATAAAATTTTCTTGTTGCGATTAATTGCTTAAGCTTTTATCACAATATCAGATCAGAATGAGCTTTATTCGCCAAGAGCTTTATTTGTGTGTTTTTTTCAGGAGCTCAGGATACTAATTGCAGAGTTAACACACAATAGCATTGTAAATGGTCAACGAATTTCAATAAATTTTTCTATTCAACTATTAAACTAACCAATTACGTCTTCAAGCATTTTGGCCCAGTAATGAACACCATTGAAAATACAATGTGAAAATTCTTAAAAAGCACTCTAAAAGTAAAAAAATAAAAAACAAATTATTATGGTATTTTTTAAGTGCCCATGATATCAATATTGTGCACGTTCATTATCACGATATATTGAATGATTGAATATCGACATATGTCTAGCCTGAATAGTGTCTCAAAGCACTGCTTGAACATCAGAGTCTGAGGCAGGTTTAGTAGTAGTGAAGCTGAAGTAGTTACAGTACGAGCGAGTGCTGTATAATCATATGCAGACCTGAAGAGCTTCTCTATTACCTGTCAGTAGAGCAGCGCTCCGCACTCATTCTGACAACAGCAGCCGAGACAGAGCTGGGTTATGCTCTTCAAAGTAAGAGGAGACGCCATCAAAACATGTTAGATTGAGGCTCAGGAGAGACTCAGATACCAGCATAGCTTGCTTAATTAGGATTCAACAGTGCCACGAGTTCACTCAACTCAACATTGCATGAAACAAAGTGAGCTGTTGCATATAGCGATCACATGTATTAGTGCTGTGCAATATGACAATATATATCATATGAACAATATAAAAAGTCTATCATTTCATATTATGCTCTATTGTTTATATTGTGGTGTCGTAAAATCCATTGTTCACCCTAATCCTTTGTCATAACTAATATGAGTCCAATATTACACTCCTTTACGGGGATGCAGACAGAAACATGAATAACAGCATCATGAGAAAGTTGCAATTTTCAAAGTACATTCATTCATTCATTCATTTTCTTTTCGGCTTAGTCCCTTTATTAATCAGGGGTCGCCACAGCAGAAAGAACCGCCAACTTATCCAGCATATGTTTTACACAGCGGATGCCCTTCCAGCTGCAACCCATCACTGGGAAACACCCATACACTCTCATTCACACACATACACTACGGACAATTCACCTACAGCGCATATTTTTGGACTTGTGGGGCAAAGCGGAGCACCCGGAGGAAACCCACGCAAACACGGGAAGAACATGCAAACTTCACACAGAAATGCCAACTGACCCTGCCGAGGTTCGAACCAGTGACCTTATTGCTGTGACACGACAGTGCTACCTACTGCGCCACCGCGTCGCCCCCTTCAAAGTACAATATTTACATTTTATGTTGTAATCATTTGTTTTTGAATAGTGTTTTATATTTAATTCATATTTCTTTTATATTTCCACATTATTAATAACCCATTTTCCCTGAAGTTCTAAATAAAGTGAGAAATATGATCACATATGAATGAGTCGATTTTTGAGTACATACTTTAAAATGTAAAAAAAAAAAAAAAGTTGTACTTTACGTGTGGTCAAAATATATATAAACTATTATTTGATTGAATTTACAGAAAAGGTACTATATCATTATCAGATAATGAGATTTCAGTCATATCCCCCAGCCCTGACATGCATCATGCTATTCAAGGTGAACAGAGGTTATACCAAACCGAACAAAAATAATAAAAAAAAACATGACAGATAAACTACAGGGTGTGTCTTTTCCTGTAGCTCAAGATTGTTTAGTGAATATTTTATGCCTGCGCAGTGTTAACTGAGCTGTTGAATAATGCATTAGTTAGATTAGGTGAGAGAAGTATGGTTTGCGCGCAAGTTTTTCCATAAACACATAATTCTACATACATCTATTCTTAGACTAGAAGGCTTTTGATAAAAGCGACTGCATGCAGCGCTAGAAATTGGTACAAAGCTGTACTGAAGTTACTGCTATCACTAATTGGTGCACACACGGATGTCACAGTCTTGCTGTAAATCATTATATATCTGACCGATGTCTCAAATAACTAGCACAGATCCTGTTATTCTAGCCAGCAAGAACACACGAGCTTGCATTTCCACATCAATATGGCGATGGATCAATGTCTGCCGGTCGTCTTGTTGGTGGATGTGTTTAATTGATGACTAGGCTGCCACGTGCAATATCATTAGCACATGATTTCACCCTGAAAATTGGTGTATGATAGAAATTATATTAATTGTAACGCCACTCTAACCTAATTCATCAATAAATCCTCCTCCAGCGCTTCAGATGCTGATTATGAGGGCAGACAGTATAGATCTCCTCCTTCTAACAAGACAGAACGTTGCTTACATAATGCATAGCGAGATGCGGATAAGAATCTTTTCTATGAAATGAATATGTACTGAAGTCCTGTGTGATGTAACCCTGTCGTTAGCTGATTTCTGCCTTGAGAAGCAGAGGGAAATGAAGCAGGATGATTCAGACTGATGAATCAATGCGTCACAGCTCCCCACAAGGTTTTTTCCCCTCCATCTTCAGGAATTAAAGGGATAGTTTGGCCCAAAATGTTTTATTATTTACTAATCTGCTTGTTAAGTCTGATGTCAAGCGAAGCAGCTTCCGGATCCAAGTGCTCAATCAAACTGTATGGGGAGGCTCAACAAATGGTAATAATAAACGTTTACAAGTGCTGTAATACTTTCGAAAATCATGATCGCAATATATATATCCATGCCTAATTTCAGATAGTCAGAAAGTGATTCATTTTGTTAAAATATTGATGTCTGTCATGCAACAAGTCCAGAGACTGTTGAGTACACCATGATTTTACAATAAAAAATCACTTTAATGTGCTATATGACCAAAAAGGGGTCCTAAACGAATATTTTTTTCAATTCAACTGAGTAGCGGCTTGGACCCGGAAACAGTATTCCATACATCATGACTTAACAAGCGAATTCTCCCATTGTTTTAAACATGTTTGAGTTTCTTTCTTCTGTTAAACACAAAGGAAGATATACTGAAGAATGTTGGGAGAGAAGCAGCCATTGAATTTCATAGTATTTTTGTCAATTACTTTTATTTTTTGTCAATTCATTTTTTGTTAGCTATTGATGTCAATGGTTGCCTTTTTACAAACACTCTTCAGACTTTCTTGTTTTGTGTTCAACAGAAGAAAGAAATTTGTGAAAGTTAAGTGTGAGTAAATGGTGATGATGAAGATCTTACTTGAAGTTTTTGTCTTGTTTCTAGTCCAAATATCTAAAGATTCTTCTTTTAAAAAATCTAAAGATTCTTAAATCAAGAAGCATTTTCTAGACAAGCAAAATAATAGTCTTGTTTTCAGAAATAATAGTTTTTCCTTTAAACAAGCAATATAACCTGCCAATGGGATTAAGCAATATCATCTTATTTCAAAGCAAAAACTAGATTATTTAGCTTGTTATAAGGAAAGAAATCACTTATTTTTGACATATTATTTCTGAAAACAAGACCATTTTTTTCTTGTCAAGAAAATGCTTCTTGCTTCTTGATATTTTGGCTAAAAACAAGGCAAAAACTCATCAGAAATGCATTTTTGCAGTGTTTTCATTCATTCATTCATTTTCTTTTCGGCTTAGTCCCTTTATTAATCCGGGGTTGCGACAGCGGAAAGAACCGCAAACTTATCCAGCATATGTTTTACGCAGCGGATGCCTTTCCAGCTGCAACCCATCACTGGGAAACATCCATACACACCCATTCACACACTACGGAAAAAATAGCTTACCCAATTCACCTGTACCGCATGTTTTTGGACTTGTGGGGGAAACCGGAGCACCCGGAGGAAACCAACGCGAACACGGGGAGAACATGCAAACTCCAGACAGAAATGCCAACTGACCCAGCCGGGGCTCGAACCAGCGACCTTCTTGCTGTGAGGCGATTGTGCTACCCACTGCGCCACCGTGCTGCCTTTTGCAGTGTTTTTTGTAAGATATTTGAAAGTAGTATATATAATAATCACCAGATGTCATCACAGCATCCTACCACCCCAGTGCTTCCTTTTTGACTTCCTTGATCAAAAATATGAAAATAATAATAAAAAGCATGACAATAAAAGCTTCACGATGATTAGTAGAACAACAAAGCTCAACATTACTCATTCGAGAACTCTCATAAAAGCGGTTATATTTATAGGAGAGTAAATAATGTGTTTGTTTTGAAGAGGCGATAGACTCATTTGTTGTCATCCGTTCAGAGCAGGCTTCTCCATCTTCATTATCCCTAAGTGTGGCTCTGTTTGTGTTTTCATCCGATATCGAAACCAGCAGCTCTGGCAACAGTAACAACAACAAAAAAACCAACCCACGTACCTGCCGACTTCACACTTATCAACCTCTAGAGTGAAAGAGGGAACGCTATAGTTTGGTGTGAAATACTGTGAACAAGAGAAAAGAGTGCCAAGGACAGAGCGGGATGAGAGAGGACAGGACAGGACAGGAGAGAGTGATTGATAGGTGAGAGCAGAAAGCCTGATAAAAGGGTTAGGTGTGGAGAGATGGAGAAACACGAGAGATGAGAGAGAGATAGAGAAGATCCCAGGAGCTGCGCTGATAGGAAACAGGGCTTGCAATAAAGCAGGATCGCTGTAAGATGCAGATGAGCCTGTGGCAGAGAGAGAGAGAGAGACAGAGACACAGTCTACAGAGACTATGGTAATATCATGGAATCGCTGATAACTCTCATTTCAGCCTCATTTCTGTGTGGACTGTTGCAAAGCACTAACAAGCCAAGACTACAGCTTTAGGGAACAAACCAGAATTATTTGCTGATTATTTATCTACCCTATTAATTTTACTTTGTAAGGGAAATGCGAATAATAATAAAAAAATAGTAATAATGAAAAACACACTGCATGGTAAAGCATTGCATTGATTATTTATTGATTACTTTTTATTATTTCTTTATTTATTGTATGACTTTTTAAATGTAGTGTTTTCTTAACTGAACAAAACTTTCTTTTTCAAATTTAGATTTTTACACGGTTTTCAATGTTTTGAGATTTTTCAAATACTTTATAAAATCAGTAATAATGTGTAAGAATATTGTAATTTCAAATAGCTGTTTTCTGTTTTAATCTATATAAAATTATAATTTATTCCTGTGATGGTAAAGCTGCATTTTCAACATTTTTCATTGTCCCATAGCAAAACGTGAAGAAAAAAAAGGAAATAAAACTGTTAAATAAATAAATAAATAAACAAATACTACTCAAAATAGTTGCTCTGTGATTTATAATTATATGAAAATGAATATTTGTATTCATTTCTCAGTGAATATCGGTAATATATTTTGGTGCATTTGAACAAAACAGATTTATTAAAAAGATACATTTACTAAAATTTTATTTAAGTCACCGAACATCTTTAGAAATAGAAAGATAATAAATTTAAATTCATGCAAAATATTGCAAAAAAAACTACAACTATAAAATTTCAACAAAATTGTATATATTTTTGTTTCTTTTTACAATTTAATTTAATATTTTTCCCTAACATATAAACTATTTACATATAACACATTTTTTTATCGTTATCGTAAGTTATTTTGTTAGATTAGTGCCAGATTTGGCTTCAGTGCTGACTAATCTAATGTATATGCATAAATATAACATCATAAAACATCCTATAGAAAATATTGACTTAAATGAGAGATTTGTGAGGGGTGTACTCATATATGCTGAGCACTATATATAGTTCCTTATACTTTCTCATTTTAAGCAAAATAGTTGTTTTTATTATTAAGTATTTGCTGACAAATTACTGTAAACTTGACTGGTGTGTTTCAGACTGACATCTTATCTACAACAAACATGTTCAAAATAGCTGGAAATTAGTTTTTCAAATCTATCCACATCACCCATCCATAATTGTGTAAAAAAAAGATTTCTATTAAAATAATTAACTACAATTTTTACATAATTAAACAGGTATTACTATCACTTTTAGAATTTAATGAATCTTTGCTTAATTCAAATAAAAAAGTAATTTAAACGATCTTACCACGCTCTCTTACTTAAACACTCTCTGTTTTTGTTTTTATTTTCTTATACTTGTCTCTTTTATTCCTGTTTATGTAAAGCACTTTGAATTGCTAATGTGTATGAAATCATTCATTCATTCATTTTCTTTTCGGCTTAGTCCATTTATTCATCTGGGGTCGCCACAGTGGAATGAACCGCCAACTTATCCAGCATCCAGCTGCAACCCATCACTGGGAAACATCCATAAACACTCATTCACACACATACACTACGGACAATTTAGCTTACCCAATTCACCTATAGCGCATGTCCTTGGACTTGTGGGGGAAACCGGAGCACCCGGAGGAAACCCACGCAGACACGGGGAGAACATGCAAACTCCACACAGAAATGCCAACTGACCCAGCCGAGGCTCGAACCAGCGACCTTCTTGCTGTGAGGCGATTGTGCTACTCACTGCGCCACCGTGACGCCCTGTGCATGAAATGTGCTATATAAATAAACTTGCTTTGCTTTGCTTTAGAATACTACTGTGGATCAGCCAAGATTTTAGTCTTTCTAAATATAACATCTTTTTTTTTTTTAAACCGGCAGAAAATTATTACTGGTAACGCAACCTCTGATTAACAACACTACCATTCACTTCTCAGTCGGTGCAGTTATCTATACTATATCATGTGCTGTGGCATTAAATAGATGATCACACTTGTCTTTCAGTACTGCAGGACTGCTGGTGTCCTCAGGAGCTGCCTGTGGCTGTCATATTTCAGCAGCTCCATATGAGCCCTAATAAGCATCCGTTGGGTGAACATCATAAGACCCACACAGCCCTGTCTTGAGGGGCCTCCCACACACACATCAGCTCTTTGTTGTTCTTTGTGAACGAAGACGGGATCAAAGCAGCAGATCTCTACGTGAAGGTGCCCCGATCTCCGTCAGAAGTACTTGACCGGTAATGGGCTTTCATCGGGGGGTGATGAGGTGAGAGACGGGGGGAGAAAGGGGGATTAGGAAGCAGGAACAGGAGCGGGACAGCAATTGATCAGCTGTCATATCCGCTTACTGTAGGCTGCAGCAGTTTTCACAGGAAAATGTCCCATCCAACTGGGCAAGACGAACATCATCTCCATTTCAAAGTGGACCATTTGAATGAAACTGTGACCCACAAATGCAGCAACAGGATACAGTTCAGAAATTTGACAAAAGGCTCCATTTGGAAAACCCGATATGAATGGAAAAAATGTTACTCTATGAATTAAATATAAAATCAAAACCATAATGTAGACCTAATATTTTGCTTTCGTTTGATTCAACCAATAAAGAGATAGTGCTCCCGTTCTGTGATGGTATGCAGTTTAATTATTCCAAACATTCATCACGCATGAACAATGGCAGTTCAATGCCAATGCCCCACATACTTCTCAATGTAGCTGTCTCCTCCTGCTGATAACAAAACCTAACCAGTTCACATACCAGACCTTTTATTTCTCAAAAAACATGCTCAGCATTCTGCACTGATGCAGAATGGGACTCCAGCCTCAAGCCATTGCAATTTAGACAGTCTGAGGCAAATATGAAGGTTATCCTACTACTTAGTATGACTAATTTATATTTATGGGACAGTACGCAGTTTTGTGCATATAAATGTTTTCCCTATTCTTCATCTCAGAAATGATATCAGGCATCATGTTCCTGGTAGAGTGGGAAAAGTGAACTGATACAACAGCCCAGACTTATAGATACTGTACATACTGCACAAGAATATCCTGCTTTAACTGTATCATATCAAAATATATCAAACAAGTTTAGTGCCAGTCACAAATTACAAGCTCATTGCTAATTTATTTAAAGAAAATTATGTCAAAATGTTTGTTCTTTAATAGTAGTAAATGTATCTCTCCCCCACATGTCCAACATTGTTCCACAAAATCACAAGCACTGTCCTGCAACATAACAGTAACCACATGGTCAGCACAACCTATTACATTTTCAGTGATTATTAACTTTTCAGGAAAGTTTGCTCTGCCAATCAGTTTTAAGCTAATGAGAGGAGTCATTTTAGACTTTTTTTTTTTCAAAATTATGCCACACCAGATCATCCTTCAATTTCATCTGATGTACATATATTGCACATTTTTTAACAGATCAATTTTCCCATAAAATACAGAACAAGGTTTAGCAGGACGTCCAAGATGTTCTTGTCCACTCAATGGCAGTGGATGGTTATCAAACTCCAAAAGGGAAAAAAGCCCAGAAAAGTATGAACCCATAATGTAGTCTTCCAAAGTCACATTATAGCTTGTGAGAAGGATATGATACCTCACAGGAATGATCACCACCATTCATGTGAGTAAAAAAAAAGAGCAGCACAAACACTGCAATAAATAACTCGCATTGTGCTCCACAGAGTTTCACAGGTTTCAAAGGATATGATGGCAGATTTCATGTCTACCCAGGAGTCACCCTTTATTTAGAAAGCCAAATCTCCAGAGCATCAGATAGCCCACCCAATCTTACAGAAGGTGTCGTTATCCCCTGATGAATACCATGCAAACCTGCAAGTGTCACTTCAATTTATTTTCCAATTTCCTGTCCGCCGAGAACGCCTCTCTCTTTTTCTATCTCGGCCAGATGAAATATTGAGGAATGAACTGGCCCGTTTTCACCCAGACACTGAGGTGATCGTCTTTTGCATCCTGGCTCAAGTTCTGCCCACACAACAACACAATAAATCAATGAAGCATTTCATTAGGGCAGACGGCTACATCTCCAGCCGGAGTAGTGCTCTGTGCATTGTTGAGGTGCACGGTGGTGGAGCGGGTCAGGCTAAAAACTCCAATACTGGTGTTTTCACAACGAAACACCCTGACCCTTTACTCCCATCGTCACGACAGCACGTCAAGGGGTCAGTGAGGCATGACAACCCACACAACAGAGGGATCGAGTGACAGAGAGCAGACTATAAATGAATTCAGCGCTTCTCTATCTCTCTCTGTGTGTGTGTCTCCTGAGGTCTATCCTGCGCTTCAGATCTGTCCAGTGCCATCAGTAGAAGTATGCAAATCATGTTCTCACTGTTCCCTTGTACTGCTTGGCAAGTCTGATCTGCATATTCCAAACTCCAAAACCATAAGGATTCTCACACGCAACAAAAAAGCAGCATTTGTACATTGAAAGATTAATTTAAAAGATTAATGTGCTACAAAACATCCCTGCATATGATCATCAGCACAAAACCCATGTTCAATCTTTCCAATACAAGTCTTCCTATTCCACAAGCATACAATAAGAGGTTTTAAATCCCAAATGTGCAAAAGTCAAAAACCAAAAATCTTAATTTAGAGTCTCATACCTGTTTGTGGTGCAGAAACGACAGGTACGGGACATGCAGACAGAGAGTGTGAGCAGAATGAGCGTCTCCTCCGCTGTGATGTGATAGCAGCATGTGAGCAGCTTTAGCTCTCTCAGCTATTGTTAGAGCCCTGAGCTGTGCACTGAGCATGCTCCAAACACAGCTCCACTCACCGTCGCCATGGACACCACTCAAGCACAGATAGACCTCCCTTATAGACTCTCTTCCCCCACCTGTCCGTCCCCTCAAGGGGTTTTTCCTTGTTTTTGTGTCTGTTGTCCTGTGAATTAAAGCACAGCTTCCCAGAGAAACACCGATTAGCAACATCCACTCATGAAAGTTCATGTGACATCATCGTTTTCTGAGTCCTTGTCTTCAGTCATGAGTTAATTACCAAGAAATTAAGTTAAATCCATGTTGTGCTGGTGTGGGGAAGCAACTATTTATGCAAACATAATTTGACCTTTAGCAGTGCGTCTGCCTGAATAAATGAGTGTCATCATATTGAAGGAATGCTCCAACAACAGACTAGTGATTTAGCAAGGTCAACAAGTCAATCTAGATTTAAAAAATATTAATATAGTAAAAATAAATAAATAAATGTTACATAATTTTTTTAAGTTTACAAAAACTTTAACAAATTATTAAAACGATTAAATGAAAAAATATTAACAAATTACTAAATGCCTAATAAAATAGAAAACTAATAAATAATACAGATAAAGTATACCATACATTTTATATTTTAATACACTTATTTAAACAAATATGTAAATATATCTAAATGAATAAATACCTACAAATCAATAAACCATGTTATGGAGGTTTTTAGTTTTATATTTATTTTTTAAAAGCTAAATAAATAAACAAATAATATGTAAATAATAATGCATTTTTACATTAAATACATAAACAAATATATTAAAATAAATAAATGAATTAAATTATCCAGTTAAAAGAGTTTTTATTTATTTATTTGAATAAATATATATTCATCTATAAATATCTAAATATAAATAAGAAATATATAAAATGTAAAAATATATATTGTTTACCTGGGTTAATAGATTTATATCTATTTATTCTAAAATATATAAAAATTGAGTCTAAATAAACATAAAATCTATGTCAATACAAATACATGACTGTATTTCAAAGCACAAGCAAAATAAAAATAGTATAGGGTTTTATAGGTAGGATTTTTTTTTTTTAATAATTTTTAAAATTTATAAAAATTCAAATAAATAAATGACTGAATTCCAAAGCACGAGCACTACTCTCTCCTGGAACGCCATGCAGGATTGTGTGGCATTCCTCAGTATCCCCATGAGAGGGCTTTCAGAGCATATTGGCTGTGTTGTGTAATTACAGTATGCTGCATGGGCTGCAGTGACCAGGCCATATGGACAGAGCTAATCCTCCACATCAGCACACACTCCTCCATGCAGCCATCAGAGCCCTAAACAGACATCAGCTGTCAGCCTGCCGTATTGCACACACTGGATCTCTACATCTCAGAGCAAGGGATTTCCTCTTTGTGTGATCTATTGGGATCAAACGCTGAAGCTCTGCAGCCAATGCACTATCGGCATTTGATACTGAGCTCCCTGGACACTCAAATTTACTCAAGGCTTCTTACATTACATTTTTACTGTACATTAGCCAAAGTGGCACTTTTATCAGAGACTAACGGCTTATTTTGCTTTTTATTGTGTCATTTATCTTTATAAGTTATTAGTCTTAATTTGTATATGTATTTGGGACTTTAATAGCTAACCGCATGCAGTTGCTTCAGGTCCCTGCGGTTCAGTTGGGTTGGTTTAATGCACTACACTACAGCCAGTAAATGCTCCATCCATTAGCTTGAATGCTTCTCCAGAGGGCCGGTTTTATATAGTCTATTTATGAGCAGTGGCACACGGTGCAAATACAATATGGCAAATATCATCCGCTTAATAGTAAAACACACATGGCTTCAATTAGAAACATATACACCAAAAATAATACTATTTTGTTTTTATTAATATATATACTATTATATATCATACTAGTGTCATGGTATTCTTGGAAGTGCCTTGAATTAAAGTTCATATTTTGGTGTGTTTTTTTCCAATTATGGGCAATTTGTTAAAAATTTGTATTTCACCATTAAGCGTTATTTCTATTATTTAGTGGTTAATATTCTGCAATGAAAACGGTAAATGGCAATATTCTGTGAATATTAATTTTGGATTTTTTACATTTACGTTACAATACAATTTCTTTTAATTAAACGTGTTACCCATTTGTTTTGTTACAAGTTACAATTGTTAACAATTTCTTGTAGAATCTACAGTAACTCACTGGCAGCAGTTTGCCAGTAACTTACTGTAAATAAATTACTGTATTACAAATACTGTATTTACATTTACAGCACCATTTATCTTGCTCTCTATATATTTAGTGTATTGTATATTTTTATTGTAAAATATACAGTTATTTTCACAATGCAACTTTAAAATACTGTAACATACTGCATTACTCTCCTACAGTAAAATTCAGTTCCTATTACAGTTAAATACTGTGTAATTTACAAAAATCATTAACAGTGTAGCTGGCATATCCTTAATTCACCTAACTATTATTTACATAGCTTCAGAACTAAAGATATATTGGTGATTTTGCAAAATAAGATTTCTGTTCAAAAGTAATAATAAGTAACATTTAATAATATGTCATATTTTTTATAATGGATGTCTGGGTGTGGGACCAAAGTAACGGCAGGATCAGACTACATAATATTTTTGTTTGTTACAAAAGTCACTGTGTCGTTTTATGTGATTATAACTTGTATATAGAAGACAATAAGGGCCAAAGTCTTTAAATGAAACATGAGACATTTAATTGTGTCGACATGCACAGTTTGTCAATGCGTCAGCAAGCAAAACCAGCCAATGAAATTGCTGCATTTAAAACTATATTTGTCTATGTGACACAATGGTTCATTGGGATATAAATATGCAAACGTCAGATTTTATGTTTATTCATACTGGCATGGATGTACGCGAACATCAGATATAATGCTGCCATACATAAAAATCGTGACGCATCATATGAGATAAACTGACTGAATATCAAGCTGATATTCTGGGATGAAACAATAAATATCTACATAATGCACTACAATTCAAAAGTTTCAAATGAGCCTCTTCACCAATGCTACAACAATGCGATAATATATCAATTCCACGACCTTCCAAACTTCACAGTACCCTTCATTTAGCAAATAGTTTTACTACAAGTCAAGTCAACCCACTGGACGTTAAATTGCCTTCAGTTGAAGAAACATAAATTTACAGGCCAGTGAATTACACATTTTTAAACTGACAATGGTACAGAATGGATCCAGGTTTTTAATACAGACCGTTTGTTGCAGTGTCTGGGCCAGTGGAAGCATTAAAGAGATTGATGGGCCTCTGGGCTTGGAGCTGGTGGCCGTGACACTCAAGATGCAGAGCGTCCACTGAGCAGCGGCCGTCACCCTGCCCAAAGACTCACCATTCCTAATTTATGAGGGCTCTGCCAGACCTCAATAATTCATTCAGCCTCCACACAGTGATCACTGGAGCACGGACCGCCTTTCACACAAGAAAAAATTTATAAATAAATTCTCTTTCAGACAAGGTTTGCCTCTCCTTTGTGAGATTCTCTTTTTTTGGCAACAGATTGGTCCTGCACATGAATCAGCATATGATGCACAAATAGAAAAAAGATGAGAAAGCTGATGCGGCATTCATAAAACTGTCAAGCCCAGTGAACATACTATTTATATATATATACTAGGGTGGGCAGCGCGGTGCCACAGTGGGTAGCGCTGTTGCCTCACAGCAAGAAGGTCGCTGGTTCGAGCCTCGGCTGGGTCAGTTGGCATTTTTGTGTGGAGTTTGCATGTTCTCCCTGTGTTCACGTGAGTTTCCTCCAGGTGCTCCGGTTTCCCCCACAAGTCCAAAGACATGTGGTATAGGTGAATTGGGTAAGCTAAATTGTCCGTAGTGTACGTGTGTGAATGGGAGTGTATGGGTGTTTCCCAGTGATGGGTTGCAGCTGGAAGGGCATCCGCTGCGTAAAACATATGCTGGATGGGTTGGCGGTTCATTCCGCTGTGGCGACCCCTGATGAATAAAGGGACTAAGCCGAAAAGAAAATGAATGAATAAATATACTAGGGTTGCACGATACTGGAAAAATATGCGATATGCAATGTTATTGACTATTGCGATAACGATATTTCTTACATTTTCCTAAAAAAAGCTATTGTTTTTAGCTATGTTTTTAAATTATTTATTTAATGATATTAAAATAAACAGGTAAAATCTGTGTCAAGTTGCAAACATTTAATCTTTAAATCTATGAATGAATGAAAAAACCTCAGCAGATACTCTGACTCTGGCTGTTATCAATTTCCTCTTTGTATTGTCTCCCGCCATTAGTATTTATTTTGAGCTCTGGGTTCGCCTTTGAGCCACTCCAGTCAATAGCAGAAGAGCAACTAATGGGGAGGTGGGGTATAAAGATAGTAAGTCCCCATCTGATTGGTCAAATTTAGATTTATATAAACAATACTGTAAATGTAGTTTATCACACGTCTGCAATACGTATATTGCATATACTATTATCGCAATAATGATAACTTTGTGATATTGTGCAGCCCTAATATATACTACATGTTCTTTTCAAAATGAATTGTTTGATTATTTTTTATTTTAATTGTAATATCACTGATTGGTGAAATCTACAAATTAAATAGTTTTTTTTATTGTTTTTATTGTTTACAGTGAACTTACTAGGAATTTAGCATAATTAAACAGCTATTTTTATTAACTGAACAATGAAAAAAATATAATTGGTATAGTTTTTTTTTATTGTTTCATTTAAAATAACAATGATATAGTCCTGTTAAAAAACAAAAACACACACCAAGACTGCTACAAGTTTAATTGCAATGAAAATAAAAAATAAAAGTAATTCAGACTATTAACAAAAATGGTTTTATGACTTTAGTTTAAACTATGATAACCCTGAGAAGAATGCATTTAAAGGCACTCAAAATGCTTGTTAACGATGACCCTAAAAAGTAGGCCTGGCCTAACCAAAGTGAGTATCTGTGTAGGATGTCATTAAAAATGTATTAGTTTAGCTCAAGGGCTCTATATCTGGCACCATTATGGGATGTAATATTGGTGGTGCAGTGTGAACGGATGATGGACAATCAATTGCACTGTGGAAAAAAACGACTCGGCAAACATACTGACATAAATACGGAGTGAGGGCATCTCAGTCTAACACACTGACACACATACTGATGCAGCATCTCCAGCTAACTCTATCAGTTCAACAAAGAAACTGTATAGAACGCGCATATATATTGTACCAGATGTAGGTCAGTGTTCAGCTATGCGGCTCCTGTACACTGCTCGTATAGATGTACATGTTTAATATTCCATACTGAGGTGGCATCACTTTTTGGCAGTACTCTGGAGCATGGGAAATGGCATGGGAACTGCCCCAGATTCCTCAGACGAGTCACGACTGGGGACTGCAAACGTGTACAATGGGAATGTATTGTCATTAACGCATGGACCCACGTCAACATCGTATTGACTCAGCTGCATTATTAGGTGAAGCTGCTATATACCAGTGATGCATTGGTTCAATGGGTGAATGGAAAGTTTAGTTAGACCATTAATAGGGCAGACATGTCAATGTTTACTTTATATAACCATATACAACCCACATTCTCACAGTCAGGTTTGGATACTTCTCTTAGATCTCTAATTAAATTTCCAACACATTGACAAAGTCTAATCACTACCAAATACCTGTGCAGTAATCCAGGTGTCTCATAATGACACCATAATCTCAAATCTCTAACTTTTATTTTTAAACTTTGTTGTGTAAGTTGACTCAAACAAATATGCAGCTAGTCTGGGTGCTGCAACATTTCTTATTGGACTTTTTCATGATAAATTATTAGTGCTGGGCAAAAATTAATCGCCCAGTTCACTCAAAAATGAAAACCACCTTATCATTTACTCTGCCTCATGTGGTATTAAAGCTATTTGAGATTCTTTCTTCTGTGTAACAAAAAAGAAGATATTTTGAAGAATGCTGGTCACTGGAACCCATCGACTTCTTTAGTAGGAAAAAATAATTACTATGGAAGTCAATAGGTGCCAGCAACCAGCATTCTTCAAAACATCTTCTTTTGTGTTCATCAGAATAAAGAAACTTAAATAGGTTTTTAACAAGCAGCAGCAGTAGTAGAATTACTAGTAGCAGCAGCAGTAGCAGTTTAGGATATTTTGTACACAAAAAATGAAAAATATATATAATGTAGTCTGTGCATTCTACTGAATGTCATTACTTTTGGATTTACCATGTTAAAATTAAAACAATTTATGTGTTATAACCTATTTGCAATCAAATTAGAATTAGCATTGCTGCATGCAAACTCCTTGAACACTGTCCAAACAAAAACAAAAAGTGTTTTCCCCTCCAAATATAGCTGTTTGTCCTCTGTGACTGTTCACAATGTAGCAAACTTTGCACACAAATAATGTTTTAATGTTTTGATAATACAGTCAAGCCCACAATTATTCAAACTCAAATTTCAGGCTTGACTGTATATTTATCTTGATTTCATGGATTAAAAACTACTTTTTTATATATCTCATGATACAATGTGTGACATTTTCATCTGCCTTCTTTAGGATTAAAGAGTCAAGATCTTTGAATGAAATGTAATGATTTCTAATAATCTGCTTAAAGTAGCCTTTTATTATAAATTGATACATACATCCTCAGGAAGTGAAAGTGGCCCATGCTTGGTCAGATTATTTTCATTAATTGATTTAACTGAATTAATAGTGCTTTGATTTAACTTTATGTAAAGTAGGAGGAAGACCCGAACTCTTCATTGGCAGCAGTATTTACACAACAAAAGGTGTTCTAAAAAGCCCTTTCACTGATTATCAGGCACTAGCACTATTATGATGCAGAATATTCAATGCATTTGATGCTGAACGCTATGCAGATGAGACCTGGCAATGTGGCCATTTATCGCTGGAAATCCAATTTTTTTTTCCACCAGCCTTGATGTAGAAAGAATATAAAACTGCATAATAAATGCATTACTCATCCTTTGATAGCCTTTAGTTCATTAAAACATTATGAAAGAACAGACTTTAATCAAGACATTCAGGTGATTGTGGTCGCGGCAGACTGAATGACAATAATTGACACTGATGTCTCCAAACAGTAAACTCTTTCGGTTGGTAAAATAAAAGTTTTACCTAAGAGCTATTGGGAATTGGGCTGACTTCATTAAACTGTATTTTGTGTACAGGAACTGTGAAATACTCTGCATAAGAGCAGCGTAAGGAGAATATAAATGAAAGCTGCTACTACTGTTTTCTCAATTTGCTCATTCTCAGTAGATGAGCAGATAATCATGAGTATTACAGTTTTTTCCTTTGGGAATCATCAGTATCAATGAGCATGATGTCTACATCTGCTGATTCAGCAGCACTCCAGGGAAACCAATACTTAAATGATATCATGTTTTCAGGCCAAAGATCACAAATCAGCAATGTTTGTATAAATACAATGTATATATAAAACTGTACACCTGACTGATAATGACTCCCAGTGGGCAACAGAAAGAGGAATATGACACACCTGGGCTCTTATATATTCACTCACAGTTGAATATTATGGGATGTAAAGAGCAGTATGTTTGCTGGCTGTGTGAACTAGTTTATATTTTAAAAAATTAAATACTATTTTGCAAGTGTTTTTTTTCCTATTTACCATTCTCAACTAATATCTTGGTAAATTGTACATTTGTACATTTTGTAAATTATCATTGGTTTTTCCATATAACAGTTGATGCATGCAGATAACAGATAAACAATCAAAAGTGAATAAAGCCTATTACAACTGTCCTTACAACGTCCAAATTTCCACGGAATTCTGCCTGATGGTCATTCAAATTCTTGAATTAGAACAAGCAAATTGCATTTTCAAAATCAAATGAAACAGCCTTTCAACAACCTAACACAATCCAGTTCATCATACTGAAAAGGGGACCTAGTCTACGTTAAGAACATAACAATACAAACACACAGCAAAAGGGCCATTCATCACAGAGCCACACAATCAGATGTGCTGTACCAGTGCGGTGAGCTGCTCAAATACAATACACCAAATGTTGGTACATCTATATATTTTGTAGCTTTAATTTATAGCATATAAACTTATCATTCCATGTCCGAATGTGAGCCTCAGATGAAAAATTAATGATACCATGCCAACATCACAGTCACCATCAAGCTATGGTAAATTATTCTTAATCAATACCATCATCCTATCATGATAATGTGATGTGGTATTCTGGTTTTAGCAGTTCTGATTATATTGTGTCTCTTGCGATAAAGAAACATCAAGGGCAAGGCCAAACTGATATGATGTTGTTCTTTCAGCAGTGGCAGACATTCCAGAGGAGATCCACACTTGACTTTAGGCAAAACAAACAGCAGCTATAAAGCCTCATTTGCATCTTAGATAAGTTCAATTATGGAACATGAGTTTGTTTAAATAAAACACTCAAAGTGGAGCACATACTATATGTAATCTAGAGGAGATATGCAAATAAGCCCTGAGTGACTCATCCTGAGCTCATCTGTCCTTCAGCTCTCCAGCCATGCTTTCTCTGCTAGTGACCATGATGGCGAGGTCATACAATCTGTTTTTTTTTTTACACTATACCTCTATTTATTTTACACAGTAAAGGGTCAATATTCAATGACAATATTCAACCTAATGTTTGAAGCCTAATTTTGAGTGTAAAGGGACTTTATGTTACCACATCATGGCAGCATCATGTTATTGTTCATTTGAACGTATCAGTTTTGTTGCATTATATGCCAATAGTAAGAGCACAAAAAAGGACAAAAAAACTTGCCTGTTACATATATCTTAAAGAGCCCCTATTATGGGTTTTTGAAAATGAGCTTCCATGTAGTGTGTAGCACAGCTCTAAGTGAATGAAAACATTCAGCTGAGGTTTAAATCTGAAAGTGCACAGTGTTTAAAACTATTGATTCTTTAACGAAATAGTTGACTCAGAGTCGAATGAATGAATCGAGTTGGGTTCGGATCTTTTGTTTGAACGCGTCTACGTTAATACGGTACATCACCAAATATGTAGTTCCAGATTCGTTAAAATGTGAACACGCATTTGACTTTAGACACTAGCGGAGCGCTGAGGATCACAGGACTGATCATGACGCGAAGATGACGATCACTGACTGATGGAGATTCGGCTGCGGGGAATAAAGGGTTAAAGTTCATTTTCACAACAACACCACAGTATAGCCAACCTTGTGCTGTGTTTGTTCCTGTCATATTTCTGATTTTTGATACAATAACCTACACTGCAAAATATGTGTTGTTTAATTGTGTGTTATAAGTTGTAATCGCTCCGCGTGGCTTGTAATCACTTATCTATTATAGATCAGTGCTTGTACTGTATCTCTCAGGTTAAATCTATTCACTAGAAGTTAAAGCTATTCACATATAGTGTCCAAAACCACGTTGAAAACGCGCCACGTGCTTCTTTAAATGCGTTTTGTGCTCCTGATCCTCTGCTGTTTGTTGCTATGGCCACCATCAGCTGTTCCTTACACACGCGGCACGGTCAGTTTTCAAAATAGTTTAACTTTAGCCACTGTGTGGATTAATACTGAATGTGTGTCATTGTTATTGCTTGGGGTTAGGGTTAAGAGTAGAGTAATATGCTGGTGTTTAACTGCATTGCTTTATTGCACTCCTGCATTGGGCTCTCACATACTCTCTGGCTGCTACTTTATAGCCGTGGTGGGTATTTCTCTCCGTCTCGCGCTGAACCCAGTCGACCAACCACAACAGACTTGGTCATCGGACCAATCAGCGCAGATTAGCTTCGCGCTAAGGAGGGGTTTGGGAACAAATGAATCGCTGAACAAATCATATGGGAGTCGTTTGGATAATTAGGTAAATATAAATGCATATTATAAGACAATGAAAGTGTTTATTGACCTTGCATGCATATCAGCCTGTTGTTGGAGACCCCCAAAACCAAAATATGACCCTTTATAATGCAAAATAGGGGCTCTTTAAACTCTAGATTTAGGTTTTAACAAACTCTGCAAACAAAAAATAGGAACTATACGGTTTATCTCCAGAAATACAATTTAAATCAAATGTGAGTCGTGTGTTTTCAGTAATCCATGTGTTCATAGAGCTAATATATACCTTTTATTTCCTTAACTGTCACAGCACATTTTGAATTCACACTTGTGTGGGCTATGCACTATATGCACTATGTTCATATCATATATAGTTTGTTAAGATAAGTTCAGGTTTAGATATTTTTTTAAACAATACTGTAAAACATACCATTTGAAGAACAACTTAAGCACTTTTTTACAGTATGTGTACTTAAAATGTACTTACAATGTATTTGGAAAGCACTCATTATATAATGTAACTTTATGGGTTAAGGTTAGCTATAGATTTAGGGCTAGCATCTAGTTTTTACCCAATTAAGTACATAGTATTTACATGTAAACAATGTTAAAAGTATCCTGCTTCCTTTATCAAAATAATAGCAGGACCATATCCATTTGTGCACCTCTCTCAGGAAGTAAGAAGTACTTTAGTAAGTTTTTATATTCTGGTTCTTAGCAAACTGTTTATTGGAATCAAAACGTTACAATACTGCACTATACATCACACTTACAAATGGTCATAGAGTAACAACATGTCAGTTTATTTCAGATGAAATATCAAGTGTTGCATGCATGGCTCGCTGCTGAAAATCTTGAACCTCATTGATCAAGCACCAAACCCCAACACCCCACTCCCCAACCCTTTTTTCCCCAGAAACTTGATTTTTGATTACAGTTTTAGACTTAATCAAATATTTCATTTAATTTGAGATGTCCCTGTAAAGAAAGCTCTGTAAACTTTCTCTTCCAGAATAGCTGGTAGCTCTTATTAAAATTAAAGACAACTTTATTAGTCCAGTAAGCAACTGAAGAAAGAACAGCAATCCTGTAATGACTCCCCTGATGGCCATTACTTAGATAATGCAGTCGGTGTGGACAGGAGCCCTGTACTTAGCCAATCATTTAATGGAACAATAATCATCTGTCCACCATCGCTGACTAAACTAAAGTCTTGTGTGTATCAAACAGCCCAGGGACACCGCAAATATACACTTGCAGAAAGAATGTAAAAAAAAAAGGTAAAAAAAAAAAAAAAAAAAGTCTAATAAAAAAAACATGTTTTCTAATTCTTTTCTAATTAATTAATACCTTTCTAATAATTTTCTTTCTTTACAAAATTATGAATTTCACAGTGCTGCATGTATGAGTTCTGAAGCTGGTTACTAAATATGTAAGAGCTCTAAAATAAATCATGATAAATGTCATGTGTGACCTATAATTTGTGCAGAAATTGAAATGTTTGTCATTGATTGTACATCATTTCTTGATTAATGCTCACACACTTTTTTCAAATGCCATTATATATAAACCTACACGCATTTACGGATGGAATTTAAAACTCAGCATATTAAAAAGATCAGATCAGCATAAAATGCAGAATCTCTAATCTAATATAATGGCATGTCAGAGTTCATTTTCACCCCATCATATTACATCTCAAATGATGTTTTTCTTTGTTTTACAGACAGTCACCCAGCAACCTGCTAATTCCCAAACATCACATGCTCCCCCTGAACCAATCTCCATCTCTATTGAGATTTAATGATCCCGGTATCACAAACAGTGGACTTCATAGTGACTTCGTTTTACGTTTATTGTGAATGGCACTGAAAATAACCTAGAATGAGGTATGCTGTGAAATTTAAGCCGAAATTGAACCCTGAAGCTGACCGAAAAGAAAGCTCGCTCAAAAATATGAAGTGACCGTGACAATTCATTCATTTAGCCTTCGCTTCGTTAATGAACGAGTCACTTTCACAACCGAGTCATTAATATCAAGATACAGGAGAAATGACAGTGTGGTGTATGCTCATACTTACATTTATTTATTTTCCTAGAGTTGGCATCTCGACGGTCTCTCTCCATACACGCACGCACGCGCTGCTCCCGAATGAACCGGCGACCTCCAGATAGCAGAAGACCACATAACGTTACTCTCTCTGTGTCAATGCTGACCAAACCACACAATTTTATTAAAGCAAGCAAATTACATTTAGGAAAAATTAAACTATGCTGCACAGTAATTAAAGGGAAAACTATTTCAAAGACATCAAGGCATATAATTCATTATTATAATTTAATTTTTCATGAGGCAATATGATTTTAATGTTTGTGCTGATGAAATTACCAGTTTGGAACATACCTTATATTATATTTATTTTACCAAATATTTATTTTATACCTGATCTACGTTTCAACATGTCATACTTTTCGTTTTTCTTAACTGACTAGACTTTATTTTGTCACCGTAAACCGCAAAAAGACAAAAAAGGCATTCTTAGGGAACACTAGAGGGCACCAGTGCGGTCGTGTAAAGCAAAAGATGGGCACTTCCGTCAGACGTTGCGTCAGTGTTGACTGATAGTCTTCTAAACCAATTAGAGGCAAGAAAAGCTCGAATGAGGCGTGACCAAGTGCAGAAACGCAGCCAATCGCAGCATAGCAAGCGCGAGCAACGGGTCCAGAAGTGAGGCGTCTATTTCTGCCGTAGATGGTATCAAGCCAACCATAAAGTTGAAAATCGCTGATATATGGTTTAAAATTGTGATTAGAATGAATGGAACAGCATATTCAAACTTTGACAATCAAGAACACGTTCTCAAACTAGGCGAAACTTTTGAGAAACAACCTAAAAGTGCGTTCCACACGGTACGATGTAAGTGGCATCTTTTATATTCCCATCTGTATATCAAAATTACACGTTATAACACGTTAATATAAGTCATATTTTGAAAAGGAAAACAAGCTGTTTCTTAAGGTGATACTGAAACCATATGTTGTTTTCAAAGAAAACGCACAGGCATATCAGAAGGCAGCTTTGTGCTTTTCCACCTTGCTGGCTAAAACTCGGCTTTGTGATGTTGTTTGTGGATTATTAAATAAAAGCACACTGTCGTTGTGCTCATAACGAAAACCATTATAAATTAACAACCTTTTCTGTCAGCCGAAAACTTGTCATTTAAATGAAATCTTAAGAGACATTTAATTCATGCTAATTAAGGACTTTTCATGGGAAACGCGCCATCTTTAGGTTTTACATGGCTACTACACACTCGATTATCATGAAATATTTTCGTCCTGTTCACAGATGATTTCAAACCAGCCTCCATAGACACTACGTGTGAGGGTGAACTGGAAGTCGGAAAAGGAGAGCAAGTTACAATCACACTACCGAACTTGGAAGTAGGTCATAGCCTTATTTTGAACTTTTTGTTTTGTGTAAGTAAAATGAATGATTCAACATCTTTTTCTCCCCAATCAAAATTTTCAGGGATCCACAGCACCGGTTACCGTATTTAAAGGCTCCAAAAGGCCTTATATGAAGGAATGTATTCTGATTGTTAACCATGACACAGGAGAGTATCGTCTGGAGAAACTCAGCAACAACATTGCAGTCAAGAAGACTAGGTAAAACATTGTTGAGTTTCAAGTCGTACAGATATGATTTACATATAATCCTTTAAAGTTTAAGTAAATAAATTGTCAAATTCTCTTGTCCATCCAGGGCTGAGGGAAGCAGTAAGATTCAGTCACGGCTGGAGCAACAAACCAGCAGACTCAGCCAGCAGATGAAGACGGGCAGCGGAAGCAAGGCTCCATCTACCACCAAGAGCTCTCCTCCCAAGGAAAAAATGTCTCCATCATCTCCCATGGATGATATCGAGCGAGGTAATATGTCTGGCCCAAATTGGAAAAAATGTATTCTTAAATTCTGCAACAAGTCATCGGTTTCACGTCCATAACTGATCTACATAGTATAATGCAAGCCTGTAGTCTCAAATGACTGATTTGGTTATTCTCTTTGCTAAAAGAAGTCTAATGCAAAATGTGAAGATAAAAACATAATACAATGAAATGACAGTTGAGTCATTCCCTTATTTTCCATTAATCATAACGGTTGTGATTTATTTAGTATTTAATAGTCCTGACATCCAAAACAAAATCAAAATCTTTTATCATAATAGGTGAATTTATTTATTTTTTCTCTCTTAAATATTTTTTTGCAAGAATGCATTGTGTTGATCAAAAGTGACTCAGGATTTAAACATGTAAATGCTGCCTTGGTAATCACAAGGGTTTAACATGAATGGTTGTATAAATGAGTTCTTTAGGGAAAACTCCTTGTTGTGATGTGTTTGAGCAGAGCTCATGGCTGAGGCGCGTGTAATGGATCAGATGAGCAGCGGCGACAGCTCCTCAGATTCCCACAGCTCCTCCTCATCCAGCAGCGGCGACAGCTCCAGCAGCAGTGACACAGAGGATGAGGTTCGTCCTCCCCATAATGCGGCCCCTGCTCCTCCTCCGAGCTCATCTGCCCTCAGCACATCTCAAAGCCGCGTGGAGGAGAGCGGCGGCGATTTCATGAACACACTCAGTGAGTTTCAGAGCCAGCAGGTGTTATTGCTGCTTGGTCGCTGTTCTCTTTTGTTTTTCTAATATGCTGATATTTGATCTGTTGCAGAAAATGATCTCCAATTGAGCGAGTCTGGAAGTGAAAGCGACGATGACTGACCGCAAAGATATCTAATGCTGAAAGAGGGTTTACAGGAAGCACAGTGTTCGTTCACTAGCTAAAACTTCAGATGATACCTGAATTCAAATCCCTATCAACTTTTCAGTTATGAAATATTTTCTTTCCCCCAGTTTCTTAGTAGTACTTGCATCGGCACAAGTCATTGGACACAAAGCTGGGGTGTGAGTTTGCTGTATTAGTAAATTAAGAAAAAGTATTTATTTTGTTGAGAATGTTACTTAGGTTATGGTTTTATAGGAAAGTCATATAGTTGCTTCCTCAGAGGTTATAGAAATGTATCTGTTTGTGAGATATCTTGAGTTTAGAAAGATCACCGTGGTCATCTATATATATATATATATATATATATATATATATTTCTATATATATTTCAGGCTCGACATACTCAAGCACAAGTGATTGAGCAGAATAATAAAAGGAGTCTTAATGAGCACCAATACACGAAGGTGTCAAACTTAATCTTATTTACACATTACCCAACCTGCAATACTTGAATCTGTCTCTCTTATGATTCAGAGACATTTGTTAATAACAAACTGTGCCTTGTAAATAAGGTCTTTTTCCTATCCATCCCATTCTCTAGCATTGAAGTTCCCTTTTTTTTTTTTTTTAATTCCTGCATCGTTAGAACGTAATCTCTGTTTAGAGGTAAAGTCTATGTGTTATGTATGTCTTACTGTCTGCCTCTGGAAGGCCAAAAAGCAACACTCTCACTCTTAAATTATGTCTTCATCCAGCCCTTCTTGAGCACTAATCGCAAATTATGAAGTGCCATTGTATGCATTATAGCAGGGTTGACTGATAGTTCTGTCAGAGGTGTTTGATCATTCATTGTGTGTAGATCAATAAAGATTTGTTTTGCGACATTTGTTGAAGATTTATGATTTGCAAATTCTTAACAATCTTCATGTGGTGGCATGATTTAACCACGTCGAATTATTGTGAAATAGCAATCATTGGTTAAACTGAAGGTTTCAACATAGATCTCTTTATGCACTCAATTATGCAATCATTTTTGCATTATTTATGTGTGATTAGAGCCTAATAGATCTTTTTATGTATGTATTTAACCTCTACAAAAATAAATAAATGTAATGTAAATATGTCCAAAGTGTCTCCACAACTACAGTTATACCAGTAATTTTTGTTCTTATGGAGACTTTTATTTTGTTTTGTTCTTTGGTCCACGATGAAAACAGCTTCTAAATCATACAAGATGATTACTGTATGTAAAAAAATGCAGAACGTTTTATTTGAGGGTTGTGTTTAGGGGTGGGGTACATGGACAGGATACAGTACAGTTTGACAATAATTATGGGAAGTTCCTACAAAGATAGCTATACGAGTCTGTCTATATTTTCTTTACTGTAACATTCTCTCTATTGCCGTTATGTTTTGGACAACACCATCTCATCTATAATGGTCATACCCGAACAGACCCGTAAAGTAGTGTACATTACAGTAAAACAACGCGAATTTCTTCCATTGCTGCTTACGAATCTATACGAGCAAGGGTCGTGTTTTGTCACAAACTGGTTACTGAAGAGGCGTGTAACACCGGCGGCTTTCACGGAATCTCAACAGCAGTATTTGCTCACGGTAACAATCGAGTTTACTCAAGTTCATCTGCACAGTAAGTGTGAGAGTCGCTTTTTGCACAGACTGTCATTACTGCAGTAACAGGACTGATCAACAAACAGTTCTGTCGACTACGAGATCAGATATGTTTTCCAACTCGTTGGTGAGAACAGGACTATTTTTATGCAAGCAAGACCGCAGTGGAATAAAATGCCTGACATCGATATTCCTCAATGCAACCAGGACGACCAGTACACTGATAGGTGGAGATAAACAAAAAACCATGGACGACTTGGATGGTCCCAGCTTTCTGACGTCTTTATACTGGCTGTTTGGAAAAGGGTATTTTCAAACGACTCATCAGATGCAGGTAAAGGTTTATAAAGCTCTCCCCTGTCGTTGTTGTACTGACACATTTTTGCATATCAATAACATTTAAATGGCTTAAATAGTTTTTAAATAACATTCTTCTATTACAGTCTATTAATATATTTATCGATATCAAAAACAACAATGCACAACAAAAACATATAAACCAAATATGAAATCCTCTTGATTCTCAGACTTTTTCAACAATATGTGTTTAAGATTTGAAAAGGTTTTATTTCATAACAAAATAATAATAATAATAATAATAGTAATAATAATGTAATACGCTTTGTAATTTTAAATGGGGGGATTAACTTGCTAAAGTGTTCATCTTTACTTAATTTGCAGTTTTTATGTTTATGTTGGGTCTTGTACAGTTATACTCACAAACTGAATCTTTTTTTAAGATAGAGCACAGTAAAATCTATGGCCCTCTTTGGAGGTCCAAATATGGGCCATTGGTTATTGTAAATGTGGCCAGTGCAGACCTCATAGAACAAGTTCTGCGGCAGGAGGGTCGCCATCCCATCCGCACAGACATGCCCCACTGGAGAGGCTACCGGAGACTCCGCAATCACGCCTATGGGCCCCTCACAGAGTAAGTGACACTAGTATTATTAGCACAAGCATTGTTTCAGGATCACAGTGCAGCACCAAAATACATATAATTTGCCATTATCCTTCAAAGCACTAGGTTTTACCAATTTGTCAGCTAGAAGTTTTTGTAAGGAAGTGGCCATATAAAGATTATCATAATTATTTATAACATTATTCATAATATCAAGAGTGCCAAGAAGACTAATATATTTTAACTTGATATTTAATATGCTTATTCAAAGATTTAATGGTAAGGTCCATTACACTGAAACGTTATTTTTCAGTTTGGAGGATTTTTTCACTCATATTTTGACGTTTTATTCTAACAAAAGTTTTTTTTTAAATCATTAAAGTAGACACTTTACTTGCATTTAATATGCTTTCTATGTATATAAAATTACTTTGGTATATATTATTGGATGGAAACACTCATTTGTATTTTCAACACACGTTTCATTGGAAACATAATGTGCTTTCAGTTGTTCTGCAAAATGTACACAAAAACAACTGCAGTTAAAGCCACAAATTTTGTGCACGTCTGAACGTATCAAATCGCTAGCAGCATGTAACTGATAGACAAAGTCAATTTCAAAATGAAAACTTGACTTAGGACATAGCATATTGTGTGCATTGATCAGTGAATTCAAACATAATTTAAGGGCAACAATCTTGGAATTTCTATTCCAAAATAGATTTTCAAAATATAAAACCTGTTTCAGGGTTCAGAGGTCAACCACAGATCAGCATTACCTCATAATCAATGTGTTTTGAATATAAAATCCCAAGTTTTCTTTGTATCCTGCACTCTTAAAAATAAAGTGGATCTTTATTGACATCGATGGCTCCATGAAGAACCTATAAAACCCATGAAACTTTTTCATTACACAAAAAAATCTGTGGATTATGAAAAGGGTAAACACTATGACAAAATATACAAAAAAATCACCAGTCCAAGGCACTCCAAAGTAGGTTAACATGGCTAATATAAAAAAAAAAACACAATGATTCATCACAAGGGGGATGAAGTGCTTCGTGTGCCTTGGACTGATGATTTTTTGTAAATCTTTATTAATCCCTTATCCAAAGAGCATCGACACATTAATTACCCCTGAAGCAAATTTGTTTTGATTCTGGATTTTACTATGAAAAACTGCTTTTACAGGGGGAGCCAGAAAAGGTTCTTCCATACTATCTCTGTAAAAACCCCTTTGTGGTTCTTCCTGGCAACTTTTTATTTAAGAGTGTAGCAAAGGGTGTGAAAGTAATGTATTTTTGTTGTATTTCAGAATGGGTCCAGAGTGGCAGCGCATCAGAAGCATACTGAATCCTCGAATGCTGAAGCCGAAACATGTGTCCAACTACACCAATGCAATTAATGGTGTGGTGAGCGACTTTATTGAGAAGATGGCTAAGCTTAAGACAACCAAAGGCAATGATGTTATGGTGTATGACGTGGCAGGAGAGCTGTACAAGTTTGCCTTCGAAGGTATAACATATTGGGTCATTTCAAGCTCAAGATAACCGAACCGGAGATATCCATTAACTGAGTTTTCATGAATTGTTGATTTACAAAGTGAATCAAGTGAGTACAAAGGGCCAGTGTCATATTTTACATAGCAAATGCCCTAGGTTTTACCAATTTGTCAGCTAGAAGTCTTTGTAAAGAAGTTCAAATGTAATATAAGACATAGAAAATAGATATAAAATATAGTATATAGGTAATATCCTTGCTTAGGGTGATGCTCTAGCTTTTAATATATATAATGTAACATTTATTTTTAAGTTAAAACATTCTGAACATTCCTCATTTATCTGAAATAAAACAAAGAGCCAAATATGATTGCAGCAAACTGTAGTTCAAGTGAATCAAGTGAGTACAAAGGGCCAGTGTCATATTTTAGATAACACAGGCATCTGGTTATCCGCTACAAAGCATCGGCCTTGACAAGTTCATAGATTGTATCTGACTTGATCTCATAGTTCAATGTCAAAAGAAAACCTATAAAGTGTCCTTTATGCATCCTGAGTATATATATGCAGTAGTCAACATTTGAAGTCCATCAAAACCTTTCATCAAGTTGTTCTTAAACTGTTGAACAACACCCATTTTTGTCTTAGGACAATTTTGTAAAAAAACCTTGTTGATCCATTTCAAATGTTGACTACTGTAGATGCAATCAAATGCTAGTATTGCCTCAGATCGGAATCTATTTACCATATATATTGTTTGTCACACCACACTTGTAATTTCAATTTTTCTCTTTCTTTCATAAGGAATATGCTCAGTGTTGTTTGAAACTCGCATGGGGTGCCTGAATGATGAGATTCCTGAAGAAACGCAGAAGTTTATCTTCTCTGTGGGGGAAATGTTTCGTCTTTCCCCCATTGTGATCCTGTTTCCTAAATTTCTCTGGCCCTATATGCCTTTTTGGAAGCATTTTGTGGCTGTTTGGGACCATTTGTTCAAAGTTGGTGAGTCTACTTTTATTGTTGTCATGTGTAAAAAAATATTGTAATAATCAAAACAATAGAATTACTACTATTATTACTATTATTATTATAATAAAAAGGCTCAAATGTTTAGGCTCAATAAGATTTTAAATGACCCTCTTATATAGCAAGGATGTATGGACCCTTTTCACAAGCCTGTTATGACGCATTTCACGGTCATCAGCATCTTAAATCCTTAAAAGTTTTTAATATTTAGATTTTTTTTTAAAACGTATGAACATTTATTTGTATTTATGTAAGTACTATATAATCTTTGCTTCAAATTACAAAAAACGAATTAGCGCTTGTCTTTCTAATGCAGCGTCTATGGGACAGAACAGTAAATTTGACGTTAATCTCTCCTCTGGCTGCCGTCATCAGTCTCCCATTCACTGCGCTCTAAGTTTTCCCAACTATGACGACTTCCGCTACTGAGAAACCCGGAAATGTGAAAAGGTTCTATTATACTGATCAAAAGTGGCTGTAAAGATATTTGTAACATTAAAAAAAGATTTCAAATAAATAGTTAAAATTTTTAGTAAGTTCTATTCAAGAATTCTGACATATATATATAAAATATTAAGCAGCACAACTGTTTTCAGCATTGATAATAATAAGAAATGTTTACTGAGCAGCAAATCATGTGACACTGAAAACTAGAGTAATGATACTCAAAATTCATAGGAATAAATTACAATATAATAATATAAAATAAAATATAATCACACTCAAAATAGCATATTTGTAACCATATTTCACAATATTACTTTTTTAACATAAATGCAGCCATTGTGAGCACAAGGTTTTTTTTTCTCAAAAACACCATGCTTAAATATGCTGTTTTTCACACAGCGGATGAACTGGTGCAACAGAAGATGACCGAGATTCAGAAAAAGGTGAAAGAGGGTAGTCCGGTGGAGGGCGAGTATCTCACACACCTGCTGATCAGTGAACAGATGTCCTTCACGGAGGTTTTGGGAAGCATTACTGAGCTTCTGCTGGCTGGAGTCGACACTGTAAGCATCTACACTCTTTACAAAGGCAATGCATTGCTAATGTTTGATTTGTGTTTATAGAAATGGCATAAACGATGACACCATGTGTAACATTTGAAATAAAATGGAAATGCTTGAGCATTTTTTATGTCCACAATTTAGACTTCAAACACTATTTCCTGGGCTCTGTATCATTTGGCACGAGAGCCAGAGATCCAGCAGAAGCTGCATGAGGAGGTGGTCAGCGTCTGTCCGGGTGACAAGACACCCTGCAGTGATGACATCACCAGGATGCCACTGTTGAAGGCCATCATTAGAGAGACGCTTCGGTACAGCATATACATATCTCTACATTACACCTTTATAAAGGTATTAGAGCATTAACAGCTGATAAACTAAATGAAGAATATTAACTAATGTAATGATGCTGAAAATATCTATAAAAATGTAATTTACAAAAGGGATTTTATAGCACAATAAATTCAAGGAAAGTGAAAAACAGTTCAATATAACATATAATAATGTAAAAATACACAATAAAAATTTACTTATGATATAATAAAGAAAAGAATAAATTATCAACAAATGGGTAAAACCTTGTTGAAGGATAGTGATGAAGTATAAAGATATATAAAAAAATTAATTAGTATTTCAGTATTTTCATCCAACGACTCTAAACATGCCTGTTATTTAAGCCATTATTTCACTGAATGGTGTTTTAGTGGTTATCTACTGTATCATGGTACAAAATAAACAATTGTCATTATTTTATTTGCCCCCCCCAAAATAAAAAAGGACAGAAAATATGTTAAAGCACTTCACTTAATGTTAAAGAACTTTACATAATTTTATTTTACACTTTTATAAATAAAAGGATGTAGTCAAACAGCCAGTGAAGCAGAAAACATCTGTGGTCATGTTTCATTTTTTAAACCTTGAAATCAGAATAAAGCATAAAATAAAATAAATTAATATCATACATTATGAAAATCAGCTGAAATTAGTTTTAATCAAGCTCAGAGAACATCATATAGTCATATAGCAGACCTTCAGCTGATTATGTGTTAACATGAGACTTCAAATGAATAGTTGTATTGGTTTCATTTATCAATATATGATGCAGAGTGGTGTAATAGCAGAAAATAGATTTGTGTTAACAAGTGTTGTAAATTAACCCTCCAAATGTTGTCCTCAGATTATATCCAGTAGTTCCTGGAAATGCCCGTGTCGTTGCAGAAAACGAAATAGTGGTTGGTGACCACCTCTTCCCTAAAAACGTAAGCTGATCTACAAACTGACAAAACATTAAATATGCATTAAATATTGCATCCATAAATAAATCCGCTCTGTGTTTTCCAGACACTGTTCCACCTCTGCCACTTTGCGGTGTCCTACGATGAGACGGTGTTCCCCGATCCCTCTGCCTTCCTCCCGCAGCGCTGGATCAGAGAGCAGAAGCAGTTAAACCAGCATCCCTTTGGGTCTGTGCCGTTTGGTTTCGGCATCCGTGCCTGTCTGGGCCGCAGAGTGGCTGAACTGGAGATGTACCTCCTTTTGTCCCGGGTAAACAACACATATAGTTTCATAACTGCTCACTTCATGCGTTTTCTCTGATACAACAGCTATTTATGTAGTCACTTGGCAACAAAAATAAAGTGTGGTCTTCAATTACTCTTTAAAATGTGCATAAATTATTTATATTTTTCCACCAGTGTAAATTCCGTCAATGAAAATAAGGGCAAAAAACTACCTTTTTTTCTAAAACTAAAATACGACGGGAAGACGTGGATATCATTAGATGCTAGTATCAGCAATATCATTGATGAAAAAAGGACGAGACTAAAAAGATAAAAACTAACCAACATAAATGATTTAATTGTGCTGTTCATTCATTAGACGAGCAGATCAGAGTGTGTGCATTCATAGATTTCAGTCACATTATACTGGCGCAGCAGACCCGTCAAGCTTCTGTTTGTTTCAAGCCACAGGCAAGAAACATTTTGTTGACAAAATGAAGACTGATTTCCACTAACCTTAAAATGGCAGGTAACTTTTTTTTTTCTTTTTGGTATTGTAAGTGCAAAATGAAAAACAAACAACAACAAAAAAAGTCATGTTGCTATGACGGGTAATCAAAAAAAAGGCAGCATTTTATGTATTATATTTTCACAGGTGGCAATACTAAGCTTTTTTTTAAACTTGCTAGAAAACACCCCATTACCCCCAAATTTCTTTACATGTTAACATGTTAAGGGCACAGTCAAAGTATACTACTTAATATAGGTAAGGTAAGGTAAGTTTACCAGTCCCCATGGGAAAATTGGTTTGCCATCATCAGGTGTTCAACACATAAACATAGAACATCATATTACAACATACACACACAGACAGACAAAATTTAATGTGTTCTGTGTTATCCAACTGGGACTAGTCGTAGCACTTACATAATATTGCTCTTTTGCTGATTTTGATTGTTTCAAGATGTTTGCTGAATCTTCATTCATTCTCAAGAAACATCTAAAGATTAATCTTTTTTTGTCAACACTACTATTGCTAACTCTCTCTATTCTATGCTATCTGTAAAAAAAGCTCTAGTCCTCAAGCAATATCACTTTCCAATCTATTTTCTGTTCTCTTTTTTATAAATTCTAACACCTTTATCTATTTTGTATCCTGTTTTGTTAATATATATTGATCTTCTAATATTAGGTTCTAAAATCTAAACCCTTTTTTGTTTTCTATTTCTGTTCTGGGTTTTTTTTTGTTATGGATAAATGTGTCTGCCAAATTAATCAATGTAAATTTAATGGGGAGATATGTTGATTTGTTGTCGAAAACATTAGTATCTATCATTTTACCATCTTCAGTGATTTGTTGTAGTTATTAATCCATCCATGTCTTTTCCAACTGTAAAAACTACTGTGGGGTTCAGTGTTGACATCTCATGAACAAATAAAAAGACGACTTTGCACTCAAACACAGATAATGCACTCTAAATTGGGAATCAGAGAGAGTCCTGCCTTCTCAATAAAATAGCCATGTTTCAATATGCGTTCTTGTTTGTACTTGAGTTAATGTGAAACACTTTCGGGGCTCACATCTAGCCAAGTACAGTTCCAGTCCCTTTGTGTGTTCTTGCTCCACCCCATTTGTTGATTTATGCATCCATCTTTTTTTCCCGTGCGTATTGTTTTGGCTAAGCATAAAGTTGTATTGCATGTGTTTAATTAAGATTAATGTTGTGCTAGAGCACTGACTTTGCACATTTGATTTGATTTTGAACACTATTTGAGTGTACTCTAAGTAACAACAGTTATGAGTCAGATGTCATTGGTGATTTCAAATATGTAATTTAATTGTAACTTTTTCTGCAGAATTCTATGCTCCCTTGTTGAAAGAAATATGACGATCTGTTCTTGGATGAGTGAAATATTTGTCTTAGAGGTGTTTCAAAGATGAACACAGTGTTCTTGTAATGTTCTGATGATGAAATTTGTGTTGCGCACTGGAAGTGTCTCCTGCCGTTCAGTCAAAAACAAAGTACGCATTGTACTTTGTGGTTACATGTAGATGATTGAAACTAATGGCAAATACAGATTTTGATTACAAATACATGGAAGAAAGGCACATTCAAATCTAAATTCAGAATCTGACAGAAATCTGAAGTGAACTGAATTTTTCCACCCATCAGTGTCAGTCAATGATTGTCTTGACCCAGTTCAGCTCATCATATTAGTGTGTTAGTTTTGGATCTTTGACAAATCTGCAGTCCTTCACCTTTGGCCCAAACTGCTCTGCTATTACAAAGATAATTTGCTTGTCAATTAGTAACTAAGATTTATAATTTAACAAATGTTGTTAAAAAAAACATTTAAATTCCAGTGAACAGTGTTTTAGATCAGAATTAGTTTGGCCAAACCGCCAACATTTTTTTATCGTGAAGCTACATCTTTTTTTCTTCTTTTTTTAAATTGACTTACTAAATAAAATGACTTTTATTTTGACTTAAAACATTAAACCATACATATATATAAACAAATTTATATATTAAAGCATATATATTTAAGCGAATTTACTACACATCCCACAATTCCCCAAATATCACTTTTCTTAACATACAGTAGTAAATTGAAAGAATAAACAGTATAAGGTTAAGATATGAAAGGGATAGTTCACCCAGGAATTTTAATTCACTCACTATTTACTCTCCCTCAAGTGGTCTCAAACCCTTATGGGTTTCTTTTTTTCTGTTAAACACAAAAGATGTTATTTTGAAGATTGTTAAAAACCATTGACTTCCATAGTAGGAAAAACAATACTATGAAAGTCAATGGTTACCTGCTTCTAACATTTTTCAAAATTATGTATTTTGTGGAGGGTGAGCCAATGATGACAGAATTGTCAGTTTTGGGTGAACTATCTTTTTAATTAGCAGCCCCAAACTATTTTTTTTTTTTTTTTTTTTAAGATTTGAGTCCAAAAATAATACTAAAAATAAACTGAATAACACAAAGTTGAAAATAAAGTGCAACTGATCCACCGATTAAAAGAATGACTGTGAGACCTGCCTGCAAATCATTCCCAGCTAGTACCAGTTAACATCATTTATTGATTTATTTGCTAAAAACTGCAAACCAAAACCATTCAGTGAGTGCCAAAGCCTATTTGAATGCAGATGAATTTGAATGAAATGAAAAAAGAAAACTGTATGTTTTAAAGTTATAAGATGTGTCACACAAACAGGAGTGCTGTTTTCACAAATATCAACCTGTGCGCTTGATCTGCTATTGATTTTTTACTACAGTTCTTCAAACAATAAGTTGATGCTTACAATAAGTTGATGCTTCTTGGTGTCTCAGAGAAACACTGTGGTGTTTCCTTCCTGATTCTGCTTTTAAACTAATCATTTGAACCAAAGATTCAATAATTCAGTCTTATATTTATGTACATCTATTTATCCACGAACCAAACCTAAACCAGCATACTCAGTTTCATTATTGATTAATAATAATAATAATAATAATAATGAGATGATATTGTTTGTCAATACTGCATACCACTAACTTTCTTTTTTTATTTGCAGTTAATCAAACGCTATAAAGTCCGTCCAGACCCTTCAGGAAAGACTGTGAAGCCGATCACACGAACTCTGCTGGTTCCTGCAACATCGATTGATCTGCAGTTTATTGACAGATAAAAAGAGTAAGAAACATCCATCAAAGCAAATGTGTCTGTATCAGTAACTGTGCACTTCCAATAGTAATCTTTTACTTTATGTTTCCAGCCCTGTGAACACGTAGCTCTTACACAAATACATGGCCTTACTGTTGCCTTTTTTAGGTATTTTTTATTTATAACAAACAGACTTATTTTACCACCAGAAATACTTATGAACTAAAGATGTACTATCATTTTTTGACACTACATTGTATAAATATTTTGAAATGCATGTGAATTTGTTAAAGGGATAGTTCACCCTAAAAATAAATAAAAAATCTCATCATTCACGCACTTCTTAAGCCTAGTTCACACTACATGACTTTAAACACCGGCAGATCGCTGTGCCGTTCAGACTACATGACTTGATTTTGTGTCTTTAAATCGCTGTGGTGTTTCACACACCACAGCGACACCACATAAATGATCCACAAGAGGGGGGTCACACACTGCACAGTCTGACAACAACTCTTTCACCCAACAGCTCTGTCCAGACCCCAAACCACAGTCAATGAAATGTTGAGGGCAGAGCCGTCAGAAAGAGCTGAACACTATTGGCTGCTTGTGTGATGATGACACCATTGACCCACAGAGTTTGAAATCATCAATCAGCCGATGTTTCAATGGATCATATAACTCATATAACTGCATGGTTCAGCGGGTAGATGTGGCTTTAACATGCTCTTGTGTCCGTGTAAACGCAGGGTGAAGTGAGTGCATCGATGAACATTCTGGCCAATCACAGACATTTCTTTTGAGCTCCTGAATCAGCTCATGAATTGCTGCAGCTTGTCACTACATCTGACCCCACGAGTTGGCCGGCTGGTTTGGAATATTTAGCATGCTAGATACTAGATTTTTGTCTGTGAGGTGTCAGTGATGTACAAGTGATGCTCTTTGATGTGTCATTCAGTTTCTCACATATAAAGGCCGAGCATCCGCAGATTTTCCCCCAGTCACAGCACGATCTGTCGCGATCTCATTAACGTGCAAATCGGGCTTAAAATCCTGTATTGTGAACTTGGCATTACTTTGCCACAAACCTTTATGAGTTTCTTTCTTCTGTTGGAACACAAAAGAAGATATTTTGAAGAAAGCTGGAAACCTGTAACCATTGACTTCCATAGTTGGAATTTGATTTTCCTACTACAGAAGTCAATGGTTGCAGGTTTTCAATTTTACAAATAATGTCAATTTATTTTCTTGTAAATGCAAATAAATGTTTGTAATTATGTCTTTTTTAGAGCTTGCATATCCAATCTCGGACAACAGTGTCCTTGCTAAGAGTAATACTCGTTAACTGAACATTTTTCATAGCTCTCTCTTAAGCTTCAATGAAAGAAAAGTCCATTGATGCCCCCAAGTGGGTGAGAATTGTCAGTGCAATTAATAAAGAGTTCAGCTTTTTCATACCTGTCTGTTGTTTACTTTGTTTTTTTTACACGTGTATATCAGCAAATACAATAATAGATTAGATAGATTTCCTACATAAAAACATATAGTAGGAACGTGTCAATGAATTTACTTTTTTTTCAATCCAAACCTATAAAAAAAGTTAACAGTGAGTTATATTTTCTAAATTTATTATATATTTTTTAAAGGATAATAATGTTAGCAAACGTCATTTAGAGTACTTTCTTTTTGCCCAAGTTGCTTGCGTTTCCAGTTATATCCAGCAGATGGTAGTGTTTATCGGTAGAAATAGCGCACAGAAAAAATATTTGTGAATAACTCTTCAGGTTAATATTTAAATAAGTAAACCATACAAAAAATACAATACTTATTTATTAGACACTAGCATCTTTTGCGATTGAAGAGTTCAGCCTCTGAGTTCCATCTGAAATGTGTAGGTTCAATATTTTCACTTTTATAGCAAAGAATAGGTTCTTTTCATTCCCTTTAAAGTCAACTAACTGAACTTAAACATAGGAGCTTGAGAAAAATGCTCATTTTAGAAGAAAAGTTCAGATAGCACTTAGAGGCTTTTGCATTTAATAACCATAATAATATAAATAATAATAATTATATAACATATATAACAATTAAATAATAATAAAACAATTATTTGCAATTAAATAAAACATTGTACATATGTAAATTGCCACTTTTTTGTTTCAAAGTTTGTTTGAAATTTTGAAAAGTGCATAAATTTGACTTGAGTAAAGCTGTAAGAACCCTGTTAAAATCCTCAATCTTACAGGATATTAGAATGAGAAATGTGGTTGCATACAATGACAAGAGTTTTTGACAGTTATGCTTCGTTTATTGCCTCATATTAATCTCTCACATAGAAAAACAACCCACAATGTATATCTGTGACATTAACTGAGACCGTTTTTGTTTTTGGTGCAGGACAGGTCTGAGGTTAGCAAGTTAATCCAGGTTAATTTCGTCCACAAACTGGGTTACACTGCAAAATCCCCAGGAGGCTTTCTACAAAGTACACAGTAACACACAGAGGTTTTCCCTGCTTTAGATTTTCAAAGATGGCTAAAAAAATGCTCTGAGATGCTTTTAAATAGACTGCTTCATCATTACTAATACATGTCGCTGACTCAGTTCAGTACTTATCGAGAATACTAGCAAAGTGCAAAATATCTCCCTTCGGTTCATCGCACATTAATTCCCCGGTGGACTTTTAGAAAGAATCCCGATATTAGAAGAAATGCATGCAAAATGGAATGGCTTCTGAAATCACATGACTGTGCAGGTTTTGGCCTTGGTCTTGTGTAGATGAGAGTCCAGCTCTGGCCTGTTGGATACACGCGAGGTCCTCTTGGTGGCTCTGCTGGACTTGATGCGCTTCACGTTCTTGTTGTTTTTACCGACGCAGGCCAGTGTGGCTATGTGAAAAATGTCCCTCACGCTGTTCTCGGACTGCTGCGCCGAGCACTCGATGTAAGGGGCCGAGATCAGCTTGGCCATGTTTGAACCCTTCGAGACACAGAGCCAAAAATTCACTTAATGTAGTTAGCTAATGGACTGATGCATGCTTGATTTCCTGTCATCTAATTCAGGGCTCATCGCTGCATGTTAGAAATGAAAATATGCATTTTTAAAAAATATTGTTTATTTTTAAAATGAAAGTCTAATGCACAAACATACTTTTATGTGTGCATCAATATTGATGATTTGAATGGTTTAAAATAAAATACATTAATATGGTACTACATGTTATTGTAGCAGGCTGCACGGTGGCGCAGTGGGTAGCACGTTCACCTCACAGCAAGAAGGTCGCTGGTTCGAGCCTCGGCTGGGTCAGTTGGCGTTTCTGTGTGGAGTTAGCATGTTCTCCCCGTGTTTGCGTGGGTTTCCTCCGGGTGCTCCGGTTTCCCCCACAAGCCCAAAGACATGCAGTATAGGTGAATTGGGTAAGCTAAATTGTCCGTAGTGTATGTGTGTGAATAAGTGTGTATGGATGTTTCCCAGTGATGGGTTACAGCTGGAAGGGCATCTGCTGCGTAAAACATATGCTGGATAAGTTGGCGGTTCATTCCGCTGTGGCGACCCCAGATTAATAAAGGGACTAAGCCGAAAAGAAAATGAATGAATGTTATTGTAGCTTATACCATGGCCAGACAGAATTTGAAGATTCTTTTTATTTTTCTGCACAGAATTCTGTAAAAAAAAAAATCTGCAGAATGATTTTGACAGTATAGAAGCTGAAAACTTTTAGAAATGTATTTATAAATAAAATCTTATTTTTATTTACATTTTATAATGCAAATCCATTTAGAACCACTTGTTTGTAAAATCAGCAGATTTCTGTGGGAGCAGATTCTGTGTGAGCCTACCTAGCTTGTAAAAAATGCTTTCATGTTGTCCTAACTTAATAGTTTTTACAACTTTAAGTGGATTGAACATTAAAGTTTAAGATAACAATTAAGTTATCACCAAAAAATCTCAAGAATTGTGTTGTTTCAGTTGATTTTAGGTAAGTATTTTGTAATTATTTTGTAAAAACAAACAAAAAAAACAACAACATTAAGCTGAAACTATCTTGAATCTGTTTATTGCCCATTATAATTCCATTAATGTATAATGAAAAAACCCACCTGGTCGTATGATGAAGGAATGTCATTGGACAGCTGTACAAATGTTGCCAGGTCTGCACGCAGGTCTGACTTGCATCCAACCAAAAGGACTTTGGTATTAGGACAAAACTCTTCAATTTCTCCCTTCCACTAAAGAATTAAAAGACAATAAATAAAACAATATTTAACTATTTTATTAAAATAAGGAATATATGTTCGCAATATATACACCAATGTTTAAATATTTTAGAACAGCAAGATAATCTTTTATCAGTGTAATACGGTATTTAGCTGTTTACACATTCCTTTCCACATTGTTTATATGACATTTACACCATGTTTGTTATCTTAACATCATGCAAAATCTCTGATTTTATGGTCACTCCAGATGATTACATGATAGTGTCCAGTTTCATAAATAACTTGGACTAGTTTTGGTTAAGACTAAGTAAACTAAGTTAATCAGTAATTTTTTTCTTAAGAATGGTTAGTTCAGTCCAAAAGTTAATACATCTAATTCCTAATTGGTCATACTATTTCCAAAGACACAATTAATGCAACTGGCCCCCAATTATTAAAGGAATAGCTCACCCCAAAATAGTAATAAAAACTTGTGATGATATTGAAAATTATCAGCTAAACATTCAACAATAGAAAACACCAAGGCCGGTCTTTTTGACTGTTTTTAAATGTTGTAGTTAAATAACATTGTTGAAACAAAAACTCGTATAAATTTAGTACCCTGGCTTTTCTTACATGTATGTGCAATTTATTCGAACATTGCTATTGTATCAAAATGACAAAACATAAGAGAATTTCTACCTTGAACATAACGGTCAAATTGTCTGTACGCATTATAAATTAAATATTATTTCAGCATAGGCTACTTTTTTAATACATGTTCAGAAAGGTCTTTTATTGTGCACTGAAATGCATATCGGTGATGTTTTTGTTAGTCATTATTCACTATTATTTAATTTTATTTAACAAAGAGAGTTATTTATAAAGACAGTATATTGATCTATTTTGAATTTGAACGTAATTTGCTACAATAGCAGGCTCTGTGGTTGTCTGTGAACTAATACATTTTCCTCACTAACATTTTAATTTTGCATCCTGACTTCTATCATTACATATTCTAATATAAAAGATTAATTTCCACACGATTCCACTGGAGGCTGCTCATGATTTAGAGCATTATAAAATCAAAAAGTCAAGTAGCCTACTGACATTTTTAGATATATCAATTTCCAAAATTTACAGTGTTTATATCCACATTTGTTGGCATTTAGACTTTCAAAAACAACATTTTCACTGCAATGAAAAAAAAACCTTTGCTTTCCTGTTTGCCTGTTAGTGAGGCACACACCTTTAGAAGTGGCAGTTCTCCTAGCAGGTACACAACGTCATAAGACGTTAATATTAGGTTCGATTTAGGTCGTGATGTCCGGTGACCAAAATTCAATGTCTAGCCAGCTTCTAAGGACAACGTTATTTTGACGTCCCCACGACGTTGGGGTACAACGTCAACCTGATGTCATGTTAAAATCCTGTGCCTGCTGGGCTTATACAATTAAATATTACTGATAAAAATATACAGTTTAACAACAAACATTCACAGCTTCATTCTAAAACCTTATCAGAAGCGTCATATGTAAATAAAGTCTAAATATCAGTCTAATATGAACAGTCAGAATGACCATATGGCCATTCTAGTAGTTATATAGTTATGGCAGTTCTAGAGTTAAGATTATTTATTTAGCCAAAACTGTGATTTTATGAATCCCAAAAAAACGTATTTAATGTTCTATTAAAGAAAAAAAAGCAATTGACATCTTGGGTGGCCTGAGGGTGAGTAAATTTACAGCAACATTTCATTTTTTACTGAACTTTCCCTTAAAAAGCATTTAGTATTATGTGTCATCCCTTCTTAGTCACCCCAGTATACAGTAGGTGACAGTAGGCATTTGTGTTCACCAATAGTGTTCTATATTCACCTAAAATCCCCCTCTGACATCAGTGTAGAGTTGGCACAGACTGCCTCGCTCACAGAGATGCAGTCAGTGGGCGAACCAATAGAAAAGTGCCCAAAAAGGATGGTTACTTCTCTCTCAGAGCCTCTCGTCCCCTAATGACATCATAGGTTAGAAGGCATCCTGTGGCACAAAGGCTCTGTGATTCTGAGACTCAACATAAACAAGCTCTTATTGGTTGTCATTCTCTCCCTCTTGTGATAGTCAAAGGATCAAAGTCCTCCCACACATTGGCTCTCTCATTCACTGGACTCTTCTCTCAGATGTCTGCACTTTTGTTCTCAGTGCCACAAAGACAGGGCTTGTGAGATTATCCCAAACACAATTCAGGAGGGCTATGACAGTTTATAAACTGCATCGATAAACAAATCGAACGTCTTGAAGATCAGCTTACCTTCCTTAGCACGTTCTCCAGAGTCTCTGGTCGACCGATATCGAAACAGATGAGAACTGCATCAGCGTCCGGATAAGAAAGAGGGCGCACATTGTCATAATATGGAGAACCTGCAAAATAGAAATAGAGAAAACCTTTTATTAACAAATAAATTATTACTGATTACTGAAAATGGGTGAGCAGACGTGGCCATTTGTAAATTTAATGTGTCTGGCTTGCGATGTCATCCACTTCCAGTTATTTCTATCTGTACAAAACTACTTGATATGCTGCTTGCAATTTTATGGTTCTTACCATAATATTGTAGCCCTTTATTGGACGAAGAACCAAATACGGTAACTTCATTGACATTTATTACAACATAAAGTAAGAAAAGATCAAAGGTCTTGTAATAACCCTCAGTGACACTCCAAGGTTTTACCAATGAGCATTTCAGTGAGTGCCCTATAGAAGATTAAAATATAAACATACTGGTAAGCGCAAACAGTTCTACCTTGTGAAGTATCACACTTTCACAGAAAACCTCAGGAAGAACAGCTGTCATATAACAGTAAAAGGCATGTAATCCACTTCAAATAATTTAAAGAATAAAGCGTATCTATTTATTTACTCAGCGTATCACTGTTCGTAAAATCTTCTGGACATTCTGAACCTGTTTGACTGATACTGGCTGTTTTCTATGAGGTCTTTGTGCAAGTCACTGTCCCTCTTTACATAGAAAGACAGCACATGTACCCATGATTCAAGCCCACTAAATTAGGTTACAGTGCTATTCTGGGAGGTGAGTGTTGAATCTGCTCTAGAAAGTTTGTAGGGCTTGAAATGAGTTCAAACCTTAGATCATTAGCCATCATTACTAAAATATTTAAAGCGTTCATCTTAAAATGTCTGTCCATTCTGAGAAGAAGATGGAGAGCAGCTGCATGGGTTGCACACAAAAAGATAGATGAGGAAGCAAAAAAAAAATGTTTGCTATGAAAAATCGTGCCACAATCACATACTACCACATACTGTATCTGCGGTTTATTTTGAGACTAGTATTACCTAACATTAACAACAATCATCTGAGTCATTCTAGAAGTGTGGGAGACAAGCATGAATCTGCTGCGAGAACATCATAGGCAATCTGTGAGAATGTATAAACTACACTGCTCAAGTTTACTGTACACTCTTTACAAATAAAGCTTAGAATAAGTTAGAATCAACAAGATTTTACCATTTAATTACTTTGAAGAACTTTATGACATGAAAAGCTTATTAAACTATGAAACTGACTTTTGTTTTGTGTTTCGGATTAGAAATACCTAACCGAAACTTTTATATTTATAATACTATCATGAGATGGCTGACATACACGATTAGTAGAGAACACAAGGTATGAACACTTCATGACCGCCATGAAACAAAAAATGACAGTCAATGAACTCAGGGGAACATGGGACTTGAATGATAGAGGGGTAATTGGAGGAATAGAAATGCGTGTGGAAACTAATTAACGAACAAGGAGATTACTCTGAGAACTGAGGAAGGCACAACTGGAACAGCAAACAAACACAAAGAAAGAGAGTCTACACATGAAATGAAGGTGATCCACACTCTTAACAATATGTTGACTTAAAAAGAATAATTGATTCCCCAAAGAAGCTTGCAGTAAAACGTTTTCCAAAGAACCATGAGTTTGAAGAACATTTTTAGACTGCAAAGAGGTTTTTGGGGAATAGAAAAGGTTTGGGGATGTCAAAGATTTTTTGATGCCAATAAAGAATCGTTATTTTTTACCTTTTGATGGGGTTACCCATCCCTTTAATATTCCAAGAAAGAAATCTAGAATCTGCCATTTACCTTTTACACTCAAATTGGTTAAGTACTTTTTCTTTAAGAGTGCACAACAATCACTTTTAGATTTGTGCTTCTTCGCTTTTTTCAACCACATAATTTGTGAATTTCTTCATAAGTGATGAATGATATCACTGGTCCTCACCCACTCCCTGTAGTCCACTAGAAATGGGAGGAGGTTCATGGGGATATGACCATTACAATAAGGCTATAATCTCTAAAATGGCATTACAGATTCTTCAGTAACTAATAAAAACATATATGTGTGTGAGTGGAGTCCCATGATGCAGGTTTAAAAAAAAAAATCTAATTTAATGTTCTCAGAAACATCTAATTCTTCTTCTTACCTGAAGTATCCCAAAGACTGAGCTCCACTCTCAATGTGTCCACCTCAAAACTGGCCGTGTAGTTCTCAAACACTGTAGGAACATAGTTCTGTGACAGAAAAATCAGAAGAAGAACTAAACACTGTTTACACATGACAAAAAATTGCTGTAAAAAAATACAAGCTAATTTAACGTTCATATTAGTGACATCTTTTTTTCCACAAACCTCTGGAAAGGAGTCTTTGGCGAAAACATTTAACAAAGACGTCTTCCCACACTGAGTGTCTCCGACCACAACTATTTTACATTTGAGATCGTGATGGTGATCCATCGTGAACTAACTGAACCTCATCTTCCTTCACAGTCGCTGAACATCAACCGGCTGACCTCGAGTCTGCAGTCTGTCCATGAGGAGGAGAGAAATAGTCCAGTACTTTTGCTCAGAGCGCTTTAAGTTGTGCTTAGTGCTTCTCGCTTGAGACGAAGATGGATTAAGAGTAAAGCTGAAGCTCGACTGATCGTGCTCTCCTTGAAGGCATCTTCTGTGCGCTGCACTGAGAAATAAACCTCTTCGACTGGAGTCTGTGAAACATCCACATACTTGAGTGATGAGCGCAGCGCAAGCCCGCGCCGCCCCTCATCAGCTCACATTCCAGTGCGCGAGTGCGCGCCGCGCGTTCCACATAGACAAACGCTGCTGAAGAAACCAAGAAACAGCCTTTTCTGCAGAGCTGTGTCAATAATAGCCTAGAAGAACAAAGCTGTTATAACGTTAGTAATACCACAGGGCTGTGATGTGATCAGCTAACCAGTTAAACAGCCTGTAAATTTAGTTGTAACCAAAACAATTCTTTACTTAAGCTATAACTTACGGTTGAAAAAATAGTTCCCATCAGAATGAAAAATGTTTTAATCCAACATGAGTGACTTTTTTCTTCAATAGAACATTCAAGAATATTTGGGATTTTCTGAGAGTTTTAGTTTAGTGATTCAAAAAACGGCACTTTGAATAAGAACAAAAACAACTTTTTTTTCGTTTTCTTTTTTTTACTAACGTTTTTGAGTGAGCTGTTTAGCAAATGAGTCATATTTTAAAAAGAATAATAATCCATCTGGATTTTGTCAAATATCATAAAAAGCTTCAGTGCATTTTTAATCCAGTTAGCAACAATGAACCATAAAGTTCAATAATTGGTTGAATGTCTGTAATTCTTCACTGTTCAGGCAGAACTATGATGAGTCTTTGAGGAAGTCCTTCTTAAAGGTTGTGTGGTTTGTTCCATAGAGCACTCACCACGAGGTCAATATACAAGATATTTTAAGAGAAAACAGCCATGGAGTGACTTTCCAACCTTATAGAGAGGCCAAGCTTTTGATGAAATGCGAGAAGAATGCCTTGTGGTTGGCTTGTCCCCTTTTTCTTAACAGTTTCGCAATAACGTTGGCTCCACATGCCTGTGTCTTAACACAAAAATCACACGAATCCTTGGTTTTGTCTTTTGGCTATGTTTGTGATGTAAACATTATCATGATAAGCAGGAATAATGAAATCATATTTCCTCAGAACGAAGCAGTTTGCACATTCTCATATATTGTGAAAAAATATATTTGAATAATAAAAATGAGTAAATTAATTCTGTCACACCACAAAAAAAAATCTATCTTATTTTTTAAACATTAAAATATTTTTATATGCCAAAATAACGAATGTGAACACCCTTCTGTTTCTCAGCGTCAGCAGCAGTTTGAGCTCAACCCAGAGCAGGAATGTTCTCCGGTTGGAGGATAGCCAGAGCGAGGAGATCCATGACTGAAGGAAGACCACATCCTCACAGTCAACCAGCAAGAACTGTCTCCTTTCTGGATCATTTACAGATCAGCCTGGAGACTTGTGAAATGCTGTTTAACAATACTGATCACACATGGAAACACTTAAGAATTGCTTATTTATCACTTCAGTCTGTGATTTTACTCAAATTCTTGTCTAATATGATTTTGTCTACAGATAGCAAACTGTAATTAGTAGCATTATTTGGTAAAGTGTTGACTTGTTTTTCCCCTATGCTTTCTTTTAGACATTCTGTTGGCTGTAACTACATGCAGAACTAGTAGCCGTTGTCATTCATAGGAGGAAAAATGCTAAAGAAGGTTTGCAACATTCTTCAAAATATCCTCTTTTGTGTTTAACAGAATAAGAAACTCAAACAGGTTCAGAAGTGGAGGCTGAGTACATTTTCATTTTTGAGAGAACTCTTCCTTTAAATGCAGCTCTTATTATTGTATATCATAACAGAACTGCTAGTGATCTTCTAAGAGTATCAGTATTCATGTCTCTGTCATCATCACTGTCTACACGTTTGTGTCATTTCCTCTTGTGTCCCTATGGAATCCCCATTGGCCACAGCTGGGGTATAACTTTATGCTGACAGAGCAGAAATACCACATGCGCTTTATACAGAGCTGCAGAACTTAAGAAGCAGCGCTCCCTCACTGTGGGTAAAAACACATGGATCTGATAACGGCATTTTTTGACAAAGTTATTCGCAACCCCTGCTGGACCACCAGAATATAGAATAACAAACTGCGAGTCTGTGGAATGTGAAAGTTAAACATCAGACATGGGCCTCTTCTGTTTTAGGACGGCTCCTCTCACCTGATAAAAGAGCTCTCTGATTTTAGATTGAGCCCGTGAGAAAGGAGAAACTCAAAGATGGAGGCAATTTGCTAGAAATCTGTTTTTCCCACCACCGAGACACGAAACAAGCTAAAATAACTAGTGTACTAAGAAGGTGTATATTTAGATTGTGGCCTTTTCATGAGAGCATACGAGTGATTGAAAGTTTGTGGCAAACCCAGGGTCATCATGTATGTTTTTTTAGTATGCTGTCCCAGATTTGCGCTCCAGGCAAGAGCAACATGACCAGAGAAATAAACATGACCACTTACAATACTAAACATTTGGAAAATGTAGTACATTTGCTTTTTTGTGGTGCAATTTCAAGGGGACTCGGATTCAGATTATATATTACATGTTAAATTAACCCTCATTTTTATTGATTGAAAAAAAAAAATACATTTTGTTATTTTAGAATGCATACTTCAGTTTGGTACTGGTTATGTGAACACACACACACGCACACGCACACACACACACACACACATGGAATAGACAAGATTTGATAAGGCTTAATGATCCTGAAAAAAATGATCACACATGCTGTTTGTGGTCAAAAATGACTACACAGGAAACAGATAGGAAATTATTTTTATTTAGTATATGTGTTTGTTTTAACACCAAACAATACAATAGAAAAACATTTTTTGGACTTATCAACCTCAACTTTAAAACTTGTTGTTTTAAATTTAAGGTTTTATTTACTGTATTTATTCAGATTTAAATTTTAGAGTAAATAATGTTTTGGAAAGATTTTTATAAAATATAGTATTTTGTGCATTATTGATAAAAAATATTTTTAAACTTCTTTGTTTTGCATTAATTCAGTTTTTTTACCTCAATAATATGCTAAATGTTCAACATTTATAACAGTTTGAATGATGAATAGTTTTATTTGAAAATTTCAATTTCAGGTTTATGCTCAAAAACATGTCGTAAATTAATTCACTACACTGAAGGGTCCATAATAATGGTACCTCAAAGGTACCTTTTAGGTACATTTGGGCACTAATATGCACCTTTGAGGTACCACTGTGGACCCTTTGGGTACAAATGTGTATCTTTTGAAAAGGTACTCCCCCAGTGACAGCTCCTGTACCTTTATTTCTGAGAGTGTACTGCATAAACATTTAGTACAGTAGAACTAATATAATATATATATAGTAATACAAATCTATATTATATATTGAAAAACATCAAAAAATATTTATATTTATAATAAATATATTTTGCTTTGTAACGTTTCATGTTTGTGAAAAACAAGTGTTAAAATCCCCCAAAAATGAATGAATGAATTAATTTGCATAATGTGACAGAAAGCAATGTAGCAATCAAACAGCATATTAGAAAAATGCACTTGAAATTCAAGAAAAATTGGTGATTTGTGAACTCAAATCATCAAGCAACAAGTATTTTGTGCGTCTGATTTGCAGAAAGATATCACATCCATTATGCATATGAAGAACAAGTTTTATCAACTAAACTTACACCACTATTAGCTTCTTCTTCATGCTCTAGTAAATGGTTTGTGCCTCTGGCTAGTAGTACATGCGTGTTTCAGTGCACAGAAAGAGCTACTCTATTGCTAAGATAACTGGTAGACCTGGTGCAATAGGAAATGCAGCATGTGGAGGTTTGTTAAACTCAGGATATTTTGTCTTTAAAATCCTCGAGATGAACAACATTTCATTATTTATGCCAACTGCACCATGTCTCCTCCACTACTTTGACTGTATCCGCTACACTTTTAATTGCTGACTGTCTGAAAATTTAAAGTATTTATATCAGTATAATTGATGTTTGTCCTGTTGCCAAACAGATCATTTTTGCACGTTATAATAGACTTTTTGCTTTTCTTTACAGAATAGTTTAGCATGATACATCCCTGGATAACAACAGGCAGCATTAACGATTATCCTGGTAACAGACGCTGCTCTCCATTAGTACACTAGAAATAGTTTTTTTACACGAAAGCTTTGCATTTGGTGGGCTAATAAAATAGTAAAACTCAAATCAATTCTGTTTTCAATTAGGTCAGTTAGTTATCTGTCTCTTGTTAGTAAGTGGAAGCACTAGCTTGTCATTTATCAGTTATCAATTGTAGAGGAAAAACAATGAGCAACAAAACCTGCAAAAATATGAATAAATAAATTTATACTACTGTAATAATATTACTATCTTCTCTATCAGAAAGTTCCTACAAAGTGTGTTGGAGGTGTGAGGTATGTAAGTAAGCATATAGCTATGGGGTGCATCAAGGCTCCATTGTTGGACCACGTTTCTTCTCCATCTAAGTGAGTGTGAAGTGAAGTGATGGTTTCCTATAACTGCTATGATGATGAGACTAAACTCTACCTCTCATTACAGCCTGATGATCAAACCGCAATTGCTTTTATCGCAGCCTGCCTGACAAAGATTTCCTGGTGGATAAATAACCATCACCTTAAACTCAACCGGGCCAAGACAGAACTGCTTATGATTTCAGTCAAACCAGTGCTTCATCACAACTTCTCTATCAAGCTAAATGTATTGCTTTTGACTTTGATGACATAAACTTCACAGACCACATTGCTGTAACCCCTCAGTCCTGCAGATTTTAAGATTAGACTCTTTATATCAGAGCATGCTACACAACTCCATTTTGGCTGGATTATTTGCTCTCTTGATGAGTCTTCCAGCCAGTACTGTGAAACCTCTGCAACTACATATCTATGAATATATAAAAGTTTTTCAAAGCAACAATAGATTAGATCACACAGTTCAAATTAAATTACTAAAACAAAAACTACAAAACATATATATAATAATGTATTTTATTTCAGCTAATTGCAAAATCTATTTTTGCATTTTACTTCAAGTACTAACATTAAAACTAAAGCAAACATGATTAAAAATACATTTATGAACAATACAAAAAAATAAATAAACGTTACTTTAAAATTTTTGAATTCCTAATTTTGACTGGTTCATCTCTGATGATTGACAACAACAACTTATTTAAAGTTTCATTGACCTCAAACCAAGACTGGACTAATGTATGTGAGCATTAAGAATGCCTTTTCCCCTTTTGAATAACTATTTTTCAAGATTTGTTCTATCCTGAATAGACTAATTTGGAAAAACATGTCTTTTGCATGTTTAAAAAACTTGTTTGATTACATACAACAGATATGCTTCACAATAAGGTTTTCAGAACTATGATCATGTGAATTTATACAGTATGTATCCTCAGCATACACATTTGACATTGGAAAACGACATCTGAGGACATCTTTATGTTTTTTCTAAGGAAATAAGGCAGCCAAGTGGCCAAGTGCCACTAAAAGAACATTGAGGAAAAACCTGAAGCTACATTGTAATTCCATTACACCTCATTGGAGAAAGTGCTGCGCTGCGGTTTTCAACTGTGCCTTTTGTTGAGGAGAAACCCTTTGGCTTTGATACAGCTTTTAGATGTTGAGTTGCCACATGCTCATTGATAGAACTGACATACGGTGCCTGGTAATGCGATTCAGTGCTTCAGGGTGACCTGAAATGTCCTCAGACTTTCAGAAGAGCCATAATAGGCCACAACAAAAGCCTCCTGTTCTTTATAGAAATAAGCTTTTTGCTGTTGCTGTTTTTAGTATTTTCACCACTGACCCATAATGCATAATAAAAAGTCCAAAAGAAGAGTACAAAATTGAATATTGTACTGACTGAATATTGAAGACTGAACAGAAACTGTACAGATGCAGTGATACAATTTTTTATTTTCTTCAGTGTATATATGTTTCTGAGCTAGAGTGAAGTGGGAAAACGTAATATTTTAATTATTTAACAGATTGTTTATTATTTAATAGATGTTTTGTTCTTTTGTTGTTTGTTTAGGATGCTTAAAGAATGTCATGATGTTTTTGGCTTTTATGAATGCCAAAACCATTTGGTGCAACTTACATTTGAAAATACAACAGTGAAGGATGAAATAATGTTTTCTGGTTGTGATTTAATGAAAGCTGTATTGCAAAGAATTCCCATTTTTTTCATGTACTCTCAAGCTGGCTTTAGTAGAATAAAGAAAAAAATGCCAAGACATTTTATTGGACTATATAAATCACATTTTCTGGCTCACAAGCACTGGAAAAAATCTATATAAATTTGTTTGGTTTTCAAATGTCAAGTTTTCTTCTTAGCTGGAAGTAATGAGGTCTGTGGAGCTTACTATGCACAGCAGACTGAAATTGTATTTTATTTATTAATGTGAATTACAGTCGTGGCCAAAAGTTTTGAGAATGACACAAATATTAGTTTTCACAAAGTTTGCTGCTAAACTGCTTTTAGATCTTTGTTTCAGTTGTTTCTCTTATGTACTCAAATATAATTACAAGCACTTCATACGTTTCAAAGGCTTTTATCGACAATTAGATGACATTTATGCAAAGAGTCAGTATTTGCAGTGTTGGCCCTTCTTTTTCAGGACCTCTGCAATTCGACTGGGCATGCTCTCAATCTGGGAGATTCTCAATTCTGGGCCAAATCCTGACTGATAGCAATCCATTCTTTCATAATCACTTCTTGGAGTTTGTCAGAATTAGTGGGTTTTTGTTTGTCCACCCGCCTCTTGAGGATTGACCTCAAGTTCTCAATGGGATTTAGTTCTGGGGAGTTTCCAGGCCATGGACCCAAAATGTCAACGTTTTGGTCCCTGAGCCACTTCGATATCACTTTTGCCTTATAGCACGGTGCTCCATCGTGCTGGAAAATGCATTGTTCTTTACCAAACTGTTGTTGGATTGTTGGAAGAAGTTGCTGTTGGAGGGTGTTTGATACCATTCTTTATTCATGGCTGTGTTTTTGGGCAAAATTGTGAGTGAGCCCACTCCCTTGGATAAGAAGCAACCCCACACATGAGTGTTCTCAGGATGCTTTACTGTTGGCATGACACAGGACTGATGGTAGCGCTCACCTTTTCTTCTCCGGACAAGCCTTTTTCCAGATGCCCCAAACAATCGGAAAGGGGCTTCATCTGAGAATATGACTTTGCCCCAGTCCTCAGCAGTCCATTCGCCATACTTTTTGCAGAAGATCAATCTGTCCCTGATGTTTTTTTTGGAGAAAAGTGGCTTCTTTGCTGCCCTTCTTGACACCAGGCCATCTTCCAAAAGTCTTTGCCTCACTGTGCGTGCAGATGCGCTCACACCTGCCTGCTGCCATTCCTGAGCAAGCTCTGCACTGGTGGCACTCCGATCCCGCAGCTGAATCCTCTTTAGGAGACGATCCTGGCGCTTGCTGGACTTTCTTGGACACCCTGAAGCCTTCTTAACAAGAATTGAACCTCTTTCCTTGAAGTTCTTGATGATCCTATAAATTGTTGATTTAGGTGCAATCTTAGTAGCCACAATATCCTTGCCTGTTAAGCCATTTTTATGCAATGCAATGATGGCTGCACGCGTTTCTTTGCAGGTCACCATGGTTAACAATGGAAGAACAATGATTTCAAGCATCACCCTCCTTTTAACATGTCAATTCTGCCATTCTAACCCAATCAGCCTGACATAATGATCTCCAGCCTTGTGCTCGTCAACATTCTCACCTGAGTTAACAAGACGATTACTGAAATGATTTTTTCAGGATTAAGTTAATTTTCATGGCAAAGAAGGAGTATGCAATTCATCTGATCACTCTTCATAACATTCTGGAGTATATGCAAATTGCTATTATAAAAACTTAAGCAGCAACTTTTTCCAATATTTATGTAATTCTCAAAACTTTTGGCCACGACTGTACATCATTTAACACACTGCAAAACCTTTCAAATTCACAAAACAGACACTAATGCTTTACAAGTAACATAATTATAAAAGTATTGGACCAGTCAAAGATTCTTAATGAAAGACCTGATAAAGAGTGAGTTTTTATTTTTTTGGAAAATTAATTATAACACAGATCTGTGACTTTATCATGTCCTTGATGGCAACAAGCTTTCCATTTTTTCGTACCAAAAAGTAACAATATAGTATCACTTTTGACAGAAGGGGGGATGAAAATAGTTAAATTATGTTTTATGTATAGCCTAAACCTATACATATCTAAAAAAAAAAAAAAAGAAAGAAAGAAAGAAAGAAAGAAAGAAAGAAAGAAGAAAAGAGTATGAAGAAAAAAAGTATGATTTTTAAAATGAAAGAGTATAAATGAAACCAGTAAAGAAAGAATAATATATTCTTTATAATCCTTATATATTAAAATATATTAATTATTGTTTATGGTTGGACAGTGGGAATAACTATTTATAGCTGTGGAAAATGTCTGTTAAGTGTTCGAGCAGTACACAAGTCTGAGCCCCAGCTACCTAAAAAAAGAAAAGGAAAATAAAAACATTTTCTGTGTCCTGCTGACATCTGGTGGAGCTGCACTACATTTCAGGGAGGTTTTTGTGTTTGTCCTTTACACGCCGCCGTTGTGACGTAATCAGAAGGTTAAACAAGACTCGCTTCGAATAAGCTAACAGCTAACTTACATACTACAAAATTGAGGTAAGAACAAGTTAATTAAACTTATATGTAGTTATTGCATATCCACAAATAAATCGCCAAATAAATAAAAATAAAGGATGTGTTTCATCGTTACAGTAGTAATTGTTATTATACGGTGCATCCCTTCGACTTGCTTTAAGCGGGCAATGGGCTACTGAGACCTGCGTAAAGAAACATTGTTTACCTATTCATGTTTATTCTGTTTCATTACTTAAAACGTTTTAAATCCGAATGCTTTAGTCGTGTATCGTCTTAAGTAGTTTTTTTTGTCTATTGCCATTTTATGACCTTACTGCTTGTAAACTAAACACATAACAGACAGAGGTTACTTTACCGTGTTATTATTACGTGCAGTTAGATTATTGTGTTATTAAAATTAAAAAGAGGAAATGTCAACTGAGGATGATTGTAGCTGATTTGTTTTTTAATTCTCTAGTTTTTCTGGATATGAAATGGTGGTCTCATCCATGTTTTTTTTGTCAGATGCCTAATAGATTATTAGAGTAACTTATGTTGTGTGTGAACTGTATGTTAAAAAAAGACAACTGCTTATAATATTTACAATAAAAATATACTGCTTACAATAAAGGTCTCATTATTTAATGTTTTATGGCAAATGTGAGAAATGACTCTTTTTTTTTTTACACAATTATGTTAATATTTATAAAAATACATTTGATCTCACATACAAATAATATTAGTTATTAGCACCATTACATGAAATGGTTACAACTTTTGATTTTAATGAGTTATTAAACGGTAGTAAATTAACATCAACTTAGATTGATAAATGCTTTACAAGTAGTTTTTATCATCAGTTTAGTTTAATTAACTATGTTAACAAATTAAGCCTTATTGTAAAATACCAAATAATGTGCCTTGAAAAAATGTAAACATTTTCAGTCATTATCCCTGGCTTGTCACAGTCCAGATTAGCATGTGAAAATGTTTGTTTCAAAATGAATACAACACACTGATTATTTTTAAAAGAAAGTTTAAATAATGATAACATGATTAAATAATTTCACAGTATTTTGCCCATGATAATAAAAAAAAAATCATAAATGTTCATTGTCACAGTATATTGTATTATTGAACAGCAGCATGTCTATGCAACTCTATACATTTTTCTACCTACAGGTGAACCGTAAGCAAGAGAAGCCCAACAGGATGGCCAGTGTAAGTGTACATCTATTATAACTGCTTTGTCATGAGTCCTGCTTGATGTATCCAAGCAAATGCAACACTGTCTCTCAATAGAATTTGTTATTATTCACCTGTATAGTGAGATGAAATCTACAGGTAGAGTTGTGTAAGTTTTTGCTGTGTTTTGTCAGGTGCTCTGTAGCAGAGCTCGGCTGGTGACGTACCTGCCAGGGCTTCATGTTCTAGTTCATCGTGTTGTTGGAGCCAGAAGTTTCTCTGGGGCGTCAGGATCAGATGAGCCACACCTGAACACCACAACTCCTGACATTGGTAAAAGAATCAAAGCAACTGTTATCTTATCTAAAAAAAGGTAACAGTAATACATTTACAAATTAACTTAATAAAAAATATTTGACATGCAGGTCATTATCCGCTCATGTATTTCTAGTTGATGATGTGTATAAAGAGATGATTTTTTTAAAGATCTCCTTTATTTCCAGCACCAAGGACTGTGTGGCCGGATGAGACCATGGGCCCGTTTGGACCTCAGGATAAACGTTTCCAGTTGCCGGGTAATGTGGGTTTTGACTGTCATTTGGAGAGTTCAGCAGAGCAGAGAACCACAGCGGTCCACAGTGTGATGCCAGATGTGCTCACTGCTCAGTCCAACAACCAGAGACACGACTTTATCCTGGCCCAGTTCATCAATGAGCTTCATGTAGGATGCTTTCAGAAAACTCAAATCTTATTTTCTAGTAAATGGAGTCATTAATTGTTATTATTATTTATTTATTTAACTATTATTATTATTATTATTATTTATTTAACTATTATTATTATTATTATTATTATTTTTTTACAAATGATCACTTTGACATTTAATATTTGAAAAGTGAGAGTAAAGTCTTCTCAATCATCAGTAAAGTTTAAATTGTTATTGCTTGTTCATGATTCATTTTATAATAAATATAGGATCATAACATTATTATCAAAATGAAAAATGTTATGTAATATTCGGTAACACTTTTGTTTTAAGGTGTCCTTTTTATAGCATAACTATTCGTTTAACTTCTGAGTAATATCATTTAATTAAATTACTTACTCTATAGTTAGGATTAATTGCATGTAATTATGCATAATTAATTGTAATTACTATAGTAATTATATGGAACATGTGTAACAAACACACCTTAAAATAAATTAAAGTGTTACCTAATATTCAAATGATGATCTTGTTTTTGTTCTTGTTTTTGAAATAAGTCATTATAGCTCACCAAAGCTGCTTTTATTCAATCAAAATTTAAATGATCTATGGTTTTCTATGTTTTAAAATTTGTATAATTTTACTCATTTGAATATGATGATTTAATGCTCAAGAAACATTTTTGTTAGTGTATATACATATGTATATATATGCCTGCCTATCTGTCTGCCTGTCTATCTGTATTAATATTATTATATATTTTATTTTATTATTTATTTTTTAGGAGGGTGATAAAACATCTACAGCACAGAACATGGATAAAGCAGAGCAGGTTTTTGATCATTCCAGTGTGGAATGTGCCATTCAGTCTTGCCCTGAATTATTAAAGAAAGGTATGCTGTTTTTGAAGAGTTTTTCAGACTGCTAGAATGCATAATAATTGTTGTTTGACTTGTCGAAATGGTGTAATGTAAAATCGCACCACAAGGGCGCAGCATATACATCTGTTTTAAGTATAGTGTTCTCAGCTTGGTCTGATATTGTCACAATTAGCATTTAGTATGTAATTTGAGTACAGATATAATTTTTTTAATGTAGTCGTAGTCGATGTTTATTTATGCATGCATGGCCTGTTCACTTGATTCAGATTTTGAGTCCATGTTCCCTGAGGCCCCGTCGACTGGCATGATGGTGGTCACTGTGACACAGAGGACACAGAACGACATGACGGCCTGGACTGAGCAGGTGGACCAGGAGAGAGAAGAGCTGCTGGCTAAAGTGAGCTCCTTTAGATACTGTGCTCTGTGTGGAAGCTTGACATAATTTGTGAAGAAAATACAGTAAACACAATAATATTATGAGATGTTATTATTTTAATTATATATATATTAGAATTTTTGATTCATTAAAATATTTGGAATGTTTTATTTTGAGATAAATTAGAATGCAAATTTATTCCTGTCATTGAAATTAAATTCTTGTAATTGGCATAACTTCATTCTTTAGTGTCACATGATCCTTCAGAGTTTTCACTGCAATAGTCACCACCATTATTGGGCCAAAAGTGTTCACAAAACAAATAACCTTTTCCTTAGAAGATATTTAGCAACACAATTTTCAGCATTGATAATAATTAGAAATGTTAAGAAATCAGCATATTAGTATCATGTGACATTGAAACCTGTAGTAATGGTGCTGAAAAAATACAGCTTTGCCATCACATAATAAATTACTTTTTTAATAATTAAAAATAAAAATGTAAATAGAAAATATTTTCTTAAATAAATAGCTTTTATTTATATACACACTACGTTGCTGTTACTTCAATTACTATTGATTTATCATGCTCCTCCCTGTGACTTTGTTTTGTCCTTTAGTACAGTTATGTGGCTTCAGTAGAGTAAATGTCCTCCAGAATGTGTATGAAAGGGTAAAAAGAGTCTGTGTTATTTTCTGTCTGCTGAGTGGCTGTTAAACTGGCATGAGGCCCTGCTGTAGGAATGCTGCAGGGACTGTATTATTCTCTTTCTGCTGTTTGTTTGTGAGTCGGTGCATTCAAAGGAGACAATTGTTACTGAGCATGTGCCAAAAATGACGCAAGCTTACCTGAATGGAGGCTCTACGTTTATAGCCATTTATTAGAGATGAATGAATGGTGAGGCCTGATGATTTGTGTTGTGTTCAGTTTATTGCAGGTGCAAAGGAGATATGCCACGCTCTCCGAAATGAAGGATTCTGGGCCGATTTCATAGACCCATCATCTGGACTTGCAGTAAGTCATACATAAACGTAATGTGAAGATGAAAATTAGAGAACAAACTATAGTTTCCTACATTTGGAAAGTCACTCCTTAGTCATATTTGAACATTTTTAAAGCATATTTCATAATGCATTTTCTGAAGCATCGTATAATAAATATATTCTCAAATTTTCAAATTCAAATTTTGGTAACACTTTAGTTTAGGTCACTGTATTAACAAACCATTAACTGACACTACTAACTTAATAAACTACTAATTAGCTGTGCATTAATAGTTAGTAAGGTAGAAGTTGGGTTTAGGTTTTGAGTAAGATTAGGGTTGCAGAATAAGACTTTATAACTGCTAATGAACAGTCAATATCTTAATAATAGGCAGGTAATAAGCCAGTACTGTGACCTGAACTAAAGTGTTACCCAAATTTAAATAACTAAAATAGTTAAATAAACCTTTATTTGTCACATACACTGTCATAGACAATACATTATGCAGTGAAATGCTTATACAACCACCCGTGACCTTTAAAAAACAAATGTAATATCAGTAGTGTCAATAAGAATCTACATTTTGACCTCCACAGTATAGCAAACTTTTTTTTGCAGTTCAGTAGTTGATCTTTAACATTTCTCAATCTCTCTGTCATCAGTACTTCGGCTCATACACAAACAACACGCTCTTTGAAACCGATGACAGGTATCGGCATTTAGGCTTTCAGATCGAGGACCTGGGCTGTTGTAAAGTGATTCGGCATGTGATGTGGGGGACACATGCTTTTGTGGGTACGCTTTTTACCTCGGCTCCATCCAACAGCCAGATCATGAAGAAGCTACAAGGGGACCTGAGTTAAAGATGCTGCCTCATCATGGGAACACTATGAAATATCAAAACCAAACCTCACCTTTGAGCTGAGTAGCACAATCAATAACACTTACAGCTCACAAATACACCTAATGAAGCTGCCTAATGAACATTGCAGGTAATGAGTATTTATTTTTGTAAAATAAAAAGCACTTGGGGGACTTTATTTTAGGTGTGTGTGCTACAGAGGGAGGATCAATGTGTCATTTGTCCAGCAGCTCTCTCTCTCTCTGTCTCTCTGTTGCCTTTCCTCTTCCACAGACCTCAAAAGAATTGAAATGTGTGACATATTGCTGTACATAAAAATTCATATTTAGTGAATGTGAATTGGTTGTTGATAGTGGTTAATTCTTTGTCCATAAATGACACATGTAAAACAGGTGATATAGAGCTGTGATTGAGTTTAATTCTGTGTTGTCAGCTTTCTTCATTGCTCTATGATGGGCACAATAAATAATTAAAGACTAATGTTGGTTTGTTGTTTGTGTGAACAGTTGGAGAGTGCTGACGTTTTGTTTTTAAAAGAAATTGATATTAACTAAATGTAATAATTTTTTTTTTTTAGAATCAATTGACTTACAAATAAAGACAATGGAAGTAATCAAAGCAACAGAAGATCAAAATTGTGTAGATGAACAATTCACAGTTAGTCTAATGCACTACACAAATTTCAGGTTCCTATTTGAATATATTTTAAAATGCAATTTATCATTAAAAGCTGAATTTTCAGCATCATTAGTCTTTAATGTCACATGATTATTTAGAAATATTTTTTCTTTTTTTATAGTGCTAGCTTGGTGCTAAAGAAACATCCTTTTTAATTAATATTCATTATGTCAATGTCAAAAATGGTTGCACTGCATAATGTTGTTGTGTTATAAGCATGATTTATTTAAAACATATTTTCCAATATAATAAGAAGCATATATTATGTCTATAAATTGAATGCTTTTAGAATAAAATAAAATAATCTTCAAAAAGATTGAATTGGCCACAAACTGCATGTACTGATAACTATGTATTTAAATGTATTATTTATTATTATTACTTTTGTTCATAAAATACATTTCTGAGCAATTCACCTGTCTGTATTTTAGCGTCTTATGATGCTAAATGAAGTGACCAAAACGGGCAGCTGCTGAGGTCTCAAGGGTGTCATTAGAATTCATTCAGAAGCCCAGCAGATGGACTGTAATCATTCTTCTTTAAACTCTGACACTTCCATTATTTAGACAGTTCATCGCTCTCTATTAGCGTATATCTGACAGTGAAATATGCTTTTGAATCATAATCATCAGATCCCTTACAGCTGATCTGTCCTTGATAAAGTCACACGAATTTAGTTTTTAACAAACATTACATAAGTACGTGTGGCTCAGTGGATAGCACTGTCACCTCACAGCAAGAAAGTCGCTGGTTTGAGTCCCGGCTGGACCAGGAAGCATTTCTGTATGGAATTGGCATGTTTCCCCTGTGTTCGCGTGGATTTCCTCCGTCCAAAGCCATGCAGTTAAGGTGGTGAACTGCGTAAGCTAAATTGGCCAAAGTGAATGAGAGTGTATGGTTCTTTCCCAACACAGGGATGCGGTTGGAAGGGCATCCGCCACAGTAACGTGCCTATTTTGTTGTAAATTAGTTTTTTCTACCATATAGTTTACATCCATTTTGTTGTATTTGTCCATGAGCTGTGTTTGCTATGTTTCATGCAATCTTTGACTTTCATTTTGATAGCATGAGAATGGATAAAATGCATTTTAAAGTTCTGCACAGAAAATCGAGCAAAGGTCGGTTCAGGTCACCATCTGATCCTCAAGATATTCATTCAAAGAGGTGGTTACATATAGATTTTTTTTATTTTTGTTAACATTTTTAATACATTGGCCAAAAGAAACAAACATAAAAATCCTTACATAGGGAAAAAAATGAAGAAGCTGTCAAAATGTGTGGTGAAATGAAAGTGTGCGGCTGATCAAAGTCAGACTGTGTTGATGCTGAAGCGTGTTTTAGAGACAGCAATCATCACCTCATACATGTCTGATTGACATGGCCATAAATTACATGTAATTGTGCTGGTGAACCTGGCTCCATTCCTTTGTTCATTGGAAAGTTTACTCTTAACTGTTTCACCGAAATCAAACTGTCAAACTGAATAACTCATCAACCATGATTATAATGTCAACTGGTCCTGTTATCACCCCGAAGGAACATAGTGTTGTGAGGCGGCGTCCGTTTTCACGTCTCAGCTTCAAATATTGTTTCAGGACTGCAGAGCATTGTGTTTCATGTTTGTATAATTGAATAGATAAGTACTGACCCGTTGACCAAGAAAATATACTTCATCATCTTTATTCTCTAGACAAACAGTGATGTTATCTCTAATCTGTCTCACAACATTTCCTGTGTTGTTACTGAATGTTTGAGAACAATTATCCTAGTTAATAGGCTCTGAATTGAATTGTTCTTAAACAAATGGTTGCATTATTTTTTAACAAGATATTACAAAAAAATATTGATTCAAATCCTAGAATTAGAAACAAACTTTTTTTTTTTTTTTTTAGAACTTTTATGAAAGCACAGTAAGATAAATGATTATAGTGTCAATTATATAGTGTTCTTGCGGGAGAAAATATTAAATATATATGTATAAAGTTTATTTTGGACTAAAGCTATGGAGATAGAATTGTTGCATAATTCCAAATAAATATATTATGATCCACAAATAAATACAATGGTCCACAAATAAATTTTAAGAGTTCCACAAACATGAATTATATTTACTAATAAGTAAAATTAGACTACTGAAACCAACCAGATACCGGTCACTGATTGTAAAGCATAATGTGATTGGTTGGAGTGAGAACATGCAACGATTGGTCAGCACCTTCTGGCCGGGATCTGATTAGGTGGAGTCCATTCATTTGTGAATTAGTGTGTGTCTTGATGCTTGAAATGTTTCAAAATCCACAAATACACACAGCTATTTACATAAAAATGCCAGGCAAAGTATAAAATAAAAATATTTATTTTTGAGTATGTTTTTTATTTGCAAGTCTAATTTTACTTAATATAATTCATGTTTGTGGAATTCTAAGATTTATTTGGGGATCTCATTCTATTTATTTTGTGAATATGCTTGGTTTTTGTAAATCCCTTTACATTTATTTGTGGATCATAATAAATTTATTTGGAATTGTGCAACAGTTCTATCTCCATATAAAGCTATTGGAATCATTTCAATCACAGGAGAAGTGAGAGTCATGCATTTTTAATTGGGGTTAGATATCTAGGTCAGGCTGCCATCTTGTTGCTTTTCATGAGAAATGAATTATTCAAACATAACCCCCACTTCCCGACCCCACGATTTATTTATTTATTTTTTTCTTTTGATCGAAGTCCTGTTAGATATGGAAGATAAATGCTAGTTTTTTTTTTTAATGTTCAAATATATCAATAACATAAGTTTGATTTCCAGGAATTTCCAACCAAAATAATAAGGCAATGTAGGCTACTGAAACCTAAATGGCAAGGGTGGAATAAACACTTCCAAACTGACTAAAGGCAAAGACGTCAGACACAGGAGAAGAAATGAGTGTATATCCGCATAAATGAGCAACAGTGTGATCTGGGTGGAGAAACACTTCTGTCTCCTGTTAGTAAAGTGACAGTCAATGGCAGGTCTGAAAGCAGAGGAAAACCTGGTGTCAGAGGTCTGGGCAGACAATGGAACTTTCCCACTCGCTCTCTGCCAACACTTTCCTGTTTTTAGAAAGCAGATAAGATTTACATTGGCTTGAACCAAACCGTCACTGTTGACGTGACGTTTTCTCTGCACTGGGCAAACAATGGAAGGTGTTTTACAGGGTTAAAGCATAGTATCTGCTGTGCTCATTTACTTTTCAAGTTGACTTAAAGGGATAGTTCACCCAAAACTCATTTACTCACTCTTCACTTCTTCCTATTTGAGTTTCTTTCTTCTGCTGAACACAAAATATGAAATTTTAACGAAAGCTGAAATCGGGTAACCGTCGACTTCTATAGTAGGAAAAACAAATACTATTTAAGTCAATGGTTACCTTCAAAATATCATTTGTAAATTTGTATCAACAGAAGAAAGAATCTCATAAAGGTTTATAAGCACTTGAGGGACAGTAAATGTTCATTTTGGGTGAAATTTGCCTTTAAAATACACTTTATAAAAAAGATTTGTTTTAAACTTCGGTTGTGATCCCTAAATTCTTCCTCAAACTGCCAGGACCAAAAGCTGAATGTTTGTGTATTTGAACTCAAAGTGAGCATGAACTGAATGGCAGATATAATGTGGCCTGTGTACCTGTCCATTCAGCTCTGTGCATTCTGACTCTTAATCCTTTTAGGGATTTCTCTGCTGGAATTTTTATTGAAGTAGACTTTAATGAATTAGAAAAGTCAGATTGTGTTTGAAGTAATCCGGATATATTTGAAAAACATGCTTTCTTTTTTTAAACAAAAAAAGTGAAAGAAGAAAGTGTTTTCAAATGTTTCCCAAAACTTTCCTGGCTGCACTGGAAATGCTATACAACTGTGATGTATATGTACAGTTGAAGACAAAATTATTAGCCCCTCTGTGAAGTTTTAATTCATCTACAAATATTTCCTAAATTATGTTTAACAGAGCTAAGATATTTTTGACAGTATTTTCTATTATATTTTTCTTCTGGAAGTCATATTTGTTTTAGTTTGGTTGAAAAAAACACACACACGCACGCACGCACGCACGCACGCACGCACGCACGCACGCACGCACGCACACACAAACACACACTTGTAAAAACTTAGACCAATATTATTAGACCATTATTATTTTAATCGACTGGTTACAAAACAAACCACTGCTGTCCAATGACTTGCCTAATTAACTGAACTTGCCTAGTAAATCACACTTAGTATATTGCAAAAGGTATTATTAATTAGTTATTAGTTATTATAAATTAGTTATTAAAACTATGTTAAAAAATGTTAACAAAATTATGAAATCTAATAATTTATATATTTTTTTATTTGTTTGTCATTTTTTCTCTGTACTGCTTACGTTTTTGTCCAGATTCACATTTTTGTTTAATTTCAGACTTTGGGCACTATTTTTAGGGCTCATCATTCATGTTTTGACGTATCCTGAGTTTTTTGGTCCCCCAGGGTCTGCAATCACTGTGTAATTCAGTCATCACAACACTGAATCTGTGATCCTGCACTTTTCTCAGACCAGTCCTTCCTCAAGTCTTCCCATCACACCGCAGCAGATTTCCAGTCTGTCCTATCAGATTTTCCCTCTGTCTCCTCTTCCTCTGAAGACAGTTTTCACACTTACATCACTGTCTGCTGTGTCTCCACCCTGTCCTGAAAACTGATAAAAAAGCAGTTACGTTTTGTTCAGCCATTTACTCTATTCAGTTACAGATGAGATGAGATCTACAAGTATTTCTCTAAAGGGCTTTACACTTAACTTAACCATGGGTCATTCTAAACCTGGGTAAACTGATCTCTAGGTTATCTCGCTTCACATTTCATACTGCACATAATTTACATGACATTCACACTGTACATCCCCAATAATCTTCTTGTTGGCACATTTGCATTGTCATTGAGTTCTGCTGAGTCGGGTTGGTTTTGCTAAATTAAAGTTTAATCACTTCCTTCAGGATTTACACACTGAACTGAATCTACAGAGAATTGACTCACTCTGAGAAACAACACTGCAGCAGTTTGTGGAACTGCTTAATGCTGAATTGAACTTGTTTCAAACAGACAAACCTTTGCATTGTGACTAATTGTTTCTACTATTGTACCTGTTTATTACTTTAATGCTGCTTTTAGTGCTGCGTGGATTATACAGTCATGTAACACCTTAATCGCATTATGACATTCTGAAACTTTCCCTTCCACTCCGAATCAATGAACTCTGTTAAACACAACTCACTGCCATCAGTCCCTGCTCTCTCATCAAACGGCACGTAGAACATGCCGCAGCGCAGACAAACCCAGCTGATTTGGCATTGATATGACACTGAAAAAGCATGTGAGAGTGCCCTCTGGTCTTTTGAGGACATTTAGGCTACTACAGATCTCACTGTGCTTCCCTGACAAGATGTGAATAAAAATCAGAGCTTTGCTTAATCACATTTGTGATTTCAATTTGATACATCGCCCAGCCCTAATGGCAATGTGTTGTACTGCTTGTAGTAAACACGCACCCTGATGACGAGAAAGAGCAGACAAAGGCAAATAAAGGTGTTTTTTTGGCACACAAAAGTGTTCTTGGAGCTTCATATGAGTACAGCTGACACTGTAATCACACTGTGATTAACACAGAAATTTCTGGACTTTTGCTGTTGAGAAAGCTCTCCGATTTCATCTAAAATAGCCTTATTTGTGTTCTGAAGTTCTCAGGGGATTGGAATGACATGAGGGTGAGTAATTATTTTTTTATGTAATAATTTTCACCTTTAATGTATAGGACAGTAGAGTGAAGACAAGAACGTGAGGGGATCAGAGAGAAGGGGACCTATCGGCAAAAACCGCAAGCTAGGAATCAAACCTCAGTGGTATATGTTGATGCAATTAACCACTAGGCTTTTGGTGCTGATAAGGGGGTGAGTAATTAACAGCATTTTCACTTTTCTGGCGAACTACCCGTTTAAATGGTCTATTGTCACTGTTGTAAACATGGCTAAAATGATGATGAAGCCTTGGTAAAGTGCAGTTTGAAAACAGACAGTCATCATTTTTCACAGCTAAAATCACTATGAACAACTGTTTTCTTATCTTGTGCAGTATAAGTCTGTATTTTCACGTGTGGTTCAGTGATGCTGAATGCAGACGATTGTCATTTTCCCACAGTAAAGAAGGCCCGCGTTTGTTTCCATTGCTTCTCAATCTCTCCCAAAGCTCCGTAGCAGAGTAATTAAAATCTCAGCATGGCTGTACTGAACAGGATATGCTGCCATGCTTTCCAACAATGAGGCTCATTCTTTGGACTTCAGGCCAGGTACCTGAAACCCAGCCCGCAACAGCTCCTGATCATTAAAAACATGTTACTGCTCATCTGGAAAGTCAGCTCAGCTCCAGAGAGGAAATTTGACTTTGTATCGGCAGGGAATGAGCCGAGAAACTGGATTTCTAAAGCATGAAGCTCAAGGGAGCTTTTGTGTTGACTTGAAAACTTTCTTTTTTTGTTTTTATTTAATTCCTTTGAAATGTATTCTGTCCACTCATTTCCTCGTATAAAGCCAACTTACTCAGTGTTGTAATTGAATGGAGATTAGACAATGGTTCATGTCACAATGGTAGATTGTTACTAAATGCCTCTATAGCAGAAAAGGGTTGACTTCATTTTCAATCTGCAGTCTAGTTGTGAAGTGAAGTGACCAGAGGGATGCTGGGTGGTCACCTTTGACCTCTGCCACTAGGCTTAATGACAGTTGTGTTTCCTTTTCTCTGCTGGACTTCAAAGGGCAACTACACTGAAGAGCTGTAAAATAAGACCTAAACCTATCCAATCTCCAATGTGCCGTTTCACTTGCTCTTGTAAAATGAGCATTTAGTAAATGTGTTTAATGTCTTTATGATTTAGAATGTATTTAAAACTTTTTACACATCTTTAAACACAGCGGATGCTTTCCAGATGAAAACAACATAGTAATGCATGTCTGTTATGCTGGAGAATACATTTACATGACTACAATGAAAAAGATGTTTGAATAATTTTGCATACAGATGACAACGGTCACAAAACAATCTGGACTTTAAAAAAGAAAAAAAGCTTTATACGTTTATACATTCCAGGCTAGTAATTTGTGGTCACTTATTGTCCCGAGTAGCACAAACACAGTCCTGTAGTTTTTCATTGTAGTTTCAAGGCTAAAAGGTCCCAAACTGTATTTACTTTTCCTGGAAAGCAAAACACAAGTATGGTTAAGGATTATTTTATTTATTCAGTTGTACACCTGAATCTCCCGATTTGTTTAGGACTATTAGTGGTTATACATTCAAAATGGATGACAACATGCTTGAAAGTCAAAAGGCAACTACATATGCCAAATTTAGAAAGTTTATCTTTGCCTCTTTGAGTGGAAAAAACAACAGCGTGTATGTCAGGGTTGAGTGGAAAATGGAACAAAACAGAAATATCTGAACAGCCTCATTTATAGAGAACATTCACACATTTGATTTTCATGTTGAATCATGATGTGTGGAGCTTAGCAAAAATCATACATTTGTCTTTTTTAGTATATCGTTTTTATTATCAGTAAACAAAACACCAGTAAACGTTCTGATTTCAATTGAATACATTACGACACATATGAGAGACCACAAAACGTGTTACAAATGTACTCCAAAGGTTTGATTTTAAAAAGATTTCCAAAATTATGTACACGAGAATATACAGGGATATTACAAAAGAATGTGTAGAAAAAATATCTACATTTATAACAAGCCTTGGCACACGATGGCATGCAGCATCCACAATTTTGTAAGTATAAAAAAGTTCATGCAATTCTATTACAAATCTGAATTTCTCTGCATGGTTAAAATGAGATAAAAAACAGATGAAAAACTTATAAAGTTATCAATCTGAGCTGAGAAGAACTGCTTTTACATCAGCACATTCAGAGACATTAAAGGGATTTGCTCATTTCAGCTCAGGCTGTCCAAGATGCAGGTGACTTTTTTTTCTTCAGTAGAACAGTAGAGGAAGATTTTTAACTTAACCTTACTGTTGTCTTAAAATTCTGTATACATCTTTGGGTCAAAAATTCGAATGCTAATGTCCACATTTTATTTCAATCCTCAAATTTATTTCGCATTAAGAAACATCCTTAACTTCATCACGAACTCTGTGTATGTCTAGGTTTTTCCCTCATCAGTGTGCAGTATTTCATCAATGTTTAATCAGTGGACAACACTTATTTTTGACTGAAGTAAAGGGTATATTTTCTAATGCTAAAAATACCTGCATAAGTGTAAAATGTTTGTAGCAAGACGGTATTCATAAAAATAAAACCAGTAGAATCTTATTGTGTGTGTTTGGGGGGTATGTGTTGGAGTGTGCATGTGTGTGCCAGTAGTTTTTGTGCTGTAAAAATGGTTTTAAATTTGGTGGGTCAAAATAATATAATATGTATATGATAATCATATATAGCCTTCATGAAAATATCAAAATAGAAAATGATTTTTATTTCTAATATTGGGGTCATTTTAGAAAAAGTCACCAAATTTCAAAATTAAAAAACTTTTGTTGAGGTTTCTTTTCTACTATTAAAAGGGTCATTTTGACCCATAAGTGAACAGTAGGGGTTAAACCGTGATCCTTGCACATTCATAAAACGGAAGCCAATGGCTATCAGCATTTTGAGAGTTAAAAAAAACATATCCAGCCAAAACAAGAGTAATACTCATGGCTCCTGATGACATTGAGGTCGTGCGAAGTGAAACGATTGATCTGTCTGAAATGACAAAATTACTACCTTTAATCTACAGTTGATAGCCCTTGACAGATTTTACGAATCACCAAGAACCATGATTTCAGTTAAAACATCATCTTTAATGTTCTACTGAAGAGAAAATGTCACCTACATCTTAGATGGCCTGATGGGGAGTAAATAAACAGCAAATTTTGGGTGAACTATCCCTTTAACCTTCAGATAGTTTTTTTTTCTGGCTGAGTCTACTCAGGTTAAAGGTGTTTTGTGTGGTTCTAAACTGGCACTAACTGGTCCACAGTCACCTGAGTCAATATTTCGAGCCCTTTAGTGATCACCATTCCCTTCAGATTGTACTGAAGTGAACAAACCGATGTGAACATTACAATACTTTTCACTCGACAAAAGACAGAGGAAACAGATTCATTTACAGCTGGGCAGACTGCCTAAAATAATCATAAAGCCTGGAAGAAATAACACTGTCACTGCAGACTCAACACTTTTTTGCTGATTGCACAGTCAGTCAGGAATCAAGATTAGGAAATATTACATTACACAACAATACGCTGACAAATGTGTAGGAACATACATATATTTTTAATAATAACAAAGCCCTTCACTGCAGGCTATATATATGGATGTTTAATGCGGGTCACTACAACTATACACAAGTGCTTCACGAATACATTATGACACATATACACAGTGCAAAAACTAAAACAGAATGCTCTTTTTATAGGAGTGAGGAAGCTCTTTCTCTATTGCTGGATGGGTGACATGCTGAACTTGTTTCCGAGGTGTCAAGCCCTTTTCCATGATGACAATGAGAGGGTGGAAAAAAATGGATCCTACAAAAATGGATGATAAAAAAATAAATATATCTATACAAATGTATAAAACAACTCACATTAATTCAAGACAACAACAACAAAACAAAAAGTGTTTTGCCATAAATATCCCCTTATTCTCTCAGAGTCCACTCAGTTTGAGGGAAAATGTTGTTGTTTTTTTCATTAGTTTAGAATTCATAATAAAGTTCCAAAGACTAACACTTCATTTTGAGCAAGATGAAGCCCACAGCTGACTAGCACACGTCAAAGGTTTCCTAAAGGTTTCTTCCTCTCTCAGTTAATACTGTGGAGCATCAGGCTGGTTATGGAGACAGAAAGCAGCAGCAGTGGGAGAGTCTGAGCGGGTCGTGCACTCCTGTTAATGGGAGATGTGGTGGAAAAGATGGCGTCAGTCTCGTTTCGTGGAAGAGGCAGGTTACAGATGTTCCCCTCACAACAGGCTGTACAAACCTGCACACAGAAAACCACACAGTAAACAGAGTGAGAAAGACATTCTGTACAAATGAAATGTTAAATAAAAAAAATAAAATAATTCCTGCAGGACACTTGCTAAAGCAATGTTGAAGGTTAGGGACACACTATACTGATACTAAAGAACTAGTGCCGAGGAAAAGCCATTGTGATGTAGCCACATATTATTATGAAAAAAAAATAATATAAATAAATAAATATTTATTTATAATAATAAAAATAAATAAAAAAAGATCACACTGGAAAGACAGACCACAGCTTATGGGCAGCTAATGTGTCTTTGGTGCTGATTTAGCATAGAGAATCAGATGAAAAACAGCTGACAATGTCTGACTAGAGCCGAGGGGTCCAGAACACATTTTTAAAAATTACTGTTGAGCAGTGTTGAATGATTTTAGTTTTTTCAAAGTTAAAAACGCAAAAATAGTCAGCAAAATAGAAATAAAAACACTCCTGATGTGGGGAAAAAATAAATAATATGCTGTGGCTATAAATTATAAATTTATTACCAAGACTTTTTTATTTGTTACCACACTTTAACAAAAAAACAAAAAAAAACACTGAGAAAACAACAAACAAGGAATGTAAGAGTTCAAATAATACTGATAAAATCACTTTTAAGCTGTACAAATTAAGATTTTATCAATACACATTACTAATCTAAAATTTTGTTTTAAAGGTGCAGTTTGTAACTCCTGGATCAAAACAAACGCAAGCGCAGGTTGCCAGATTGGGGACTGAAGCGAGTGATTTAAACCGTGTTCTAAATAAAAGCAACGGCACCCGATAGAAGGAATATTTTCCATAATAAAAGGAGTTTTTGTCCTAACCAACACCTCGAATTGATATATTAGAAACGGTTTCTATTTCTTACAGGTTAACAACAGAAAACTATGACAATGATCACCTCAGGTAAACCTCATGTGCTTTATTCAGTGTTAAATGCTAACAATGTGAGTTTGAATGGCATTTTACATGACATTTATTGCCATATACTGAAAGCATCGGCAGGTAGTTCACCTCAGATCTTGAAAATAAAATAAACCGTTTGAAATTGAACTTTAGAACTAAACACATATGAGTGGTTCAGCATGTACATTTAATAATGTTAAAGAGGGTTAATATGTATTAAATAGATTATAAACCTTACCATTTCATGAGAAAGTGCATATTCTGTGCTTCTGAATGGCTGTATTTAAATTTCTGTCGTGTTTTGTCTGGTGCAAACAGCCAAATTGCTTATCACTGCGTATCTTGTCCTGATCTAGTCACAAAGCATGTTGTTAGGACACGCGGTTACAATGTAACCTGCTCACCTAATGTTTACGTTCGTAATATTTATATTATTTGCTAATTAATGTGGAACTGAATCTATCTCATTTCGGAGTCTGCTACTGTCCACCGAGGTCGCATTTCGGTCACGGACACATGCTTTCAGAGCCTTTCTAAATGAATGAATGAATGAAATATGCGGTTTTCCACCAAGGTAACCCGGGGTGCTGAAATACAATAGGCTAAACTGGCATTTGGGCGGATTAAAATACCCAAAACTAAGACAGCCGTTCAGGCACGGAAAACCATTTTAAAGCAGAATGTTCTTCTGCACTGTTTTTCAGATAAACAAGAATGCTCACTTGGCATGTTTCTTAAATATCTGCAAACATATTATGGTATGTTTATGCTTTAGAAGAGTCAAAAACGTACATACAGTACCAGTAGAAAACGTCTTGATAGAACATCATTTTTAATTTTCTGATGATTTTTAAAAAATAAATAATTTTGACCCCCACAATGGAGTATGAATAATTTCAGGTTTGACTGTACCCATGAAACTTAAGACCAGGTCCAGGGTCATAATTAATAAACTGTGGAAACAAATTCTTAATACTTAACTCTAATTATTTAGTTATGGCCATGATATCTAGTTTTCTTTTAGATGTAGTGTGTGGTTCCAAATTAAGCATCATCTCTTTTTTTTTTGTATCAAAACTCAATTTTTTTTTAAGAATAAAAAAAAAAAAACACACTCCTCTTGTATGTAACAAAACTGAAAAAACAAAGAAATGTGATTGTCTAGTGAATCGAAAACAATAAAAACAATGAACGCATTCAAGTTTTAAAGACTATATATAGGTGCTATATATGAGGCGGCCCTAAAAAACAGTTGTAGAAGATTAAATATATGCAAAGATAATCAAATCATATTTCAGCATTCAAATATATGCAAGACAGAAGACCATTTACAACAGAGTATTCAAATATCATGATAGCTTTTGGGTGTGGTTCACATCTGGTATTTTATAAGATGCATTTTAGTGTTTTAATCTAGTTACCCCTGTATTGACAAAAAAACAAACAAACAAAACATCTTAATTAAGCAAGATTGGCTGTATTTTTAAAAGACTAATAGCATTTTTAGCATTAGACCAAAATGTCACTACAGTGTGTGCTGTAATCAAATACATCAGCTTTGTTATTTACCAAAATGCAGATGTATGTGTTTAACCTCAGAATGAACCATCAGCTTCTAAATTCTCCCTTTTAGTGTAGCTGTGTCATCTTTACAGCAGGTTTATCTGAGGATCTGGCCTCCTCACATCTGCCCTGCCCTCTGCATAACTCCCTGTCCTGTGCTGGAGGTCAAAGGTAAAACACAGAGAGTCGAGGCGGTGACCAGGCGCACCTTTCAGCAAGGATTTACTCGGAGAAGGATTACTGAGAGAGCACAGCATAACTCACAACTTTATCTCATCTTCAGTCAAATGACTTTGAGAGGACGCGTGGATTAACTAAAGAGCAGAGTTTAGTGTCGCTGACTGAGGCAGATCCTTTAAGCAGCAGGACAGATCACAAATGTTTACCGAGCACTCAAAATGTTTTCTTTAAGATCACTTAAAGTGGGCTGTGTAAAGTGGGATGAGAAGATAAATGCAAAAGGATTTCCATAGGCAGAGTGAAATGTAAGTTGCTCTGTGTATGTATTGAGGGATTATTTCAATTGTGCTCACCCTGTTTCCTTCATGGTCAATGTCAGAGCAGCCTGTTTGTAGACAGTCCTCCAGCGGCACACAACGCTTCGTCACTGACACCGTGTTTCCATCCCAGCTCATCTTATGATGTGTGTAGCAATATCTGCTTTCTAGAAGTTATATATATATATATATATTAAAAAAACACATACTGAAAGTCATAAAGACTGATGAAAAGTGATGAAAAATATCCTTTTATGACTTATTGTTTTTAATATTGATTGGTTAAAGGGAGGCGACGCGGTGGCGCAGTGGGTAGCACAATCGCCTCACAGCAAGAAGGTTGCTGGTTCAAGCCTCGGCTGGGTCAGTTGGCATTTCTGTGTGGAGTTTGCATGTTCTCCCCGTGTTTGCGTGGGTTTCCTCCGGGTGCTCCGGTTTCCCCCACAAGTCCAAAGACATGCGGTATAGGTGAATTGGGTAGGATAAATTGTCCGTAGTGTATGTGTGTGTATGGATGTTTCCCAGTGATGGGTTGCAGCTGGAAGGGCATCCGCTGCGTAAAACATATGCTGGATAAGTTGGCGGTTCATTCCGCTGTGGCGACCCCAGATTAATAAAGGGACTAAGCCGAAGAGAAAATGAATGAATGAATGTTTTTAATATTGATTGGTTAAAGGGAGGCGACGCGGTGGCGCAGTGGGTAGCACAATCGCCTCACAGCAAGAAGGTTGCTGATTCGAGCCTCGGCTGGGTCAGTTGGCATTTCTGTGTGGAGTTTGCATGTTCTCCCCGTGTTTGCGTGGGTTTCCTCCGGGTGCTTCAGTTTTCCCCACAAGTCCAAAGACATGCGCTATAGGTGAATTGGATAAGCTAAATTGTCAGTAGTGTATGTGTGTGAATGAGTGTGTATGGATGTTTCCCAGTGATGGGTTGGAGCTGGAAGGGCATCCGCTGCATAAAACATATGCTGGATAAGTTGGCAGTTCATTCCGCTGTGGCGACCCCAGATTAATAAAGTGACTGAGCCAAAAAGAAAATGAATGAATGGTTAAAGGGATAGTTCACATAAATATTTAAAGTCAGTCTTCATTTACTGACCCTTCACTTGATTCAAACCAGTTTGAGTTTCTTTCTTCTGTGAACACAAAGGAAGATATTCTGAAAAATGTTCTTCATTGACTTCCAAAAAGTTTTTTTTTGTTTCTATTATAGACGTCAGTGGCTTCTTTTTCCCAACATACTTCAGAATATCTTGTTTTGAGTTCAACAGAAGAAAGAATAGGGTGAAATATCCCTTTAAGTAATATCACAAAAGCAAGAGTGCTGTTTTTCTGAATATCAGCAAATGTACAGCGGTTCAACGAGCAAGAAGTTAATAATAAGTTACAATTTAGACTCAATATTGTCTCTTTTTGCCATTTCAGCAACAAAATGTATTTATTAACAAATTGGATTTTATACTGGGGTTGTGTGGATTACTTTTAAGCTGCAATAATATAGTTTTTGAACCATCAAAAAATGTTTTGTTCCTGAATACATATTTTATTGGACCAGTCAATATTCCACTGATCTATTCATTAAGACAGACACTTGCTTAGTTTCTACATGATTCAGCCATTTTGAAAAACTGTCAGAATTAATGATTTAGAGAATCACTCATTAAGGCAGGGGAAATGCACCAGGACAGAACTAAAGCGCAATAACATATTAAAAGGGATAGTTCATCCCCAAATGAACATTCTGTCATTTACTCATCCTCCACTTGTTCCAAACCTGTTTGAGTTTCTTTATTCTGCATAAATTAAAGAATGTTGGGGAAGAAAACAGCCATTGACTTCAATAGTATTTTTTGTTCTTACTGAGGATGTCAATGGCTAATTTTCCCCAACATTCTTCTGAACATCTTTTGTGTTCAACAGAAGAAAAAAAATCATAAAATTTTCGAACCACTGGAGTGTGAGTAAATGAGGAAAGTTTCATTCTTTTGATTTATTACTGCAGTTTTTTATCATTAAAAATGTTGAAAAAATGCCCTTGGAATTTGGTCTTTACAATATCACTATATTGCACAATATGTAATATCTATGTGAAAACACAGAACACAACCATATTTGAGCATTCCAGGAGATTTACACATTCCCTGCAATAGTGCAGATGATGTGCAGCAGCATGTGTTTTACTGCAGGAATGAGTGTCTGCAAGGTTACAGTCATTAACACATGGCTGTAAATCAGACCCAACACAGCATCAGCCTCTTTATATGGGAGCCTAGTCATGGCAAAAACATGCACCAAATACATATGTGAAGCAACTCATATAGAGCAAGATCTAGAAAAAGCTGATCCTGCATCTTATTCATGAATGCATTTATTCATGAATTTAATGCACTTAAATACCACTATGATGCGATTGCTTTTCAGTGCACACACATCTTCATTATATTGTGCCTTATTCATATATATATTTTTGTGTGTCTCTCAGTGTCAAAAACCATTACTTGCTTAAAAAGGAACACACAGAGATAGAGAAAAATAATGAGTTTGAAAAGAACTCTGCAATAATAAAGAGTAAATGGAGATGTCGGTACCTTGTGGACAGTAGAGATCTGGAGCCCAGCGGTTGCATTCATAGTTGTCAGGTGCATCTTCACAGGTAAAACATTTAAATCCTCCTGGATATGGAGTTGCTGGATTAAAAAACAACAGATGACAAAAGAATAATTAATGTAAACACAATGAGATCATTATTTAGTGACTGGAAAACTGGTAATTATTATGTGGTACAAAAGAGTGTGAATGCTGTGTAAATATATTATTGAGAGTGCAATACATACATTTAACATCTAATCTGCCAATACAGCCTTTGGGTCAGCCAAAGATCTTCTGTTTTTGGGTCACCAAATATTTTATTGTTTTTGAAAGAAGCCTCTAATGCTCTACATTTATAATACAGGCTACATTTATTACATTTTAGTTATATATTTTAAATAAACATTTTAAATGTCATACTATAACATTTAATTGAATAATTTCATTTAACATTAAAAACGATAATATATATACACTAAACTCTGCTCTT
>CAIGQV010000001.1:9260207-9300023 GCA_903798115.1 Danio jaintianensis
ATATTATTATTATTTTATTTTTTTTGTGCTGATCTCAAAGGTTTTAATGGTGGTGTATATCTGTGTCATGATACGTTATTCTATTTATCATAATTATTTTCATTTTTTTCATCTGCATTGATTACAATTATATTCTAAGCTTGTTATAAACATAGTCAAGCAGAAATTAAATGTATGCTGGTGTCATACTACAGTACAGTTTGCCTAGACTAGCTCTGATGACTTATTCCCCCCCCCCCCAAATTCATTTAAAAAAACTTTAGACCAAGATAATATTGATACAGTATTATTGCAAAAATATTGCAACAATTAAAAATATAACGCAAGTTATCTAATGTTTTTATTTATACAGTATTTACAAATTAGATGAAATGGCTGAGACTTTTACATTTTTTATTAAATAACACTCAGAGAATGGTTTTATAAATCATCTTATCATTACAAACACCTGCCAAAGACACTGACACAATCAAATCCAGTGCTCTTCAACCAGAATTTGCTGTTAATTCTTAGACAAAAAAGTCCTTTTTTGTAAAACAGTTAGCTTTTTTCTGTAGCTCCTCAATAAGATTAAACAATGCACATGAAACAGAATTTCGTGTGTTTACATTTTCAAGAGAAAAACCTTTTGTTGAACTCACACAGCAAATTTTTCAAGAATCTGATCAAGTGACCCTTTTAAACAAGCCATTCATTCATCCATCCATCCAGACAGTCTCGATGAGTTATTACTCCTGAGCTCTCAAAATAGCTCTGTATATACAATAGAGCTTAAAAGTTCATTTGTAGTCTACAGTCTCTGCTGCTAAATCCCCCAAATTCCTGTGACTCTTATGAAAACAAAATAATTAATAAAAAGATACAGCTTACTGTAACCCCTCTTACATATTCATAGCACATGCTTAAAGAGGTGAGAGAAACATTTTACTGTAGTTAAAACAAGAAACGTCGGAGGCGTATTTCCTTTTAAGTTTTGGATGTCCATACTATCATAACATTATGTTTTCCTCCAGCTAATTCCATATTCATGTCTTGTCTGTTTAATTCTTTAAGTCAAAAAAGGAGAAAACTAAATATTTAACAAAACCCAATGTTAACATGCAGCTTTTTAAAACAAGCCACTTTTTGATCGTCACCAGTGTTTTGTTGTACATGCAAACACACTCGTTGTAAAGTAGCACTAACCACACTTAAGTAGGTGGAGTGTGTTTTGTTTTCTGAATGATCTCCTGGGGTTGTAAATCCACACTTGCCATCTGGAGCGCAGGAAACAAAATGAACTCCATAATGATAATAAATCCTCTGCATCAATACACAACAGCTGGATATCAGCAGGTCAGAGAAACGGTGCCGGTGCACAAACTACTTTAAGATCTCATAAGAGCAGGTTTATTTTAACCTCACACACACATGCACACACACTCAATCCCCACTGGGCCACTGAGCAGATATGGATGTCTCCAGCTGTAAAGAGGAGAGCGACACACAGCTAAAGGGATTTTGGGAGGTCCTGCACACTGCGATGAAAGAGTTTGGGATTTAACTGATTAATTCTCTCAACAGATCTGCAACCAGCCTCTGGTCTCTTTCGTTATGACAAAAATGTACTTAAACATTAGCTCATGCTGTACCAATGCCCCAAGATCTTCGTTCATCTTCTGAACACAAATAAAAATGTTTTAGATGAAATCTGAGAGCTTCCTCATCCTCCATAGACAGCAACGGCCACGAGATGTTCAAAGTCCAGAAAAGGAACCAAAAACGTTGTCAAAAAGCTTCTCAAAAAACTTAAAATAACATTTATGTCATTTACTACAGGCAAAACAATGCTTGTGTGTTTTGCTGCTGACTCCTGCGGACCTGACGCGGGAGAGAAGGCAATGGTGATTAAAAACATATTTACAGGGTTTTTTGCCACACAAAAGTATTCTTGGAGCTTCGTATGATTACAGTTGAACACTGAAGTCACATAGAATGTTTAGACAATGTTTATGGTTACTTTTCTGGACTTTGAACATCTCAAAAACATTTGTTCAGAAGATGAACAAATGTCTCAGGGGATTGGCACAACATGACGGTGAGAAACTAATAACAAGATTTTCATTTTGAAAGTGACAGTAGTCCCTGACTTGCAATTTTTTAAATCAGCACCTTAAAAACCACCGTCACTTACATCTTGGCTTTCTAGTAAATAGATAGTAAATTATCCCTGATTCAGATTTTGTCTCATTTCTTTAACTTAAAACTTGGCGACATATTTTATTTGCATAAAATATGTATGTGCGTGTCTGATGGATCACTGAGATTACAGCTGCTCAACCATATACACTCTGGAACACCACATTAGAAATCTGCACTGAGACCCTGAAGGTCCAGCAGCTTCACAAAAGAAAGAAAGCAGTTTAGTTTTTTTATGCAAAAAAAAACATTTAATTTTAAATTTGGAAGAAATTACATCAGTAGTTTACATAATTACCATAACTTTAACATGTAAATCCCTTTTCATTCATTCATTCATTCATTCATTCATTCATTCATTCATTCATTCATTTTCCTCCGGCTTAGTCCCTTTATTCAGGGGGGCCCACAGCGGAATGAACCGCCAACTTATCCAGCATATGTTTTACACAGCAGATGCCCTTCCAGCTGCAACCTAGTACTGGGAAACATCCATACACACTCATTCACATACATACACTACGGCCAATTTAGCTTATTCAATTCACCTATAGCGCATGTCTTTGGACACCCGGAGGAAATCCACGCCAACACGGGGAGAACATGCAAACTCCACACAGAAATGCCAACTGGCCCAGCCAGGGCTCAAACCAGCGACCTTCTTGTTGTGAGGCGACAGTGCTAACCACTGAGCCACTGTGTCACCGTAAATCCATTTTATCCATATATATACTTGTAATGTACAGTAGTTTTACACAATTAAACACTTTTTTAACTTGTACAATAAAAGTAATTGATTAACAAACTCTGAGCTCACTTACTGCTCTGCCTTTAAAGGCTTATAAGTTGTCCTTTAAAAATAATATTTATTTCCGAAACCCAACTCTTGTTCTCTATAATAAATAAAACAGAGATACTTTACTGACCAATCGGCATCAAGCATCAGAACTGTCATTCTGAATGATCTTAAGTAGCCATAACTGAAAATTAATGCCTGACACTTTTGTTCTTCCACCAACAAAACAAAACAAAACCTGAATTGCATACATATCATCTTCAAGACTTTGTGAGAAAGAAAGACTTACTTGAAGGATGGAGGAAAATGATGTCCTTTTCGGTGAAGTCGCGTGATTGAACGGCTTTGATCCAGCCAGTAATGGCAGTCAGCATCAGACCCCAGGCCATGAGAGGCCAGGGCTCCATAATGGAGAAAAACTCACATGAGCGGATCCGGATCCAGCACGACTCCTGTCACACAAAACAAGCACTTATTAACACAATACACTTACGCTAAACAACAGAACTCTTTAACCCCAAATAAATGAAGCCTAACCAGGGATCTGCTGAAGACAGAAAGGAAACGCTACAGGATTACAGCCGCTCAAAAGCAGTGTTATCCCTCTCCAAAACACCGGACACAAAGACACATGCTTGTTATTCCAGCAAGTGCTTCATTATATCAATGACAATGTCAGAGTCTGCCAATGTCCTGACCCTCGACAACACTGACCCTCTTAGCTGCTTGTTTTGCTTTTTGGCAGCAGAACAAACACTTATCTGTTGTTTTCAATTATTGCATGCCGTGCTCACAATGAAACATCTATGATAAACACCACTAAATGGGTAGTCGTATATTTTTGTATTCCATTAAATAGCATCAAATTAAATAGACCAGATCATTTTGCATGCGTCATGTGGAATATTTTTGAAAGATTGCATTATAATGGCCATTAAGGAAACAATTACTTTGGCCAATTTTATTTATAAGTAAACAATATTAAGATAGTATTTTTACCTTTTACCATGCACAATTTATTTTGAATTAAATAGTGTAACAAAGGTTGTAAAATGAGAAGGATGCGTGCTGCTTTTTGATGCGAGTCTTGTTCAACAAAAAAAACCCTTTGGAAGACTTAAATAAGCCTGGAGAAAAGCACATGGCTTAAACACAGAGCTCTGAGGTTTACATTACTGAAACGAAAGCTGGGCCAGATTACACATTATTCTGAAGTGCTTGACTAAACCGCTTTGTGTGCTTTCTTCAGCGAGTCAGATGGCGGGCCAGACAGAAATCAATCCATTCATTTTGGTGAATCAATTTCTCTAACTTTGTTTATGACTTTCTAATGTTACAAAAAGCTGACTCATAAACTCCAGAAGAGAGAGCTATTACATTTAAGAAAGTAATCTTAAGACTACTGTACACTGAAACATACAGTAAAAGTCAAATATCCATCTACAAAATGACTGTTTGAAGATTTACTTCATTTACAGCATATCAGATCAAAACAGCTCCTTAGACTTATGAGAATTACAAAAGGCAATAAGCAGTTCAAAAGTTGAGGCAAGTGTTGTGTAACAATTGCAGAAACTCAATATTTCTGCCATATTTTTTTTCCATCAGTTCATCCATCTGAACTACAAAGGCAAGAAAGCACATTTCCAAAGCATAACATTTTCATGCTTTCTGTAGTCCATTAATAAGAATCTTACTTTGATTTAGCAAAAAAAAAAAAAAAGAGAGAAAATATTCTATTCACTTATCATGCAGCAATCCATCTTATGAACAAGTGTTAAAAAACAACTAACAGCATTGATTATGATATATATTAAGGCTATATGTAGCCTTAAAATAAAGTGTAACATTATTGCAGTATTATTAAAAACTGTGTGTACTATATTATTAAGCGTAAATTACAAGCAATTAGTAGTAATTACAATAAAATTAATAGTCAGTTAAACAATATTACTTATCATGTGTAATTATTACATTGTAATAAAGTCACTTTAAACATACAGCACAATTATTATTATTATTATTATTATTATTATTAATAATAATAATAATAATAATAATAACAACACTTAATTTTACCATGAGATATAAAAGCTGCATGTTCTTACTATAGTAATACAGTATACATCATGCCAAATTACAAGCATTTAACCCTAAATCTAACCGAATGTTTTAACCCTAAAATAATTACATTAATATAACATGTTAGTGAAATAATATTACTTTTGTGTAATAACAGTCACTATAAAATACATTGTAACATAATTGTAGCTATTACTATTATTATATTATTAACACTTAATTTTATCATGATAGAGTTAACATTAAGTATTAAGTAACATTAAGTTAACATTAAGTATGTTAGCATGTTAAATAAATGCTATATTATAAATTCAAATTAGATAGTATTTTAACACCAACGATAAAGGTTCAAATGCCAAAAAAGCAGTAAAATGCTTAACATGTTTGTAGAGCACTGAGCTCCTGACCTCTCAGACAGTGGACTGGCACAGTGCAGCCATGATCCACAGCATCAGGTTTCCTCAAAGTGATCCTTTTCTCCACTCGAGGTCTGAGGCAGCATTGAAAAGCAGCACAGAAGCAGATATCAGCTTTCGTTTGTAGCTGCACATCAGGCCCACAAGCTGCTCACTGACTGGGAATGTCAACAAACAATTTAAGTATGTTTTGACACACCTTTGATAAATGTGGTGACCTCTATAATAACTAAAGTGTGAAAGTAATGAATTGGATTTACCCCTGGGCTCTTAGCATTATATTAGTAAGAAGTGAATCTGCAGAAATGTGTTTCATGTTGATGTTGAACACATACAGGAAGAGCAGGGCAGCATGACGAATCTTTTAAAGCAAACAGCAAGCTGTTATGATAAATAAAAAGTCATTCAGATAATGACACATATTTGTGCAATTATAGTTTCAACAAAAGAAATTAAAGGGTGAGTTCTAAAAATATTTAGAAAAGTATTTGTGCTCCTGTTTTCCAGAGGATGAAAGTTGGACTTGTTTTCTCATTTGCAATTTAACTTGCTGTGTGTGTGTGCGTGTGTGTGTGTGTTTGAACGTGTGTGTCTGTTTGGAATGAGATGCACAAATGTTCTGCTCTGGTATTGTCTGTAACTATTGTGTAGCTAAAAAACAAACAACTACAACAACAAAAAAGGAATATGGTGTTTTAAAAATGTATTATTAAATTTAGGGTTAGGGTTAGAGGTTAGGAACAACACTAACTTGTGAACTGAAATCAATATCACATTTGTTTAAGATTATTTATGTCCAAGCTCTTTATTTCAGGAAAACAGCACTCTTAGTTTGTACTTTACCCTAACCCTAATTTAACTACATCATATGTTATATAAAAAACAAATCTCCTCACCATAACCTAAATACATAATATCTTATAAAAAACTCCCAACCCTAACTACATCATGTTTACTTGTAAAAACAAAACTCCTAATCCTAACCTAACTAAATCATATCTTAGAAAATACACAAAAAACCTTAATCCTAACTACATCATATCTTATAAAAAACAACAACTCCTAACCCTAACCAAACATAAAAATTAAATTCTTCATAATTACATGAAACTGAACCTAACCCTCCTTTTAACCCCAACCATACACTAAATACTTGATATTTAAATATATAGCTACAAGAGAGTAACAAGAACATTGAAAATTAAGTGTAACACAAAATTGTATTTTATGGTGAACCATTACACTGAAATGCTAACTGAACAACAGAGACCTTGCTGATGGACGTCATTTTTAACCGAGACCTGCAGGTGAAATGAGTCGCAAACTAATCTGAAGCTCTGATAAAATCAGGCCTGGATGAGAGCAGGACATAAAGAGGGAATGCGTTAAGAGAAAGCCTTGACTAACAAAAAGACATCCTATTGATAAGAAAACACGGATTCAATTTCAACACACATGCAGGTGTCCTCACACCAGAGACTCTTCTTGAGGTTTATCTCTTATTGAGGAGTCTAATGTCTCAAACCATCAACCCACCAGCTGCACAGGAGACAAGTTGCACTGAATGAGGGATCAGAGATACTAACAGTTATTCCACATATCTTATTCTTTAATACACTGCTATTTAAGTTAAAAGATTTTTAAAAGCTCACAAAAAAGTCACTTGCATTAATATGAAATGGGGAAAGCGCAATGCGCACTATGGCTGCCGCAGTGAAGGAAGTCCTGCTTTCAAGCCAGAATAGCCAATCATCAATCTTTATAGCTTGGCAGTTCTTTGGGGGAGGGGTCTCTGTACGATCACTTTCATTTTGTGACTACCTCGTGTCCGTGCTGCTTTTGACCAGAGAAATGATATTGCATCACATATTTGATCATTGATCACAGAAATGAATTACTTTTTTAAAAATATAACAATAAAAACAGATATTTTACAGGTATAATATTGCAGTTTTACTATATTTCTATGCTTCAAATTTGTGTAGTGCACTTGAAGGACATTTTAATAATAATTACAATAATTACATTTTAAGTGTTGACATTATAATCACAATAATGACGACTCATGCCAGTGAAATATTTAATTGAATACTTCTCAGTTTCTAAACAAGGCACATGATAATTACTCTGACATTCAAAGGCAAACTTCCAGACCGATCAGGAAGTGCCTGAGGTTGAACTTCAGTGCCCGATCTCCTGTAAAGCTGTGCCAGGCCTCTGCCATGAGCAAAAGCTGTCATCAAAGCCTACACGTCTACAGACTCGCTCTGGAAAATGGAAACTGTGGTTGTCGGTTTGTTTAAGCAGACTCTTCTGTTGTTTGAAGAGTGTTGAAGAGGCTCACACTGCATTAAACAGAACTGGTGAGCAAACACTGCAGCAAAACATGAACCTGCTTCAAGAGCTAAACAACCTTTTGCACTTGCTTAATTGTATGTCTCACTCTATTGGGTTCCTGACTCTTTTAATGCACAAGTTATTGAAGCAAGTTACCACAGAGGTTTGAGTATGTGTCTGTATGCCACCACTGGAACATTTAAAGGTGGTATAGGGTGTCTTAGAGTATAGGCTAAATTATAATTATAATCATAAAAAGGTTTATGATTATAAAAAAACTACACATGCAGGAATTAATATCGACCTCTGCATAAACAGATGAGTATTTGAACTTTATTAGCTTCTTTTCACTCCAGAAAAAAATCACAGTAAGAGCTATGCGATATGACACAATTGCTAAACCTGCATTAAACACATTATACTCAGCAGTTTTCAGTTGTGTTTGTAGCCTCTTTACAAACATACATGATAGATTTTACAATAAACACGTTAAACACAGAAAATACAGTTAAACAGACCTTATACCTCTTTGGGGTGATGCTAAATAAATTTATAATCTATATTAGGCCTGAATGATAAATCCCATATGATAGTCGTGCACATTTGTCTATAAAGCCAGCTCTGTAGTCAGCGGTGAATCTCCAGCACGTGTGTTCATTTGGAGCAGAGTTTACTACACAAAGCCATAGTTATCTGCCCAACCACACAGAATATCGCATGCGATTTGATCATGCGATAATCAAATTGCAAGTAATCATTCTGTGTTATTGACAGCTCTTCACGTAGCTTCTCTGTGAACTACGAGCCTTTGAAGTAAACGTTGCTAATGTTAAACCTGAAAGCGTGTGCAAATACCACATATAATGACATTTTTATTCAAAACTCACTTCATAGCTTTTCAGTTTGTGTATTTTATGTTTATACTACGCTATAAGGATTTCACATATTTCCTGGATTTCTTCAGGGCATTTGGTTGTTCTGTGCGACTTGCACATGAGAAAGTATATAGCTACTATATAATAATATGATCTACTGTATAGGGTGTCATGGTGGCACAGTGGGTAGCACAATCGCCTCACAGCAAGAACGTCGCTGGTTCGATCCCCGGCTGGGTCAGTTGGCATTTCTGTGTGGAGTTTGCATGTTCTCCCCGTGTTTGCGTGGGTTTCTTCTGGGTGCTCCGCTTTCCCCCACAGTCCAAAGACATGCGGTATGGTGAATTGAATAATCTAAATTGGCCGTAGAGTACGAGTGTGAATGCATGGGTTGCAGCTGGAAGGGCATCCGCTGCGTAAAACATATGCTGGATAAGTTGGCGGTTCATTCTGCTGTGGCGACTGGCAACCCCTGATGAATAAAGGGACTAAGCTGAAAAGAAAATGAATGAATGAATGAATCTACTGTATATAAGCTTTGATGACATGAGTTATTTCATGCCTGACTCACTGAATTACCTTACAGTTTATAACGCTGGTCTTGTTTTAAAAACAGTCCCACATACATAGTAAGCATAATATAAGCTTAGGAAACGTAAAATAAGGGTAAAATTCTCATTGTTGTAAACTCATTAGGAAGCATTGTGGCCAATCAAACGTGGCCTGTGTGGCATGCATATTACTAAAATAAATCAAAAGATTGTTACTGTTATGCAAAGTTTTGGCAATGATTAGAATATTTTAAGTTACTATGCTTACCACAAGCATTCCACAAAATTGATTAAAAATAAATAAATAAATAAATAAATCTCCAAATGTTTGCTCTGTCCTGAGAAATATATAGCTATATTTTTTGCATTGCATTTATTCTAAATAACATGTAATTCACCATAAAAAAGCAATATAATCACAAGTGTGCATGATGCAAAATTTCAAACAGTTTAGAGTAGTACAAGCTAGAACATGGAAGGATTAATGAGAAGTTAAAGCACAGAGGATTTTTTTCAGCACTGTAAGGTTAAGTGCTCATGGAAGAGGTGAATCTTTTCTTATGAATATTGTCAGGGATTTAGTGTTCCAGATGGATCATTCAACATGCAAAGGACAGTGAAAGAAAATGTACTGGAAAGTGATTTTATGCTGCTCTGTGATGCTACTTATAATTCACTTATCAACCTCAGGCCTCTGGAGGGATAATGTGGATTGAAAAAGCTTAAACTGTACAGCTCAAAGTGTTTAGATTCATATTGTTTGACTGAAAACAAAACATGCAAAACAAGCAGCTTTAGTCATTTGACTGCAAGTGTTATGCAGCTTTTAAAAAACAAAAAAGTCAGTTTGTACTTGTAGCACCTTTGATGACCCACCATGTAAGAATGACTACACCCTCTGAAATCTACACTTCCTTTCAGTACAGCCTGATACACGCAGTCACAGTCACGTCATGTCATTACTGCAGGTCATGGCTAAATCAGACCCAGCGGGCTGGAAAGCAGTGGGGGAGGCTGGAGGCTCCAGCGGGTCAAGAGCCTGGAGCTGCGCCTGAGCCACTGCCAGGTGAGTAAGACTAACTCAGGTCAGAAACATGATCTTCTGGGTTGTGAATCAGCCTGTGAATGGCAGTCGCTCCCATTAATGGAGGGAAAGAAATGCAAATCCTCTCTTGTGACTTCCAAAACTTGCTGGACCAGATTTAGCACAGGTTTGATAAATGAAATGGGGAGAAGAGTGGCAATGAAGGCACAAGCTGTGGCTGTGTGTTTTGCAGTCTGCTACAAACAGACGAACGACAAAATTTCATCTCTGAATAAGACATTATACTGGGAACTGCACAATACAAGAGGTGTATTTAACTGAGAACAAGAGTGAAATGCTTTTCTATGCCATGACAAGACAATTGGTTAAAAATACTAATAAAAACAGTTTAATTGCATATATATAAATCCTCTGAAAATACAGCAAAAACAGACAATACCAAAAATAAATAAATAAAAATAATCATGACCTCTCAATTCTTTTAACCCTTATGAGCACAAAATACGATTAGTTACAAAATGAGAGTTCAGGTTTCTGAGGGTATTTACATTTACACATTTGGTAGATGATTTTATACAAAAACATGTACACTGGTATTTATTTATTTTTTATTTCTAGTTTAAAGGAATACTCCCATTTTTTTGGAAAATAGGCTTATTTTACAACTCCCCTAGAGTTAAACAGTTGAGTTTTATCAGTTTTGAATCCATTCAACTGATCTCTGGGTCTGGCAGGAGCACCTTTAGCTTAGTTTAGCATAAATTATTAAATCTGATTAGACCATTAGCATATTGCTCAAAAAATCCAAGAAAGCTTTACTCTCCTGTAGTTACATTGTGTACTAAGAGCATCAGAAAATGAAAAGTTGCTATTTTCTAGGCTAATATGGCTAAGAACTATACTTTCATTCTGGCGTAATAATAATGGAACTTTTCTGCTGTACCATGGCTGCAGCAGCTACAATGATACTATGTATTACGTAATTTCATGAACCTGAAAATTGTCCCCAGCTTGGTAACTTCCAATGTATCCAGCACATGTGCCCTGTGCAAGCTGATTTTCAGGTATTGCATAATATCATCAAAATCAAATGTGGAATGTTCATTTAACCATTTGATGAATCTTTATTCATATATTTACAAAAACTTTGTTAGATGAAAATTTGTTAGATGTGATTTTAAAGATCACGTTCATGTTTATTTTTTATGCATTGTTTGGTGATAAATATTTATGTTAAAGATTTGCCGTTCTAAATTTTTTGGTTAATTCTGAAAAGTGCATTCATGCCTGTCCACATTTTCCCCATAGGGATTTCATATGATAGTATACGAAGATCACACAAAAAAAATAAATGTACAAGAAAGAGTACTTAAAGGGATAGTTCACACAAAAATGAATATAATTTACTCTTCCTCATGTGGTTTTAACCTTTATGAGTTTCTTTCTTCTGTTGAACAGAAAGGAAAATATTTTGAAAAATCTTAATACCCATAGTAGGAAAAAAATTACTATGGAAGTCAATGGGTGCCAGCTACCAACATTGTTGACCTTTCTGCGCAGCACCATGGGCAACTATTCAGCTTTAAAACACAAATGTTTTTAGAATAAGTTGAATTAATGAGAACAGATGATTTCAACAAAAGCACATAAAAATGATTAACAACATCAGGGCTCACAATATGTCTCTTCAACCTGACTACTGCACTCTTTTGAATCCAATTATGACCAATTTGACCTGTAACATGAAAATCCTATCCAGAATTTGAACATATTATGAGGGTTAGGGAAGCACAATGCAGTCTCAACAGAGCTGTTGTCACGAGCCAAATGGCATCCAGCAATGCCTGTGCCCTGCTGTGACCCAGCCAAAACCAAAAGAGTCACGATGGATCAGAATCACAGACCAGCTAATTGAAATCCTACATGCACACACTCACTAATCCGGGACTATCCGTTTGAAGTGGTCCGGTTCAACAGTATAATTTTAATCCCCTTTCAGACTCTTGATGCAATCAAAGATCCAAGGAATCAGTCATGTAGCTCAGAATAACACAGAGGAAAAGCAGCTTCAAATACCTCAGATAGCCAAGAAAAAAGTCTCTGATAAAAATATCACTGCTGGAACAAAATGAATATAATACAATGTGCATATGCTACAAGCATACGTTTTGGGTGGAAAGACTCATTCATATAGCTATGTTATGATAAGCAAGCTTTTAATATTTGAATTTACATATATTTTATTTAAGTATGGGAAAAATGAAGAGACCACTTTAAAATTCTCAGTTTCTCTGTATTTATGATTTATAATTTATAATGATTTATAAATTCTCTGTATGTACAGTATGTGTTTGGAGAAATTACTGATGACAATATCTTTCAAATTTACAATAAAATAGCAAAAAGGTGCCATGTATCAGACATCACTAACTCTCACTCTGCTTGTCCCTGATTTATCAGGGGTCGCCACAGCAGAATGAACCACATTGGTTTGATGCAGCAGATGCCCTTCAAGCCGCAACCCACTGGAAACCACATACACTCTCTCATTCACACACACACACATTCACACACTATGGCCAATTTAGTTTATTCAATTCACCTATATCGCATGTCTTTGGATTGTGGGGGAAACTGGAGCACCCACGCGAACACGGGGAAAACATGCAAACTCCACATTGAAATGCCAACCAATGCCAACCAGCGACTTGCTGTAAGGCGACAGTGCTAACCACTAAGTTAAGAAATCACTATTTGTTCAAAGAACCCAGATTTTCAATCACAACAAATAAAAGAATTTGTTATTCTGACCAATTATAATTTTCTGTAAAAAAATTATAAAAAACTTGAAATGACAATATTTTATATGAAATATCAGACTTTTAGGGGGGCACTTTGGCTCAGTGGTTAGCACTGTTGCCTCACAACAAAAAGGTCGCTGGCTCTAATCTCGGCTGGACCAATTGGCATTTCTGTGTGGAGTTTACATGTTCTCCCCGTGTTCGCGTGGGATTTCTCCAGGTGCTCCAGTTTCCCCCACAGTTCAAAGACATGCGGTATAGGCGAATCGGATGAACTAAAATTGGCCATAGTATATGAGTGTGTGAGTGCATGTGAGAGTGTATGGGTGTTTCCCAGTACTGGGTTGTGGCTGGAAGGGCATCCACTGCATAAAACATATGCCGGAATAGTTGGCAGCTCATTCCACTGTGGCAGCCTCTGATAAATAAGGGACTAAGCTGAAATGAATGACCATCAGACTTTTATAGATTAAAACAAATGCTAATTAAACTGATTACACTTAAGCCCATACAAAGAAAAAAAATTATGGAAAAATCTACATATTTATAGTGATCTATACCTATTAAAATTCCTAAAAGAAAAATGTATCATACTAAATTATCATTATATTTTAAATGCTTAAAAAATGACAAATTGGTAAAACCTGATTTGATGGAGAGTGGCAAAGCTATGCTGCACAGTGACCCTTAAACAGAGTCTTTTAACATGTCATCATCATGTCATCATCACGTCTTTGTATATCGCTGACAAAATATATGGCTGACAAGATCATTGTTACTGAAAGACAGAGGAAGAATACTTGTTATTATGGGATGAACAACCCATTATAATCTGATCTCACTCACTCACTTTTTCTTAGGCTTAGTCCCTGCTTTATCAGGGGTCACCACAGCGGAATGAACCAGCCATTGCTCTGGAAGATGTTTTACCTGTGGATGCCCTTCCAGCCACAACCCAGCATTGAGAGTACAACACTTAATGCTGCAAAACACCCACACACCCTCCTATTCATACACTATGATTTAGTTCATCCTATTACTCACCTATAGCGCATGTCTTTGGACTGTGGGGGAAACCCGCGCACCCGAAGGAAACCCACACAGACACAGGGAGAACTCCACACAGAAAGGCCTCCTGGTCCAGTCAGGACTCGAACCAGCAACTTTCTTGCTGTAAGGCAACTGTGCTAACCATTTAGCCACCATGTCGCCAACAATCTATAATCTATCGCAAATAATCTTTTTTTTTTGTGATGTGTTTTCTCTACAAGTTTATCTGTTTTGCTGGGTTTGAGCTGAACACAGTGACATCTGCATCTCCTCTCTCACTCTTGTTCTTTATGAAACTAAGGAAAAGACCATTCTCTCTCTGTAGACAGAATTATGTCTTGGTGTGGGGGGATCAGACCAAGAGGGGATAAATATTCTTGTGGCAGCTGTAGAAAACCAAGCGGGAGGGGAAAAGGGTAAGTTTGATTCCCTTGAACTTTGGGCCAGCAAAACCATAACAGGATAAAAAGCCGAACAGGGTTAATTGGGAATGTTCATGAAAGGATTTGCTGCGTCTTTTTTCTTTGGGGCTCAGATGGTAAAACCTAAAATTCTCCCAACAAGACATTTACACTCTCACTGAGTTCAGTCAGGTGGGGAAAAACACAGCCCTCACTCTCTGAACTGAGGCTTTTGGGCATGTTTACATGTAAACAACTGCAGTTCAGACATATTTGAAGATCACCTGACACTGGAGGAGCTCAATTCAAAAAAATCTAGCATCTTTAGTAACATTAATTACAAACATAAGACCACTAAGCTCTGGCAGAGACTGAGGTGGTTGTGGTTGCGTAAATAACAATTTTTATTTTGCCATAAATTCAATAAAAAAATATATGCCTATGTTTTTACACAACAGCCAACCTGTGGACAGCATCCAAGCCATGAAGAAAAAAACCTACTGATTTAATTTTATTTTGTAAACATGACTATTTTGAGACGGCAGTTCATCAAAAACATGGTAGTGAAAAACCTCTATTATTAGGCAACAGTATGGGGCTTTTAAGCATTGAATGTGGGACGACAGGACTGTGTTTAAAAGAATCGTCAATAAGGACATTTGCGTCAATCTTAATGTCAGCCTCAGGCAGCAGAGACCACCCAAAAGTGTAAACTATAACATCTGTTAAAACCTGGTATAAGGATGCGATTTGGTTGATCAGATCACAAGCTGACGAGGGAGACACTATCCAGTTTAAATGTGGTATTTTAATCTATCTCCTTTGTCAGCTTTTGACCAAATTCTTGATTTCTTTGAGAGGACACTCTATATACATATGAGATATGTTCTATATAGGGTTTTTCGAAACATTTGATCTAATAATGTGAAATAAGATGGCGCAGTTTAAATATGGACTAGGGGAGTAAATCAGGTTTGTACAATATGTTGAAAAAAAAATGTTATACTGTAAATTAACTGGTATTATACAAGACCATTTACATATACAGTGGTTTGAAAAATTGTGGAGAACACAGAGCATGCTTCTACAGGGAAACTGCATAATCCAATTTGTCCAATGACATTAGTCATGCTTTATATTATGATCTTTATAATAAGATAGTGTTAATAATATGCATGTTTTAAAGATGCTCTGACAGATACTGTACATGTTCTGCTGACAAGATACACACAAAAACATTTGTAGGTGCTCCGGTTTCCCCCCACAGTTCAAAGACATGCGGTATAGCTGAATTGAATACACTAAATTGGCCGTAGTGTGTGTTTGCATGTAAGAGTGTATGGTTGTTTCCCAGTACTGGGTTGCAGCTGGAAGAGCATCCGCTGTATAAAACATGTGCTGGATAAGTTCATTCCGCTCTGGCGACCCCTGATGAATAAAGCGACTAAGCCGAAGGAAAATGAATGAATGAAAATATATATATATATTGTTCAAATTAAGTGATTACAATTAATTATATTATATATATATTTACATATAATGACACCAGAACCATATTGTCCTGCATTAATACAGAGACGAAAGGAAAATAATAAGTAAAGTGGTAACTTTCTTCTCTGAGCTGATAACTGCAAAAGAACACAGAGAGTTTGTATAATCAGGCATAGCAAGAGGACAGTGTGCAGTTTTTACTTATTTTTTTTCAAATGGCAAATTGGAAATCCTGTCTAACTAGTGCGCTTCAATGTTGTTACCCATAATGTTTCACAATTAGGTCAGTAGGTGTAAAGAAAGCCTTTAGTGGCTGTTTGAATGCATTTGATCACATGAAAGTATATGCTATGAAAGAAATCCAGTCAAATGCGTTCTTCCAAAATGGCCTTTGAAATATTTGAAAACATCACACACACACACACACGCACACGCACGTGCACACGCACACACACATACATATAAAATCTCAAGAAAAAAAATAAGCAGGTTAAAGGCACAGGATACACTTGCAGGATATGCGCTGTGAATTATCCAGAAGAATCCAGTCAGGAATTCTCAAGGAGTAAAAAGAAAAAAACTTCAAAAGGAAATGAAAAAGCTCTGGAGGCCTGCTGAGATACAGAATCTGCTGCTGATGCTGAGGAGAGAGACACGTAAAGCACAAGACAACACTAAGATTGACTGCAAACATATGCGGTTCAAAACAGAATGGAAAAAATAGCAGTCCAGACATGTGGATGTAATGGCTTTACCGTTTTTTTACCAATATAAAATAAAAACAGCGATGCTTATGATTTCTAATACTTAAAAAAAAAAAGACTGGGATATCTTCAAGAATATGATAATCATTTTAAACCATGAAGGCAAAAACAAATCACTCTCTCAGAAAAACCTTATGAGAAATACAATATTTTTATTTTAAAATAATGTCTTTCTATGTGAAATTCAATTTGTTTTATTTGCTGGTTGTTGTTTGAAAGATGTAATAAATTTGTGTGTAATAAACTAAATATCATTATGAAGCATTTAATAATTTAAACAGAAACAAAAAACCTTTAAACCTAAAAAAAGAGAAAGATTCATGCTTAAAATGATAAACACATTTCTAAAATTATCTAGATTTATTTAAATATAATATCCATAAGGTTTTAAATATTTTTTATGGTTTATCATAGAAACCTCACCAAGGCTGTGTTTATTGTATTAAACATACAATAACTAATAAAAAACACAAAAAAATATGTTAATAACAGCTTAAAATAAGGTTTCGTTTTGTGAGCTTCATCATGAAATAAATTAGCTAATATGAACTAACAATGTAAAATACAGGATTTATTAATTAAATACAAAAGTAATGCTTTACTAGACTCCAGAGATGTATTTATTAACATTAGTTAATCCACTGGGATCAAACATGAAAACATGAGCAATATCATTTTTACTAACATTAACAGAATGAATAAATTACAAATTTATCAGCAAATAAATATTGCTCATTGTTAGTTCATGTTAGCTAACGAAATTTAAACAACTGAAACCTTATCGTAAAGTGTTAGCGATAACTCTTAATATTTTAAAATGATGATTAGTTTGTTTTTTTAAACTAGCATCTTCAGTTTGACACAGTCCTTCAGTAATCTTCCTGATGTTTTGAGCATCATATGGTCATCATTTTTCAAAATGGTCACTTTTGATCAATTTAATGTGCTTTTGCAGAGTAATCAACAAATTAAATGTTTAGTTTTATTATGTATACAAAGCATATCTCATTAAGAGATAATGAACTACACAGTGACCAAAATTAATGAATCCTATTCAAATCCTCTGCAACAAAGTATATTAACACACGACATATAAATCTTCATACACCGACAAAAGACGGCAGCAGCTTCACTACAGGGTGCACAAGGGCCCCAGTAAGACAAATCGGATACATCTGTTCAGTAAAGCATTCAAATGGGGAGCAAAAGTAGCTAATTAGCATCAAAATCTCCCAAAAGCTTCTTAACCCCAAACAGTTTTACAGGCCAATCCGATCAAAAGCTTCTCCACAGCAACTCACGCATAAACAAAAATAAATATGCTATAAAGCTAAAAGATCTCCAAATGCAAATACTAATATAATGGTGCTTATAACATGCAAAAATAAGAGAAGCGTTAACAGCTTTAGAAGCCTCGGGCGGACTAGCATTAACCTAGTGACAGTGATCTTTGCCTGGTCACTCATGCGCTTAACGCTAAACAAACTTTGCTAAATAATTCAAAAAGAGCATAAGTAATGCACAGCGTTGAGGGATTCCCTCGTACGCTCCGCTGCGCAGAGTTTGTTATGTGCTCAGGCCAGAGAGAAGCGTCATTATCTGAAGACCATCAGCCTTTGTCAAGTTCCTGGTCCTGCTGAGGGGAAACAAAGGGGTGAGATGAAGCCATCGCTCCGTCTTCTGCCTCAGCGTCTCCATTGAGCGGCACTCTGGGTAATGTAGAGTCTGATCAGCACATGGAGCGCTGAACCCCCTCCCCCATCACCATCAGCAGACCCAGAATGGTCACGCAAGTCTAGAACCATGAGGCCATGTTATTATACGCAAACCATCATCAACATTGGGGATATTTCAATACAAAGAATCCTAACTTGCAGAATAACTGTAAGCAAATAATATTAGAGTACGTATATGCTTTAGAGTGATTTTGTTATCCACTTAATTACAGAATCTATCAATTTATTAATTAATAACAAATTAATAACTTATTCAATTTGGTTGAGAAATAAACCCACCCTTCCCCCCAAAATGCATAGTCATTACAAAAAGTAGCTTTTGAAATCCTTTTTTATTTTTATTTAGTACAATATTTATTACACCTACGTTTTTAGGATACAACAGCCATTCTTCCTTTAATCTTTATTTGTCTTTCTTTATTCTGTCAGTTTTCTTTTCAGAAGAAACTTTCAGTGGTCCTATAACACTATATCACTTTATAATATATTTTCTATTCTACCTTTTGTATATAAAAAATAACACTATCACTTTCTAATGTTTTTTTGAATATAAAAATGTGCAATATGCTATTTTTTTTATTTTCTATTCTATTTATTTTACTAAAAAAACACTAAGCTGATTTTCTAACTATAAAAGCTATATAATTACACTAACTAGGAATTGTCTTATTGCTTGTTGCTTTGATTATTTCTGTTGTTCATTTGTAAGTCACAGTGGATAAAAGCATCGACCAAAAAATTAAACATAAATATAAGGTTTTGTATAAATATAAAAATATTTATGTTTAGATGTTTCAGTTTTAAAACAACACAAAGATGAGATGATGAAAATATAAAATAAATAAATTTGAATGCATTATTTTTCTAAAACGAAATTAACGCAATATGTTCACAGCCCAAATATTTAAGCCTCCTCCAAAAAGACCATGATGTACATGAAAGTATAAATTCAGAAACAACACACAGTAACATCAGTACAAGTAGCGTAATCCATCAATATTAGCAAAAACACATCAGATGAAACCTTCTTCCAGTCTGCATTCCAGCATCAGAAAACAACCCTCATCCGTCAGTAATAGCAGCCCATATAAGTCTAATGCTTCCATGCCCCTGTCATTAGAAGATCTCAAATAACACCTTTCGGTTTCTTGTCTGGCCCATCTGGAGAAACACCTGTCCCGGGTCTAACATGTCATCCCAGAGGTGTCTTTCAGGGTCAGAGGATCTGTAAATATGTGGGTTTTCCTGTCACAAGTTTCTATAAGGGAAAGTCTTCTTCACTCAAGCAAAGAGAAATTCTCAAATCAGGTCAAGTTAATCCATCAAGTGCTAATAGGACGTCAGATTCCTCTATCAGTCATCAAAGAACAGGTATTAGCAGAGCTCAACAGTGTAGATGGATCAATTAGACAAGGCATGGATTAGACAATTAGACAAGGATAAAAGATGACCATAAACCTGCGAGGACTTTCTGCATGACTTTATTATGCAAAAACCGTAGCAATTTTGCAATGTAGACATTGAAAGTTACTTCTAATAATCACACTGCTTTGTGTTGCATAGTTGAAAGATGTATTTTTTTTAAGTTGCTTTGAAATTAAAAAGTGCCATACATATAAACGTGAATTGAATATTAAAAGAAAATATATTATATTACTGAATTACTGCAATAAAATAATAAATAAATAAATATATATGCATTTTTTTTTATTAGCAAAAGCCTTTTTTATAATAAAATATTTATATGCATATATTGGTAACACTTTACAATAAGGTTGTCTTAATTAATGTTAGCAATGCATTTATTAACATGAGCAAACAAGCATGAATATGGATTTTAATAATTCATTCATTCATTCATTTTCTTTTCGGCTTAGTCCCTTTATTAATCTGGGGTTGCCACATCGGAATGAACTGCCAACTTATCCAGCATATGTTTTACACAGCGGATGCCCTTCCAGCTGCAACCCATCACTGGGAAACACCCATACACACTCATTCACACACACATATAGACTACGGACAATTTAGCCTACCCAATTCACTTATAGCACATGTCTGTATATTAACAATATACAATGCAATACTTTCTCCATACGCATTTGTACACAGCACCTTAAAACTTGCATATTTATAACAAATCTGTACAAACAATTCAACATTCAGAGGTTTTTGACTAACTACATCTCTGTTTAATGTGTGTTGAAATGAAATGACAATTGAAAATGAATGAATGAATATATATATATATTTATACATAATTATATATGTATATATTATATATATAATTTATACATAATTTCTAATTTCAACTTTTTCAATTAAATAATTTTATAATTTAGACAGACAGACAGACAGACAGACAGACAGACAGACAGACAGACAGACAGACAGATAGATAGATAGATAGATAGACAGATAGATATAGATAGATAGACAATATTATTAATATAAAGATTCAAATGACAACATCTTTGAACATCCACAAACTGCAGCTACAATCTGTACATTTATCTCTCACATTAACTTAGCTTTATTGCTTTGTATTATAAAAACACAATCTATAATACAGATCTCTCCAGTTTATAAGTACAGAAAATAACATATAAGCCCTACAGTTGTTCTGCCTTCACCCAGATAAAGTGACCCCAGGAGAACTAATGGACAGTAAATCTTATGCGTGGGCTCCGGGATTTGAAAAAAAAAAAACGAAGACAAATGCATTTTTCACGCTGGCAAAGACCTTTTCATCTCTTCAACATTTTTTTTTTCTCTGACTCATTGTTCCGACTGTGTCCCTTCAACCAAGACTGCAGAATCAGACCGTCTACAGATGGGCTTTAGACACACATCACTGTATAATGCCATTCTTCACATGCATGTTTGCAGGAGACAATGCATTTCCTTTGCCACTGACTAGACCAGACCATAGACTTTAGTTTATTCAACGTTGCCTTATAAATGTATTATTCGTTTGAAACACTTTAGAATATATGTTGAAACAATGCAGTTGTTAACATGAACTAAGAAGGAGTTATATTTCATTATTATTATATCATTATATATTATATACATCATCAATTCATCTTTTTCATCTTTGGTTAATATTTATATGGTTCAAAGAAATGTGTCTGCGTCAAATTAAATGTACAAAGAAATCATATTAAATGCAAGTAAAGTGTTAATATTTCATTTATGTTCATTATGTTAATATAAATGTTAATATAACATTTGTGAAAATGTCAAAATACGGGTGAAATGATGTTCTATGGTCATTCAGATATATTCATTCATTCATTTTCTTTTCGGCTTAGTCCCTTTATTAATCCGGGGTCGCCACAGCGGAATGAACCACCAACTTATCCAGCATATGTTTTACGCAGCAGATGCCCTTCCAGCCGCAAACTATCACTGGGACTGCGCCACCGTGACGCCCCATTCAGATATATTTATTTAAAAATAAAACAACAAACTAATTCTGACTGGTGTTTATTAATCTATATGTAATAAGAAAAGATCACAATAAAACAGCATAATTTTTAAACGATTAACATTTTTTATCCAACAAATGGGTAAAAATTTGAGGTTTAAAGGATAGTGCAAAGTATACTGATTTAATAGGAAATATTGTTGTGGCTGCAATTTTATCCTTCTTTTAATATATCAACAAACGGTTCTTGCTCTGAATAATATACCTGACAAAATATTGCAAAACTTAATAATTTTATTGGATTTTTATTGGATGTCTTCTGTAAATCATTGTCAAAATGTACGATAAGAAGAAACAGGATATATTCTAAAGATTAAAAAAAGTAACTGACTACACTTAAAAAACTTTTTTTGACCCACATACATATTTCATATTCAAGCTGTATATGTAATTTCAAGCTTTATGCATTATCATCTAAAAATGAATATCAGTAAATCTTTGACTGCTTGATATTGGAAAAAACTGACATTGAGATATTGAGTTTTTTTGTGATATATATTGAATATAATTTCACAAGATGACTATTTGAAAAATATATATATATATATAATTTTACATTGATTGGGATGATTTTGCAGGGAAATGCACCTGCGTAAAATATACAAAATAAAATAAACAAATTAAGGCACAGATTGAAACAATAGAACAAGGATAAAAATGAAATAAACAATGCTTTATGGTTTTCACACTATTAGATGAGAGTTAATCTTTGCAATGACTTCACAAATCACATCTGAACCGTGTTTTCTGGTTAATTATAATTCCAATTTGACACTGCAGATCCTGCAATGTGACTATTGCAGATTTGCACATTTCGATATTGATGCTGAAACGATATATTGTGCAACCTTAAGTAAATCTATTCACTTTGCACTGTCTGCAATAGAATTATCAATTTCTGTGCTGTCATTTGGGCATTCCAGATCAATGGAAATGTTTTCTCCTGTCTGATATCAAAAGAAGCTCATTTCCCAAGAAAGAACTTCCTCTCGCTGCATGCTAAGTAAGTGTGAATATTTCGCACTGTTCCTTCTTACGTCCTTGGCTGCCTGTGTTGAGTCTGTTCTCACACAACCCCTACACAGACCACAGATAAAATGCACTACAGACATTTTACACTGAAAACAACAATAATGAAAAAAAATGCACACTGTGGAAATGAGCAGGAGGTCATTTGTCATCTCCACCACACTCCAGGTGCATTACAGCTAAATGATATTAGGCATCGACTCTAAAAACCCCCAGAAAAAAACAGTAGTCTTTCATAAAAAGGTCATTGAAATGAGAAGGTGAGATACTCATTCAACATCACAGACTGTGAGCCAAAAAACATTAAATGATATATTTCTGTATAATAATAAACAAGGATCAGTGACCTACATATTGCATTTCCAGTACAATGCAGAGAACAACTGGAAAGAACCAATGAATACGTGCAGACTGAATTAACCACTCCTACCATACAAGCATGGCGAACACAAAGCAGCATGCAGACTAATCATATCAAATTCAAAAAGACTGCCCTGTTTCGGAAAATAATATGCACATGCTGCTGGACATTTTAATATAAAATATTACTGATCCATTTTTGTGCATGTATTCACACAAATGGAAGCATGCTATAACTGCTATATTGCTGATTAGTTCCATATAATGCAACACAAATGTGACAACATTCCTTGCACAGAATCAGTGTGGGCAGAGAGGGTCACTCCTGACCTTTTATGAATACAATTTGTCAATTGTCAATTTGAACAATTTGTTCAAAACATGCACCAATTTGTTTTTGCAGAAAGATGCATTTTAATGCCTTTGTATGTATGATTTACTTATTAGAGTACTTATTAGAGTAAAACATCAGCGGTTATTAGCTTGAAAGGACGATCATATCTTTAAAAATGGCATCTTACATTTTTTTATTTATGTTCATTATGTTAATATAAATGTTAATATAACATTTGTGAAAACCGGAGCACCCAGAGGAAACCCACGCCAACACGGGGAGAACATGCATCTTACATTTTCACACCTTACTAGTTTATGTTTTACATTGTTTAGGGTACAGCAAATTACACTGTAATGTGTTTGCTGAAAAATAAAATATTTAAATGTAATATATTTCAAAAGGCAGGCAAAAAATGGCCGTGGTTGTCTGAACTTCAACTGTAAAAATAAATAAACAAATAAAAAATAACATACAGTGATGCATTCAATATTTGTGCAATGGTAATATGCGGACTATGAATTTTGTACTTAAATTAATTATAACTAATTATATTTTATTTCAGCAACACAGTGGCTCAGTGGTTAGCACTGTCGCCTCACAGCACTGTCGCTTCCCCACAGCCTCAGTTGGCATTTCTGTGTGGAGTTTGCATATTCTCCCTGTGTTGGCATGGGTTTCTTCCGGGTGCTCCGGTTTCCCCCACAGTCCAAAGACATGCGGTATAGGTGAATTGAATAAACTAAATTGGTCGTAGTGTATGTGTGTGAATGAGTGTGTTTCCCGGTACTGGGTTGCAGCTGGAAGGGCATCTGCTATGTAAAACATATGCTGGATAAGTTGGCGGTTCATTCCACTGTGGTGACCCCTGATGAATAAAGGGACTAAACCAAAGGAAAATGAATGAATGAATATATTTTATTTGTATATTTAATATTCTATTATTTTCTGTATAATACACGTATAAAAATCTTTGTCACTGTGAAATGTACCAATAATAACACAGAAGGATAATAACACAAGAAAAGGCTACATGGTAATTTACAGCAAAAAAAAATTACTGTTGTCTCTTCAGCAACAGTAATAATAATACATAGTAGCCTACAGTGTCTCCCAGAATAATAAGACACTTGGGTATCATAAAATAATGCAAACAAGCAAAACAAAAAAAGCTTTCATATACACAAATAGGAAAACATACCATGAATTAAATCTAAACAAAAGTAAAATAAAATTCTTGTCAAGTAAAAAATGTATTAATATAAAACATTGTATCTGTAACCATAAATAAAATCATATTACTTTTTAAGAATGCATAAGCTACATTTTACTTGTAATATTTTACCATAAAAAATATTTTTAATAAAATACAATATTTTAGTGCAAATTTTGATATTAGATTTAACACGTATGCCTTTTGTAGTATATTCTAAGGAGATTTACAGTTCAGCAGTACGTTTGATTTTCTAGAATTGATTTTCATTCTCTTCCCTTTAAAATTTTAGAATGTTTTTAAAGACTTATAACCAAGGGTAGCGCGTGTGCGCCTTCCAGTCTAATTGATTGTAATGCAAGCCTTCTAGTTTTGACGCAACGCTGTCAAACAATCTGCCGCTGTTTTTTTACTCATGTTTACCATCATTCTACTCTGACTTGTATAGGATGGAAGCAGTTGAATGAAACACCTTTGCCCCAAAAGCAACTAAATGCACTCTTCTATGGACGAAAACATGAGATTTGTAGAGATTTTGCAGGGTGTGCTCTTGTCATGCATTAATCCAACCGCAGCAGGTCAAATAAAAGGGTTGCAGCTACTTACCGAAAATGATTTAATCGCCTGTAGTCAAACTTTTATCACGGCAAATTTATCCTTGAGAGTAAAGACTGAAAAAGAGTCGTGTATATCAGTAGTGTCCTTTCAGTTGTCTGTACTCCTGACACGTCCGAGCTCGATCCCTGTGAACTCAAAGGTTCCTAAAAGGCGGATGAGACGCTCGGCTGCGCCTATCAGAGGTCGAGAGGAGGCGCGTCCCGGTGGATACACACACACACGCACACACACACGCGCGCGCAGACACACTGTAGCTACCGAGTTTTATTCACAATACCTGGAGCCTTGTCTAAGATAACAGGTTCTGCAGATCAATTGTAAGCCCATTACGTACTGAATTATTTTTTAGCTATGTCTTTTTGTACTTTAAGGCAAATCCACATTTAATCGGTGAGAAGAACTTTTAGTCAGCGGTTCGGTTTTAAAGGCTTTTTGGTACATAACAAGCGACTTTATAGACTTTGGGGGCACATGGTGAGTACAAACGCTGTACGTATATATGACGTCAAAAAACACAGATAGGCAGTTGACTAGAGGCAGTTGAGGCAGAGTCTTTTCTGCTGGCCCTCTGCTGGTGAAGAAAACACAGTAAGTGTCTGTGAAATGTCAAATTAAACACTTCCTCTCAGAGAACCGCAACTAAATAGCTTAATTGTTGACAAAAACAGACTTAAATGGTTGTAATCTAGCATTCATACCTACTTTCGACTATTATTTCAACAACTAGACCTAATACAAAAGTCACATTATCTGCATCACTCACAGTCTCAGAGTACAATTTACCTCCAAAATGTACCTCAGTGATAGTTCACCCAAAAAAATTAATTGACTGTTTTACAAACTTAATACGCTCATCAAGTTGCATGTTGTATATACATTTCTTGCACAGACAAATTGCTTTGCTTCTTAAGACATCATCATATTTTGTTTTACCTGTATGTTTTGTTTTGTTTTTGACTGCTGTTGGTAGCTGCTGGCTTCCATTATATAAGTCTCCAAGGACTGCAAAAAAATGCAGCGAATATACTTTTAAAGGAAAAAGAATAACTTTCTACTGAATGTTTATATTATGATACATACTTTGTGTAAAAATGGGAAAGGAAGTGCGAAATGTGTGACACAGGGATTCTCATTGGTTACATAAATCTGCAACATTTAAATACTAAAAATAAGATCAAATGACCTCAAAATCTGTAAACTACACACAATGGTTTCATGGATAAGAAACACACCAAACAAGCAAGAAAATGCTTTGATGTTTTGTTGCTATTTAGTGTTTTGAGAGAAACAAACCCCTGAGGTGAAAGTACCCTAAATCTAGGAAGATAACAGATCTGCAAAAAGATTTACATTTGCATCAATGATTTATCAATGCTTCAAAGTAAAATGCAGATGAGACATACATGCTTAACACTTTTAGTAAGCACCAACAAGATCAGATCTGAAACACCTTGAGATGTTGTCTTTTTGTGCATCCAATTCGGTGTCTCCTGGGCAACGTAAAACTGCAAGTAAACATTATTTGTGAGAACAAGCTAAAGGGGGGGGTGGGTTGACCAATAAACCCAGGAGCATCAGAGAGCCCCCTGTCACCGCTTGTGCCTTTGAGCAAGACCCCAGCTATAGCTCCTGTCTCTGTAATTAATGCACAGTGAATCACTCTGATTAAAAGAGTCGACCTCACACATTACTATATCATGTATGCTTGCAATAAATATGCCAAGCTTAGCGTGTTATTAACTAATTGTGTGCTACACCTCCAAATAGTATACCCACTGATGTCATGAATGGGTTGTAAAATGCCCCATACCACAAAAATCCTAAATGTTTCCCCAAGGCAACTTAAAGTCAGAGAGCCTGACGAAATGTGACATGAGCAGGAGGAACGAACACGTGTGGCATGCAGAAATCAATAAAAGAGTGAAATATGATGGTGACACTTACAGACATTTTAAAAATAAATTATTTACAAAATCTGATAATTTAAATGAATATATACAATGTATACACTATTTATTTTAATGATGATATAAGTTTAATAAACCATCAAGCAATGATGACCATGTTATACTGGGAACAAGAAAATGTAAAACCTGTTTAAAGCCTTATTATGCATTATTGATTTTCCCATCCTTTTGTTATAATGAATGAACCAACTGAAAAGCAGAAACATTTTACACCTTTCAAGCACATCAATGCAATATTTTTAGAGGATTTTATTGTGCTAACTTATATTTATGCAGCAGCTATAATCCATTTATGGCCCGTTAGCCACTTTTTAAGCACAGACCTGGAAATTAAATTTCCTACTTAAACAGCTGTAAATCTTGAATTCTTTAAAGCACAGACTTATGTTTAGTCTCTTTTTAAAGAAGAAATATATTGAAATTGGGTTTTAAAAAAGTCAAATTCAAGAGAAAAGTCATATATAGAAGTTAAAACCTGTTGTTATGAAAAATAAAAGCAAAAATATTATTTAATTTTTTTTTCCAAAAATGTTTTACCCTAAAACTGTGAGAAAACCAAAGCCATGCATCTAAAAAAAAATTTGTTTGATTTCTCAAACCTAATTTTGGAGGTTAATTTCTCAATTAAAAGAAATTAATAGATAATAATAGTAATAACAATAATAATTGTAAAATAATTTATAAATAATGTTTTTGGTAAGTTTTGGTGTAGTACCAAACCTTTGTGCTATATGAAGTAGTAGTATTTGACTGTAAGCAACACAGGAGTGTCTATATTTTTCTAGAACTTTTAAACCTTTTAAAGGTTTTTTTAAATTGTAAGTATCAAACATTTGCCCAACTTTTTTACCATTCCGATGAAGTAAAACATAAAGAAATTTTGATTTTTGCATAACAAAAGAACAAAACGAGAAGGATAAAAAAGTGAATGCCTAAAATACCATTTTATACCATCCATTTGTGCCCGTAAAACACAGATATTTAAATATATACTTAAAGATCTGGTGACTTCCTCTGGAAAAAAACTCTGAGCCCTAAAAACATTAACTTAAGTGTAAATAAATCCATCGTAGCTACTTAAAAGCCTATGTCTAAAGATCAACTTCAAAGCAAGGAGCCTTTGCACAGGATGAGAGTTTGATTTGTAGCAAGTGGATTGAGGGAAACCTCTGCCGTTTTAGGGAAGTGCAGAGAGATTGATGGCAGGAGCAGTTCATCAAGAGAGATCAGCCATGTAAATACAGTGTTTTCATCTGTTTTACTCACTATACCCACCTCATCTCATTTTAAAGTATCATTAAAGTCTGTTCAATAAACAGACTGAGCTAAATTTAAGACAGATAGCTCAGAAACTCAGATATTCAGAGATTGCTCTTTTTCTTTTCTTTTTTAAAGTCAGTTTTCCCTCAGGCTTTAACAAAAGTATAAAATGGACATGTATTCGCTGTCTGACAGGCTGAGATAGTGTCCACACAGCATGCCAGATATCATTTGAAGAGCCTGATGGGATGAAGAAAAGAGCATCAGCACCATGTACAAATTTTGTGCATGACTAGATTCCACTTGAAGTTTAAATCTAAAATCAGCCGTTCAGCCATAATTACAACCTCCTCCTGCGGGCTCAGATTTCATGTAATGGAGGTGCAGAGTCTCGCTGGTATGCAGAGCCACGAGATAAGGATAATTTTACTACAGGTTGAAATGAACAGTGAATAGGAGTTCACAAAGACACACTGGAGAAAACAAGAGAACGAAAATAGTTTAGTCTCAGTTCTTGAAATTATTTTGCCATCATAAAGTTTTGGGGAAAACATATTTTAAAAAGTGATATACAAAAGTGGTGCCCAGATGGTAAATTTGCACAATATTGTTGTGTACAACAATATTTTAATAACCCTATGAGTTTAAATAAACCAGGCTGTATACCGTGAATGCACTTAGGAATGTTTGCCAAAGCTGTGGATTAGGTAATGATGTTTTTCACAGACTGATTGTTTTGCTTCATGAAGGACATGACAGGGCAGCATCTGAGGATCTCTAAGTGTCTGTCAGTCTAGTTTATTTGGTGTTCGACATGTCGCTTATCATCGGATTCAGCATGTTGAATAGGTGTCAGCCGTCAGTCAAAGATAGCATTCTTATTGGCTGTTCAGTTTCAAATCAGAGAGTGAGAACAAAAACTGAAGTGGCGAAACTAAGCAAACGATGCAAATCATGAGGGAGCGCAAAGAAACAGGCAGTCATTTTGTGTTTTTTTTTTATATTTGCAAACAATATGGATTATCAGATCATTATAAATATTTGCACGTCGAAAAGTACTGTGAAAATGGTACGAAAACGCAACTTTGTTCCAGTTTTCCTTTGTGGATTGAGAGTACAGATACTGCCACCAGCAGTTATGGACAGATACATCCTCTCACACAGACCCAAAATGTACATTTTTCATTTCAGTTAGCTGTAGTCTATTTGGTGTGTTCACTTGCAGCTTTTTGTGCAGATGGGACCAGACACACCAACTCGAGGCAACAACACAGTTGGTTTTTGTCGCTGCTAGTTCTTTGAAATTGGTTTGGTGTGTCAAGCTTAAGGGCCCAATGTATGGTCTGGATCCACAGGCATTAATTTCGCTTCACCTGTATACGTATTTTTTGACTCTTTTTGTGCCAAAGTAGCCATTGACATGCATTCTATAAATCACCAAGGAACAGGGTTTCAGCTAAAAATATTCCTTTAAAGAAAAAAGTAACCTGCATCTCGAATGGCCTGAGGGTAAATACGCTTTCATTTTTTGGGGGTTTTACTATCACTTTAATGTGAGGCCCTGCTCTAGGGGAAAAGATTTTGAGACTGTATTATGTTAATACTCTCTTTATAAGACCACATAAATAGGTCTAGGTCTTCTACATTCCTGAAGCCTGTCTGAAAATAGAGCTGCTGTAAACACAGAGGTGAAGCGAACAAACAGATCAAACTGTCATTGTCATTTCTGCCTCAGGCTGTACAGCTGCATACCCACACCAGCACTCAGTACAGCCTGGCACACTCACGCATGTTTTTAAGAAAACTCTAAATTCAGTTGTTGAGATGATTTGTGTTGAGGTTTCCCAAATGATCCCGATTCAGGATTTATTTTGTCTGCAAACTTACTTCCTGCTATCAAAGACTAAATCCTTCAATATTTTCTCTTGTGCCAAGTCCATTACTATTATTCATCACAGCCTTGTTATGCTTTTCACTTCCAGAGGGAATAACACACCTGTTATGTCCTCTTACCTGTCACCAGTCATCTAGTTGAGTCGGTTGGCATGCGAGAGACTCATAATCATCTCAGACTGAACGAACTGGTTAGCTTTGAGGATGTTTTCCACAGGGATGGTGGTGAATGCAGGACTGCCTCTGGCGTGATTCAATCATCCGCGCTGGTCTCTTCAAGGAGCTCCGACCTTTTCCTCAACATGTCAATCATTTCCACATAATGCCCATCTGGAAAAGAGGATTTTCAGATGAAATGCTGGTAGCAATTCTGCATTCCTGCTACTAACATTCTTAGTTCTTTCCCCCTCCGCTTTCATCTACAGTCATATCTCAGACATTTGCTTTAGGTGGTTTTTGTTGTACTGTACTCATATAATAGTACATTACATTGTACTTTCATTTAAAGAGATAATTCATAAAAAATAATAAGTTCATAAAAAAAAATGGCAGTTCATTTACTCACAGTCTTGTTCATCCAAAATTCTTTCATAGATATTTGAACAAAAATGAAGACAATTTTAAAATTCTATCATTTTTGTTCATTAAAAACAATTTGTAATTTGTGTAATTTAAATTTAACTGAAAAAAATAACCCATTGTGGGGTTTATGCAAAAAGTACAGTACTTAAAGACAACATAAAAGTAATCCATGTAAATAAAACCATTTAATCCAAGTCTTTTAAAAAAAACACAACTGCTTTAAATGATGAACAGATGTATTTTTTCTTCAGATATAAACACTGATAAATAGAACATACATAAAGCATATCAAACAGAACCTCAGTCCTGTGTGAATATGGTTTCACTTTGCAATTTTTTGTGAACTAACATATTTCAATGAGGTTTATGACTAAGAACAGTGAATAATCATTTATCAAAGCATATGAATTTTAGGTGCTTGGCTTTAACTAGTATCAACAATTGACAATCTGAATCCAAACTCTATTCCTGGTTCCTAAACGTTTGCCGAGAGCAGGTCAACAGGGGCCAAGTATGTACTTTCCATCAGCCTCAAGTTATTTCTTCTTCATGTTGAAAGGTTTGCTGGCAACGCAGGGGGTGTAAGATCTCAGCAAGTCTTCAAACTTCACAGAAACTGCTCTTCACATGTGCTTAAAGATCACAGAGTGAGATCCACCTGTCCTCTCCCGTCAGCTGCACGTCAGCTTTATGCCAGAGCTTTGAGTCTCTACTTTAAGACCAGTCAAACGTTTTTGCACAATCTTTCTTTTTTTTTGAGTTTTACATAATGCACAAAGTGAATTGAACAACTTGAGTAAGTGAATAACAACATTGTCGACATTAGCCTGGGCCATATTTACTTTAGATTGGAATGAAAATAAAGCTGTGAGAGATAAAAGTACAATGCATTCAATAGATTGTAGTGTTGTTCAACAACATGTTGACTGGTCAGCTAAACTGTCTTTCTGACAAAAAAAAATAAAAATAAAAAAATAAAAAAAATAAAAAAAAAATATATATATATATATATATATAGTATGTGGCAATGTGATTAGCTTCTATATATCAAACCGTCAGCCTGATTTTCAGCAGCATTAAACACTCAACCCTAAACTGAAGTCATTTAAATAATGACACTATATAAATATGTTTAACAGTTTAGAAGTAGATATCCTAACCTATCCCAGATATGTTAAGTTGTTAAACCTCAATTCTATTGTACCTCAATTCATTACAGATATGTGACCAATCTTAAGTCAATTTTTGAACATACATAATCTGAAAGCTGAATAAATAAGTCTGAATGAACAATATTTTATCAAAATACACCTATTAGAAATCTGTAATCAGAGGGTGCAAAAAAAAATCTAAATATTGAGAAATATTTAAAATATTCATTCATTTACCTTCGACGTAGTCTCTAATTTATCAGAGGTCACCACAGTGGAATGAACCGCTAACTATTCAAGCACATGTTTTATGCAGAGGATGCCCTTCCAGCCGCAACCCATTACTGGGAAACACCCATACACTCTCGCATTCACACACACACTCATACACTACGGCCAATTTTGTTTACCCAATTAACCTATAGCGCATGTCTTTGGACCGTGGGGGAAACCGGAGCACCTGGTTAAAAGTTTAAAAGCAATTTAAAAGCAAATTAAAAGCAATAATTTTGACCCATGCAATGTACTTTTGGCAAAAATATACCTATGCAACATAAGACTTTTTTGTGGTCCACGGTCACATATACGCATTAAAAATCACTCAGATCATTAGAATCAGCTCAGTTTGAAATAGCAAGAGAGAGTCTTTTTAGTCTTTTAGCTCTTATGCCACACGTAGCTGGAATCATTCATATAAACATCTTTACTAATTCACTGTACTCTCAGTGACCATTTAACATCCTTTTACTTAGATGATGTCCTGCATTCACAAACAATAAAGGCCACTGCTCTGCAATCCATCAGAACTTATTTTCCACCATTGTTATTTTTATACCCTGTTGACTAAGTGCCATCAAGGGCTCAGAGCTTTTAGGTCTGGTTCATTCAGGTTTGAGAGGTCAGATCCTCACGGAGAAGAAAATCTCTCTGGAAACACTGCCGTCTGCCAATTAGTGGAGTGACTCTGGCCCTGCGGAGGAATGTTAAGCCTCACTGGCCGTCACTGAGCACATATACAAGCTCACAAAACAGCCGAGACTCATTCACATTACAGGACAAGACAGGTCCAGAGATCAAATGCGGACAGTGCTGTGATGTTGGGATTATCACAAAAGCTTCGTCCCAAAGAGAGCATTTGTGGTGTGTAAAGAGCACTTGCAGTAGGCAGAGGGATTGTACATAACATTGTTCACTTCTCTCATCATTTTTATAGCCGTTTATAATGTGTATATGGCAAAATTTGTTCGAAAAACAGATACAAGTTTCAAGAAGACAGTTAGCAGTTAGCCGTAAAAGTTATCACCACACTTTCAAGTGAATTGACTCATTTAAGAATGGCATAACATTGTTTGCATTACAAGTTTTCTAAAATGTTGTTTAAACATACAAATTAGTTTTTTTTTTTTGTTATTAAATGTGCACTAATTTACAGATATTTCTTACTATTTTTTGCCTTAAAAGTCAAAAAGATTATATTAGTTGTAAAAGTTCTGTTCTATTGATAGCTTTTATTTCTTTTGCTGAAGATCATGACCAGTTCATCCAATCACAAGTCACTTCCTTTACAAGAAGAACACAGTTATTGAAGACGCCTGTGAGGAGACACCATCCATCACCAGACTTCAATGAAGCACAAATTTACATGGCGCCACCATTAAAAACAAGAGCAGGAATGAAGGTTGTCCATTGTTTGAGAGTAGTAAATGCCACTCGGGAAATGAAGGTTGTTTTCGTGCTACTTCTATAACTTAAAAGTCACTCTTATGACCCAATGCATCAATGGGTAATCCAATTATTGATTAATTTAATCATGTCAATTTTCTTTTGTATTAATCGGCACTAGGGGGCTTTCCAGGGAGGCCTAAATTACTTCCCTTTAAATTTACAGTGACATTATACTGAAGGGAACATACAGGGTTAAAAAAACATTGAAATCCATTAACTTTTAGTGAAAATGCTACAGCAGTGTTTATTATGAAGTACTTACTTCGTAGTTTTTTTTAACTACTTCGTAGTTTTTATTAGTTATAATTAGTTCAAATTTGTATTAGTTTTTTGAAACTCAAATATGACAAACTGATATATAACGGTAGACATAACAGGTTACAGAAAACAACAACCATAACAACATCAACAACAAAAAGGAATATATCAAATGTGAAGACAGATATGAATAAACAATGTTACAAACAGTTTTCTACAGCCTATAGAAAGTAAAAAAAAGAGAAAGGGGGGAAATGTATAGAAATAACAGTAATACATTAAGTGCAATACTCCGGTTTTCTTTGAATATGTACTGTTTTTTATTTCAAGTAATTAAACTCTTATTTTGATTTTATTTAATAAATGACATAATAAACAAATACTTATGATTAAATCCTAAAAAAAATAATTCAGAAACTACATGAATTTCGTAATTTATTACTTTCTTTGTTTTGTTGATTACATCAAAAAACGTCATCATAACCTATTAAATTCATAAAACCTGATGATTATGTCCCTCAGTTTGAGCAGTTATGACTTAACTTTTGCCTATTTAATTTATATCCTAAATGCATTCTATTTTTCAAAGTATTGCTTAATCATTTGAACATAAACAATTTAAACGATAATTATAGCAAAAACATTTCAAAGTTTAGTGTTATTCAACTGTAAATTAGATTCAATTTTTTTGAACAGATTTCCGATGCTTATCGTTGCACTCTACCGTATAATAACTTACTTTTTACCTAATTGTGAGGTCTTCAAGTCTGCTAGCCTGCTCACTGTAATGCACGTGGACGAGCTTTGCACAGACTGGGCTCTGAATACTAAAGACACAGGCGGTGTGGATGAGCACAGCGCCGCTGATACTGTTTTCCTCAATGGGAGACAAATGACTCTCCAAAGCCTGAAAGTGACAGACTCCAACTCCACGTCTAATAAAACCAGAACAAAGACAGCCAGCAGCCAGAGCAAACAGCACACACGACGCTCACACACGCACACGGTGGGTTTTCGTGTTTTATGGGGACTTCCCATAGACGTGATTTTTTTAATACTATTACAGACTGAATATTGTGCCGTTTTACTCAGGAGGACCAAAAAATGTCCCCACGAGGTCAAAAAATACTGGTATTACTGTACTTGAGGTGACATTTGGTCCTCACAACGTAGTGAATATGAGGATTATACGCACGCACGCACACTCACGACAGACTGACACATACTTTAACTTCATAAGTAACAGAACCCAAATCTCATTTCCTCTGCAGCGGTTTTAGAGGAAGAGCCATATGTCATGTTTGGTCTGGAGAAAGAAAAAGCCTCATTATTCCAGACAGCAGTGATATTAATGGCCTTCAGCTTTGTGTCCCACACCGAGATCCTCTTGGGAATGTTTTTTATTGTTGTCGGAGCTCCGGCAGGGGGGAGCTGCTCTTTTGTACTGCTCGAGGTTCAGCATCCTGCTCCAAATTCTAACCTAAGCATCTCGTGTGAAAAGACAGAGCTGTTCTCAGATCAGCAGGGAAGGAATTTAAAAAACAGCCCCGCTGCTCGTATACAAAAAGCACAGCGGTGTGTTATAGAGTAAAGAGATGAGGAACCGTTTACACACTTAATCAAGCCGATGAAAGTAAACAAGACTATTTATCATAACTCACTTCATCATGAGAAGCAGTGCCGCCTCACTGTAAGGTTTGAAGATAAATTGTTGGTGTCCAGCTCGTCTTTTATTAGTTGTGTTGACTTATACAGTATTAATAATGTCCTGTTTATTGTATTTATTTTAAAAGCACAGCATGTATTTTTTTGCCATTAGAGGGCACTTATTCACAACAAACAAAGGCGTAGTGTTATTATGCTGTGACTGAGTGTGGAATCATGGGAGTTGTGGTCTTCATCACATCCTATATGGGAGTCCTGCAGGCATAATTTTCATGGATGAGCTGAAGTATTCAAAACTTATTATCATGGTAGTTTGAAGCAGAGTTTGGCTGAAAGCTGTCGAAGCGAACTGCTAAAGAATTACCGATGAGAGATGAGCAAAAAACAGCATGTAAGCAGCGGAGCTTTTATTATGACAAGGTCCATCACTTCCGATTCTTCTGGTCATGATCACATGGTTTTATCATGCTAAATACATTTTAGGTTTCTTTTAATGCTGCTCTGTGCATTCCAATAAGCATCTTTGGTGTTTGCCTGTTTTCTATAAGACCAAACTGGAAATCGAGGGTGTGTGACTTCATTAGCATGACCACATGGTCCATGTTGCTAGTTGAAATTGCTTATTTCACTTTTCTTCGAAACATTTGCAATAATGTAATTACATAAGTCAGCAAAATATATAACACTGTACTAGTGTTTTTGTTTTAATAATAAAACATAAAAAAAACTTACATATTGTGTTGGGATTTAAGCAAACTAAGAAATATGCCATTTGTCACCAGTCTGTCATTTCACCTGAATATTTAGGGGCACTATCCAAAACCTAAAAAGAGTTTTGGCCATTCAATTACATGGAAATGGCATTTTGGGGGCCTAAAAACACAAACAGTTGAAAACATGCAGTTTTCAATATGCAGGTTAAAGATAATTAAGATATAAATATCATCTTTGCGTAAGTGACAAAAATGCAGTTTTGTGGACAATTATGTGTGTATGTATGTATTACAAGTTCAGTCTGTGCAAGTACTTGACAAAACAACAATGGCAAGACTACATGATTGTGTCTTCAGTTGAGCCTATTATTGCAGTAAGATCAATAAGATGCTTTTTCATTTCATGCTCGCTTGACTTTAAAGGAAAAGAATCAGTAAAATGACACATTACAAACTGTTAAGTAATTTTTTAATTTATTAAATAACATTGCCTTATTTTTTTAAGTTTTCTCATATAAACATCAGAAGTGTTTGCAGAAGTCTAAACAAAATAACTTGAAAATATCCTTAATTTGTTAATTAGTGCTTTATGTGATTCAGGTTCATGTTCTCAAAGCACTGACATTTATGCAGCAATCCAGACTTCTTTTAAAGACATTTACATTGTTTAGCCAACTAGCACAACCCATCTCGCGTCCTCTCATTGATGCGCTTGGCCTGTGTGACAGAATCTGGGAGCAAAGCCACAGGACGTCCCACACAGACACTTCCAATGCTCAGCGTAAGCCTCAATTTGCTCAATACAAATCCACTGAGGCAGCACAAGTGAAATCCACTGCTTCGGCTGCTAAATGCTATGTCTGTTTTTCTGTCCTATTTAGCTCCACATTAGTAAGCAGCCACCACAAGCTGTAGCAGATTTCCATTGACAGACCTTTGTGACACAGCTTATTCCTGTAGAAATAGTTTCTCCACCACTGGAGAAGTTACAGTTTTTATGGTTAGGACCGCACACTTCCTTTCACTGTCGAAAATGAAAGGTAAAATATCCCAATTTGGCCACTGTCATCTTTTGGATTTGAAGCCAGAATCTGTATTTGAAATATTTCAATAATTTTGATTGTTTAACCGAGTCCAACTGTTTTTGAAGGATTTTAAAAAGTGAAAAATTGGACTAAAGCGCAAGGTATACTCCACTTGTTGTTGTTTTGTTTTTTTGCACTAAAATATTCATACTAGTACAGTGTCTGTGCTGTTTCTGGCAAACAAAGAGCAATTGAAATGTCTTTGAGCCTGGTTCAGCATTAATATATTGTGAAAAAATATTAGTACAAAAACAATTCCAAGGGCATGTTTGAGCTAAGGGCGGTGGTTAGCATGATTGCCTCACAGCAAGAAAAATCAGGCTCTGCTCGTCCAGTGATGTTTTAGTGACAGTGAATTTTGATGTTGAAACCTTAGCCTAAAAAAGTATACTTTGCATTTAGACAAATCAGCCTGAGCGCACTCAAAAAAACTGTCAAACTCACTGTTCACAAACCCTAGTTTATAAACAGTAAACAAGTATATTTTGGCCTTCATATTACAGATTCGAATCCACTATAGATGACCTTCTTCTTATAGTGCCATATGGAGCCACTGTCTTGATGTGATTTCCTGCAACTCCATTTGATTAGTAACTGTTCAGTCATCGTTGAGCGCATAATCAAGACGGTGGATTTCAAATGACATTCTGACCACACGTTCAGTCTTGCAACATCCTGCTGATAGATAACTTTCTCATGCATGATATTCCTGTGGCCTTGAAGAAAACATCCATCTGTAACAATATTCCAGTGTGGATGACGTCTCCTTTGTCTGTTTATCAGCAGCGAGCAGCTTTGGGATCAGAGTGGCATGAGTCCAGTGAGAGCAGGAATCAGCAGGATCACTGAATGCCAGCTCCTGAAAGTGGCTGATGCGGAGCTGTGGGTTCGTCTCTGAGCAAACACTGCATTACTGTGATTAGTTGGCAGCTCTACGTTACAAACCATGCCCTCGCAGCAAGATACACACTCCTGCAAGACAAAATCATATTTTATTTAGCTATTTTTTTTCTCTGTTGAAAAAACAAAACAAAACAGCAGGTTAGGTTGGTTAGATGTGTTTCGAAGAATGGCTGCTGATATACGATGGTGTTTAGCTTGTCATGAGTTGGTTTAATCTGGTATTTAGCTGGTTCTAATGGTGAGTTCATATTGGATGATTTTCAAAATCTGGGATTGCCATTGTTTTCACACTGCAAGTGTCTTGGGGTAGTAATCAGTTGCTGCAGTGTTCACATTGCGTGATAGATCAGCGGCAGGATGATACATACAGTACTGCATGACTTTACCATAGGAAGGATCGCAGACAACTCTCTCTGACTTGCAAACTAAGTTTCACAATCAAGCGCATGCGAGCAGTGATAAGGAAATAATGTAATGGAGTTCTCGCACAAGACTGGAATTGGTACCCAGTTGTGGTAGAGCTAAAAAAAAAAAAACATCAAAAAGACATGGGTGCTCCTGTTGAAGTTTTTCCAAACTTTTCCAAAAAGGACAGATAAGGAGCCTTTCTCAGGAACTGAACCTATGTTTACTGATATCGTGGTCTAAAACTCCTCCCCGAACTCCTTACTCAGAACTCTTTTCACATAGCAGGATTTTGAACTGCCGAAAGGTTCAGATATTTAGCATACCAAATATTTCATGGGCATCAGCGACAGGTTGGGGATTTTAGCTGAACATGTCTTTGACAATTCATACTGTGTGACTGTCATTCATGTAAACAAGCTCCAGTTTGCCCATTTCAGGCATTTATCGGACAACTGGTATTAAGATGTGTTTTGGTGATATGTTCACAGGTGGACAACGTTAAATACTGTTTTAATAACTATTTTTCGCTTGACCACTTCCTGAGGTAATGGAAAACACATCAGATCAAACTCTAATGTGGTCAAATGCATTCATTCATTCATTCATTCATTCATTCATTCATTCATTCATTCATTCATT
>CAIGQV010000001.1:9311153-9338630 GCA_903798115.1 Danio jaintianensis
GTGTGTGTGTGTGTGTGTGTGTGTGTGTGTGTGTGTGTGTGTGTGTGAGAATGAGTGTGTATGGGTGTTTCTGGAAGAACATCCGCTGCGTAAAACATATACTGGAATAGTTGGTTCATTCCGCTGTGGCGACCTCTGAAATAGAGACTAATGAAAAGCAACAATAGCTCTAGCATTTAACCACAATAAAAAACAAAATCAAACCAAAGAACAAAAAAATCTAACCAAATCAAAGTAAAATAAACAAACAGCAAAAATCAAAAAAGGAAAATTAAAAAAACAAGTAAAAAAACTTAAACAGACAAACAAAAACAAATCAATAAGTAACCAAGGCAAAACAAAAATCGAACCACAGCTAAACAAAAAAAGAACAAAAACAAGCAAAGAACAAAATCAATCCAAAGAAAAGCAAAGCAAAACAACTTACAAATTAACAAAAACTAGAAAAATCACACACAAACAAACCCAGATAATCAAATAAATAAAGAAACTACTAAACTGAGAAGAAAAGAAGGAAATTAAGAAAAAATGCAGAAAAAAATCTTTTCCAACTGTGTTTTCCAGACTATTTTGTGACTGATATGTTTTAGATTTATGCAAATTACATCATTAACGTTTTCCATAGACTTCCACAATAATGTGCCACCCTGCACCTCTGTGAGCTCTATAATGAATGAATGTTGATAGAAGAATACTATTGACAGATGCCATTAACTGCCTGAAAATAAAGGTACAAAGAAGAAAATAATTCTCCAGTGTGTGATTCTCTCATTGTTATATTTGTCTGCTGTAAATCAATGAAATTCAGAGAAATGTAGGGACGTGCTTCTTCTCCACAAAATGAGTTTTCAGGGAAGGATGCACGCTTTAAAAAGGTTAAATATGTTCAGTCTGCAAATCTATTACTGACTTGCATAATCTTTTCCATCCACAGATAAACATCAGACTAGAATTTGTTCATTGTTATATAAAACTGCCATGTAAAGATTCCATTATATCCTTCAGGCTATGTCATGTGGATAACGGAGGTGACGTACAGTAATAAATTCAGTATAATGCCTTTCTGTTACTCGATCAGGTCTAGTCGTGCCTAAGTGAGATTTGTGTGGAAAATCCCTTAGGTGTGTATTATGTGTAGGGTCACGGTGAGTTAGGATAGAAAAAGCAGCTGACAGTGGATCATTTTCATCTAATCTGAGAACAGTAGGGAAGCCCTGGACTAGCAGTCACACATTTGGTGAATATTTTCCACGGTTTTAGATTTCATTTTTAAAGTTAGCTTCTGATCATGCATATACTTTAATGTCTTGAAATTGAACAGTTGGCTGATGGCATGTGTAAAATGAATGAATGAATGAATGAATGAATATATAGTTCAGTCAGTTGTTCAATGAGCCTATCAAAGTTGTTTAATCTGACTTTAAACAACCTGCTACATGTTTTCAGCTAAATTTAAAGCAGAAAAAAGTAGAAAAATACCCAAATACTGTTTTAGACAATCATTGAATTAAAAACGATACATTTCCAGCTTTTAAAACAGGCAGGAAAATGAATTTATACAGCAAATTTCATGCACAGTGGTTATTAAAATGCTTCACATAAAGCAGAATAAGTAAAAGCAATGTAAAAAGTAAAATTATTAGAAGTTTCCTTAAAAATATTTAAAAACAACAATAAAAGAAGCAACAATTTTAAAAAGTGGATAAATTAACTTAACCAAAAGTATGTTAACTTGTGAAAAGATCATAATATGAGACCTGGTCCAGACCTGCTGTTCAGTTTCCTTAGGAAATATTTAAATAATTGTAATAAACAAATCTATAAATATTACATTACATTTGTAAATGTAATATAAATATTATTTACAAGTAATAGTATAAATATTATACATTTCATGTAAATAATACTTAAAACTAATACTTAACCATTGATATGTGTGTGTACAGCTTTTGATGTAGAAAAAAAGCACTTTTTATTGAAATTTATAATAGTCTGACTCTAAAACAATATATTCTCTTGGTTGGTCATGTAAATTACAGTACAAAACTATAAGCAATGATCTGTCGTTACTTTTTTTGCAATATTTTATGGATTTATTTCTTAGTCTGTTGTCTTCAGTATCACATGATCCCTTAGAAGTCATTATAAGCTGCTGAACTGGTCAAAATACATTTATTAATTATTATCAATGCTGAAAACAGTAGTGCTGCTTGATATTTTTGTGGAAATTGAAGCCACAGTGTTTGACAACAGCACTAAACATGGAAAAGGGTTTCAGAGAGGGAACCCACATATCTCTTCAACAGCAATTTTAAGGGCTCAAAAGACACCCTTGTAAAATTACACATCTCATCTTTCACTTCAGATTTCTTTGTGGATCCTTTCCCATGTATTGATTACTTTTTGGCACTCGACACCTAAAAGCAGCTTAGAAAGACTTCAAGAAATTCCACAAACATGCATTTGGTGTCTCGAATTATTCTAGCTGACCTAGTCCATCCAATTAGTTGAAACGACTAATGTGGAGGTGGGTCTTTCTAAAAGCGCATTCTCAAACGCCCATCCTGAGCAGACACATAAATTGATCTTCGGTCCCAAAGGCATTTTAGAGTTCCACTTCTACAATTAGCACACTTACTTAACTTAATCCTCTTTGTCCCGCGTGAGACATAAGGCCGCAATAATAATTAGCAAAAACACCATGTTAATCGTCACTCTAAGATCATTTTATTACAATGTCATGGTGAGCGGTGCATAACAAGTGTGTATGTAGCTTATCTGTGCATGCTAACAGACGCAGTATCCCTTCCCAGGGTTCATATGTTGAGAAAGAAGCCCTTGAGTGTCAGCCTCTCTCATTACATGGGGGTGAGAGACCAGGGTCTGTTTAATTGGCCAACTGATTACAGCGCATACGCTCCTCGCCTTCCCCCGTCTCGCCGCAGACTCTCTGAAGCCTTCCTGTTCTCTGGCCTGCAAGTTCACAGAGATCAGAGCCCCGCAACAACGGCTGCCTTTGTGTGCTTCACTGGTCTGGGAAATGGAGATGAGTTTGTCCATTTGCCTCTGAGGCCACAGCGAAGGCTGCTTGAGGCCCGGGGAGAAACCTGGGCTCAGGTATCACTAACGGCAGGTGAAGCATATGGCTCTAAACTGATATCCAACAAGACCAGATCTGGAAAAATCCAGCTTTCGGATCATGGCCATAGAGCTGTGACGTTCAGCAAATGATCTGGCTGACACTGAAGCCAAAAGCATTCTTAAAGTCCATAAACTACATTTGCTCACGACTGACTTGGTATTAAAAAGTGGACAGCCGTGATGCACTACTGTTTCCATCTGGTAAAATGCTTTTAAATGTATCTAGTGACTACTTGGGTTTGGTTTTTGTCTGTATAAGTGTTTGCTTTTGTGGATTGCTTAGTGCGACATGAATCCTGTTCACTCAAAACAGGAAATCAAGTGAATGAAAAAAAAAAATGTGGATGACATCTTTTAATGTGATCAGTGTTTTAGTACAATGTAGCCTAATAACATGTTATGTTGGGTCAGTAAGCAGACACTTGGGTGTTTATTTGTGGCTCTTTGAAAACATTAAACCACATGAGCATTTATAGCAGGGGGTTCTGAGGATGTACTGGAAAAATTGGTCATCACAAAACTTGATTTTACTACACACGTCCATACATAAATCAACCATTTAAAAAATGAAGTGCCTTTTGTTTTAAAAACACATTAATAACAAGTGTTAAAGTGGCAAAAACGACAAGTGACACTTCATTTAAGTGTTAGGAATTTTTATGACCAAAGCACATCATGAGGTACTGTAGGTCAAAAGTAACATAGTGTAAAATACAGAGCGGTCAGTTATGAGAAATGGCACTGTCTGTATCCGATCAGCTGTCTAAACTTCTGTTTCACAGTGGCGTTTGATATTACTAATCAAACAGAACAGTTTTGTGCTCAATTGGAGCAAAATGAATGCACAGCTCTCCATCCAATCATCATTTAAAACTCTTTTTTAAAAAAGATTTTCTTCAACAACTTTCTTTTCTGGAAATTGACACACGTGACCGGACTGATAAATAAAGATTGTCATATTGGATATGTACAGGGCATAATATTGGGGTTATAACAGACAGTAAAAAAACTTTATAAAGAGCTGCATAAACCAGCAACTGTTTTATATCAATTAACTGATTACTGCAGTAACAACAAGCACCGTTAAACCCAGTGACCAGTGTTCATGTCCAGTATAGAGCTCTCTGATACAAACCACAAATGTCTTGATGATTTAAACTACTTTTAGCCAGATGAAGCAAAGCTAACATTCTCAACAATCCTGATGCAGAAAACAGAACAATTACAGAGCAACAGAAAAATTGAAACAAACTGACACAAAGAAACAACATAGTAACCTTTCACCATGGAAGTGTGGTTGCGCATGGTTTTGCCTGTGGTTTTAAGAATGGTAATCCTATATCAAATTTACACAATATTTAATTTGACCATTTAACAGATGTTTCTCTTTTTGGTAATGAACATTTTTTATCTGTTTTAGATCTATCTATCTAAAACACAACATATTAATTTGTAGGCCCAATTTGGTCAATGTTTGCTAACTTCTAATAGCTTCTAAGATTAATTTCCCAAATAAAAGTCTGATGATTAAACCATAATTAACTGTCTGGTTTCTGAGCAATAATCTGCCTTTAAACTTACAAAAAAAATAAAAATAAATGGCCAAAGACAGACCAATGTGAAGCTGCTTAAATTATGACAACACCACCTGACCACAGAAAAGATGGCATCCACTGACAGCCTACAAAAGAAAACCAAAGTAAGCTAGTCTGCTTGCTTCACAATGTGATGGGCTCCTTATCTACACAAATCCCAACAAAAGAAGTGATACACACAGCGGGAAACGCAGTAAGCCATGCCTTCACACAACAGCAGGTTTGAAACTCACAAAGAGAATAGACTGTAAACAAACCTTGCCAGCAAAAGGGTGTAACATGTATAGCCTTAGTGTCTTTCAAAATACATAGTTGCAGAGTTGCAGGTACATGCATCTGATTATCATGAATGGATAATTGTTAGCAGTGAATGGCAGCAACGCTATGTGCCAAATAACTTTAGGGATTTGCAGAGAAACAGATAAGCCCCAAAGGGCGTGACACTTTACTTTCCTAAAATGCTTTTGTAATCACTAAGATATGAATTAATGTATGTCTTTATGCATAAAGACTACACTACCCTTTCTGCAAACACTGTGCCTATTTTTTTCTTCTTCAAAAATCTCAGAATTAAATTCAACAGAAGAAGCATTAATTGGACGTAGATGAGTAATTGACTGGTCTGAATAATTTGACTTTGTCAAAAGCCACTCATTACTCTTCCAGAAGGTCTCTATTCATGTTTAATTAACTGGTCAGAGACACACTGCGATCAGAAGCTCGGGGCTAAGCGCCGATTACTCTGGTCGCTGCTTTCGACGCAGCTGATTTGTGGGTGCGCAGATCTAATCTCTTGAGATGATGAGAGATTGGCTTCTTTTCCAAAGTGCTCTCGTCAGGTTAAGATTAAAAAGAGCCTTTAGCTGTCTCACCTGGGACTGTGGCCAAGGTAAGTGAATAGAGATGCATGGACATTTATTCTGTGTGAGAGAGTCTCCCTGCAGTCTCAGGATCAGATGCGGATTACAGTGCTCTTATTGAAGAGAGCAATGAGATGGAATGCGGACTCTGCTAAGTGCTATAATACTGCAGAGGTCATGCGCAGTTTAAGAGAAGAATGAAAAAGACCTGGAAATCCAGCAGCTGAACGTGAGCTGTAGATTCAGACTGTTTGTTTAACCAGATCCTTTTATGAATGGGATTCTGTGCTACAAAGTACAGTATTTCTCACTTAGTGACTTGAGTCAGTAAATCTATAATTATTTTTAGAGGGATTTAAATGTAAATATGGAAAAATTAATGTAGAGCTTTGCTGAAGAAATATTTATTTCTAAAATATTACAGACCACAAATCACATATTACATATGCATACAGATACTTGACTTGATGGTGATGAAATAGTTTTTGAAAATGCATTTAATTATGTTATTAAATGCTTAATTTATACATTTTAAAAGGGTAATTACAATGTTCCTAAATTGATCTTTTTTTTAACCTGTAAAATATTACACTGTAAAAAGTGATTATTTACTTTGGGTTTAAGAAAAGCACTATATAAATAAAATGCATTCTTCTTATTATTATTTAAAAAGTGAGTAAACCTGTTGCCATAAATACGACAAGTTGACTTTACGTAAAAAAGAGAGTAATCCTGTAATAACTTGGAACTGTTAAGTTGACTTTACTTGATTTCTTATAATTATGCACATTGTTCATTTACTTAACTTTTTTTTAAGTAAAGTCTATTCATGGCTTTAAAATCAACAGGTTTACATACTTATTACAGAAGATAAAATGATAAAAAGTCAGATGATAAATAAAAATCACTTTTTTTACGTTCTATGAAAGATGCTAATATTTATATTTCTACTTGGTTAAAAAAATTATCCTCTCCCAGTCTGAGGATGTATACCTGCCTAAGTATATCTGATCCTTTTCTTTATTACAAAGATGCCAATATATTTTAGAAAAAATCCAAGTAAATAATGAACAAACGCTCCTCAAAAGGAGGACCTATTCTTCACCCATATAAAGAAGAATTCTAGAAACTCTACTAATGCTTACTCTCATGTTTTGGGACATAAAAGAGTATGTGTCTCTCATCGATGACCCTGGAGACCTTTATTGTCTTCATGACCTTGAGGGCAACAGCAGGTGACCCTCCCCTGTCATTCTACTTGGTGACACTGTTATAGTTCTGAAACACAGACCCTCGGGTCAGGCTTATCTTCATGCTTGACCATCAGCACTGGGGCTGTTGGTTGGGCCATTCATCGAATTTAGGATTTAAATAAAGATTTTGGCTTTAAAGAGCCCCTATTTTGCATTATAAATGGACATATTTTGGTTTTGGGGGTCTCCAACAACAGGCTGATATGCATGCAAGGTCAATAAACACTTTTATTGTCTTATAATATGCATTTATTTTTACCTAATTATCCCAACGACTCCCATATGATTCGTTCAGCGATTCATTTGTTCCCAAACCCCTCCTTAGCGCGAAGCTAATCTGCGCTCATTGGTCCGATAACCCAGTCTGTTGTGATTGGTCGACTGGGTTCAGCTTGAGACAGAGAAATACCCACCACGGCTATGAAGTAGCAGCCAGAGAGTATGTGAGAGCCCAACGCAGGAATGCAATAAAGCAATGCAGTTAAACACCAGCATATTACTTTACTCTTAACCCTAACCCCAAGTAATAACAATGACACACATTCAGTATTAATCCACACAGTGGCTAAAGTTAAACTATTTTGAAAACTGACCGTGCCGCGTGTGTAAGGAACAGCTGATGGTGGCCATAGCAACAAACAGCAGAGGATCAGGAGCACAAAACGCATTTAAATCGGTAAAGGAAGAAGCACGCGGCGCGTTTTCAACGTGGTTTTGGACACAATATGTGAATAGCTTTAACTTCTAGTGAATAGATTTAACCTGAGAGATACAGTACAAGCACTGATCTATAATAGATAAGTGATTACAAGAATTACAACTTCTAAAACACAATTAAACACACATTTTGCAAACTACACAAAATGAGGCAACAATTTTAATTACACTTACATGTTATGATCCGGAGGAAGAAGAAACTGGTCCATATGAACTGCAACAGTTACTGAAAAAGTCCCTGTCAAAGCCTGACAAAGTCCCATGCATAATAGTGTCTGCTGCTCCTTCCTTTAATAGCAAATGGCCGACGAGTCCCGCGTTGCAGCGTAGGTTATTGTATCAAAAATCTGAAATATGACAGGAACAAACACAGCACAAGGTTGGCTATACTGTGAAAATTACCTTTAACCCTTTATTCCCCGCAGCCGAATCTCCATCAGTCAGTGATCGTCATCTTCATGTTATGATCAGTCCCGTGATACCCTGCGCTCTGCTAGTGTCTGAAGTCAAATGCGCGTTCACATTTTACCGGATCTGGAACTACATATTTGGTGATGTACCGTATCGACGTAGACGCGTTCAAACAAAAGATCCGAACCCAACCTTGACTCTGAGTCAACTATTTCGTTAAAGAATCAATAGTTTTAAACACTGTGCACTTTCAGATTAAACCTCAGCTGAATGTTTTCATTCACTTAGAGCTGTGCTACACACTACATGGAAGCTCATTTTCAAAAACCCATAATAGGGGCTCATTAAATGATTTTGAAAAGAGTGATTAATATTCCATTTCTAACCCTTAAAGAGATGTACGTTTGCTTCTTAAAACCTCAGACTTATGCGTCCATCAAGGCATTCTGACACAGGTGCAAATTAATGCGTAGTGCATTTTTCATGTGCGCTTAAAAAAAGCCAGTTCTAGTAAAACTCCAGCACATGCTTTTAGATGAAGCAGCATTCACTACACAGTGTTGTAGTACACTGTAATATTGTCACGATACTGGAATTCAATACTAATCGGTACTGAAATTTTTAAAAATGTCTATTTGAGGCTGTTGAGCAATGATGGCAAGAGGTCAGTGGGCAAATTTGGCCAGGATGCCGGGGTTAAACCCCTACTCTTTTTTAGAAGGACATTTTTAATGACCACAGAGAGTCAGGACTTCGGTTTAACGTCTCATCTGAAAGACGGTGCTCACTAAGCAGTATAAAGTCCCCTTCACTATACTGGGGCGTTAGGACCCACGCAAACCGCAGGTTAAGTGTCTCCTGCTGGTCTTACTAGGTACTGACTGTGCACAGCCCTGCTTAGCTTCAGTGGGCGACCATGTGAGAGTTGCAGAGAGCTAGCTGCCGGTTGTTAGTGGGAAATGGACGTTTTTTAAATTTCAGTACCGATTGGTATTGAATTCCAGTATCATGACAGCACTAGTACACTGACAGTACACTACGCAAAATCACATTTAAAATAGAAATCAATTTAATCAGCCTATAAGGAAATTGAGATAATTGTTCTGTGATAATGATAGCTGTTCGCATCGCTTTTTTAGTGAACTATGGCTGTGTAGTACTTACTTGCAACTGACTTCATAACTTCAGTTCAGTGTTTAAAATAAATCCTACTGTGAGATTATTTCATAGTCATGTGTTTATTAGTCACGCTGTATTAATGAAAGCAGTTCAAGTATTGTCCTGGGTTTCTTCATGTTTGGAGCTTCAGCACAAGAGCACCCTCTGGCTTTCGGAGGAGATTTACTATTGAACACACAACTGAGGTTCAATGACAAGATGTACATCACAATCGCAGGTATGATCAATCTCATTTGCGATTTCAGTTAAATTAATTGCCTAGTCCTAGTTTATATTCCTTTAAAGAGGTGTGTGGTACTGACAAAAATATATCTTTAATATAAACTCTTGTGCTGATTTTATACTGGTAAAATATTTTCATGGGCAAATAAATATGCAATCAATTGTCAGCACGTGATGGCAAGTCCATTGTTGTATCCAAAATAGTACACTTTCCTGCGTGATGTGTATGTGAAAACAGTAAAATACTGACACAGAAGAGAATGAATTGCTGAATTAAGTCATTATTTTTTGTTTTATGTGTACACAAAAGTATTCACATAGCTTAATAATATTACTCCATATACTGTATGTTTTGAGGATGTCTTTTTTTTTTTAATATATTTTTCTGGACTTTGAAGTCGGGACTGTTTCTGCCTATGGAGAATCAGAAAGCTGTTGGAACTCTCAGGGTGAGTAATTAATAACAGAATTTAATTTTTGGGTGAACTAACTCTTTAACACACACCAAAGGCGTTTTGTTAAAAAACATGGATTAAAAAAAACAAATGGCAGAAATACAAGTGAAATTTAGTCACAATGGTAATTATTTGACACTGTGAACATGTGAAATTTACAATTAAATACTACCAATTTTGGCCTAGGTTCAGACCAATCATTCACGATTTGCTAAATCTGTCTCTGAGTGCCAAATCACATCCAAAAATCAAACAGTGTGAACCTGGCTAAAGTTTAGCATTTTTTTTTCCAACTATTTTCAGTCAAAGCAAAGTGCATTTAAGTGCTGGCTAAAAAAAAGTTTGGTTGGACAAACAGAACTGGTATCTTCAGGATGTAATCACAGAGCAGAAGAGCAAGAATCTACTCCGGCCAAATGGCTTCTTTATGCCTGAATGTCTTGGTCTAAACATGCCCACAGTGAGCTTGTCAGGGTAGTCGTTAAAAAAAATCTGGGGCAAAATACAAGTCAGAACCTTTCTATGAACTGAAACAGCATTTTTACATCATTTCCCGAGTTCAACATGACATAACTAGAGTCGTGTGATATAAGCCAAGAGCGTGCACTTTAAAGTTTGATGAAGACCCACTTGTGAGCTCTGAGCTCCCTCTCAAGTCATGATAGTGATGACTCACACTAATGATAGACTGCAGGGAAATAGCTGAGCTCTTAGCTATGGCAAGCACCACTTCAGGGAGTGAAATAACCCTGTGTTTAAAGGACATCCAAACAACTATTAAACACAAAGATCTCCGCACGTCACCCATAATACAACAAACCCACTCGAAATGTGAAAAAAAAAAACATGCGCATCCAAAACCAAAAGATAAATCCTTCTCTGATCATGAACATGAAGGATTTGCAAGTTGAAATTACCTTTGGTATGCAAACTTGAAAAGAACACATCGAGAACTATGCTGGTTAGGTCAGTCGACAGCAGCTGCCATCATGAAGTCCTCGCGCCATCTGTCTCATTTTATCCGTCCACAGCAACAACGCTCCTTCTGAATCAAACAGGGCCAACAAACAGGCCTCTTACTCTCTCTGCAAGCGATAAAAACATAATTGGTGAATTATGCAGTCACTCTTAAAATTCCACAGTAATTGCACAGGTTTGAATGAGGACCAAAACAGCCGAGTCATGCGGCTTTGATCTAAACAGTTTTATGCAAAACATCCTAGCCAAAGTACTTATGACTATCAATTACAGACAATGACCAGCCTGTATTATTTCTGCAAGGAGATGGCTTGGCTTCTTATACAACTACTTGGACACAATCTCTGTGAATTATAATTGGGGTCAATGACATCATGAAGTTTCTTTTTGTCTTGATCTATTCATTTATTCACTTAAATAGACAAAAAAAAATGCAATTTATACACTAATGTAAAAACATTTTTGTGAGGAGACATTTTTAAATTCCATATTAAAGTTGATTTTGGGTGGATAAAAATAAAGTGCATATTATTATTATCATTACCATCAATAATGATAATTTGAAAATATTTCTTTAGAAAATACTAATTTCTGAATATATTTAGAAAAAACATTAAAAAGGACACGACGAACTGACATGTATTTAAGTACAGTTATTGGTAACTAAAACTATAAAAAATACATTATATTGTTCAAAACATATTAGAAAATAGGGTAAATACTAAAATAATATTGTCTCAAGGCATCTAAAAATTTTACCTTATTTACCACTTATTTACCCTGTGTATTAAACACACACACACACACACACACACACACACACACACACACACACACACACACACACACACACACACACACCATGCTACATGTATTGTGTTAGACAGACTAATTAAGGCTTGTCACGTCACTCACTCATATTGTTGCTCTCAGATGCAAGTTATTCTAGATAAAAGCATCTGCCAAATGCTAAAAGATTAAATGTAAAATTAGTTTTCCTGTGTACAAAAACAGTAACCCCTAAATATACTGCAAATACCACAATCCAAATTACACGCAGAGTTTCTACAAAGCGTGATTAACTAAGAATCCTTCAGTCTTTGTGTTCAGTGAAGCGCGCCACACACATCAGGCTTTGAAAGACAGGCCGTGAGCAGCTCATCTCTATCTCATGGACTCCACAACACAGCGATAATGAGCTTCTGCCTCTCGATTGCACAGATACATGGCAGCTGACAGCCGAATCTGATCCGCGGGTTCGACAGAGCTTTCAATGACAGACTAATGGAAGCTTAATGGTAGCCAGAGGAGGAGCTTGGGTGATATCTGGAGGAGCTGAGGGCCACATCAAAGAGGACAATCCTTACTGTGATCTGCCAGTGTCCTCTAGTTCTACATGAGAGCAGAGATGAGTGACGGCCGAGGGGCTCTGAGTCTCCTTCACTGCGCAGCCACTGGAGAAATTACACATGCAGGAAGATATGCAGAGGACAACATGTGGAAAGACTGAAGGCCACCAGAGCTTCTCATCATCACAATGTTATACAGGTATATAACCAGCCGGTGCTCTGTAAAACCGTAAGATTACTCAAAAGATTTGTGGAAAAACTTATTGGCTCAAAACCACTCAAAACATTTGAGCATTCTTCAAAATATCTTCTTTGGTGTTCAATCAAAACAAAAAACGTATTAAATTTTTTAAAACTACTTCAACGTGAGTAAATAATAAGTAATTTGTCATTTTTGGGTGTATGCCTTTAACATAAATGTTTCACAGATCTTGACCACACCTTCTTTGAGATACTGTTAATAATAATAATTTAATTGAAATAGTATAGAGAATAACAGTAACATTGAACACTTAGTTTCCTTACTGTACATTCTGATGCAAAGCATGCATGAACTAGATATCTACTTCTACTCAAAGTTCACCATTTTAAACTTTACAACTTTGAGTTCACACAACTTGTTCCTATTATGTACAATTAACTTTTTAAATATTTGAGAAAAATGAATTCACTTGATTTAATATGACAGTGCACTTTTGCAGCTGTTATTTTAGAGACTGCATGGGAAATCACATCAAGACATTTGCCCTACATTAAATATACAGATATATTTAACTGAGGCTGTTGTGTGAATGACTACACAGCAGCTGTGTAACCACTACAATTATAGACCAACTGCTTGCAAAACAGGTGCTTGCTTTACCATCCTCAAAAATCAGACACAAGAATACATCTATCTACATATGTGGTAAATGTAAATGTAGAGTAAAAAAAATCTTAAATAAGACAAAATATATCAAATACAGTAAGAAGGACAGACTGGTATGTAAATGACAACTCGTTTTATTTTGTCATTCTCACTGAAGCACCGAAGTATTTCACTGCGGTGATAGCAACACAAGTTGTTCATTAGATCTCATTCGATAACAGACTAACATGTAACATCACACAATAGGCAATGTCTAAAATTGCACGTCGTAAGTTCCGTTCACGGATTTATTCTGACATCTTGAGCACTTGTCCCACAAAACTGAAACATTGACTACTACTTACCATTAAACAGTGACTTCATCACGTGCTGAAATGAAACCACGGCTCTCTGCAAATTAAAGTCACCCGCAAGCCCTCTCTATCAGAACCTGCCAACTGTCCGCAGATGAGCGTATTGTTTCCCTCTACTTTGTTTTTTTTTTTCTCACCGCTCTCACAAACAATTGGTCGACTGGGAACTAACGTCAGGATTCGAGGTTTTTTTTTTTGAGTCAAATCTGTCAAACGAATCGATTGAACTGGTTCACAAGACAACGGACTGTCTAACTAATCAATCTTTTCTTGAGTCTGACTCAACCCAGAACGTCTTTTAAAGTGATAGTTTAGCCAAAGCCGAAATTATTACGTATCATTTAGTCACCGTCAAATCTTTGTTAGTTTCTTTTTTTCAGATATTTTGAACTGTTGTAAACCAAAGGACTAAATTCGGATCGAACTGTTCAAAAGTTTCGATTCTCCCTCAATGAGTCAACAAATCTTCTTGGTCATACAAGTGCAAGATGTTCTTCAGCTTACCATCACAGCACATGAAGCATGTTTTACACTTTAGACCATTGTTTTTGATACAATTATTACTATTGCTATATATATATATATATATATATATATATATTCCTTTCAGCTGCAACCCATCACTGGGAAACATCCACACACACTCATACACACACATACACTACAGCCAATTTAGCTTACTCAATTCACCTATAATGTCTTTGGACTTGTGGGGAAAAACCAGAGCACCCGGAGGAAACCCACGCAAACACGGGGAGAACATGCAAACTCCACACAGAAATGCCAACTGACCCAGCCGAGGCTCGAACCAGCGACTTTCTTGCTGTGAGGCGATTGTGCTACCCACTGCGCCACCGTGACACCATATATATATATATATATATTTTTTATATATATATATATATATATATAGGCCTTAATTCCAATTTTAAACCATTGAGCAAGAAAAAAGTAAACTTGTTTGCTAAAAAGAAAAGAACAAATTTCCGGCAAGATGCATTTAGTAAACTTTTATTTATTCCACATCAATATCTGATGAATGAGCATCACACTCTGTAGCTGAAACCCTGTTCGTGTACATGTGTGCTTTAAACATGTCATCTGGAAACAAACATTAAACCTTTCATAGTGATGTTGTGGCACGTCTTTCACCTGATGCAACTGAATCATTTGAAGTTCACTCAACGTTCTCTGATATCTCATTTATAGATGCTCCATACACGGCTGAGGTAAAGCACATTTCAGTAACACTTATGAACAAGAACCCGAAGACACGCTCGATTTAAAGAGGTCTCTGTGCAGTACAGTAACTCACCATCATTGAGCTGTACATGGAAAATAAACATACAAGGACAGATACAAGGACAGTTTTGTAGTTTCAGCACTTTACATAAAAAAGCTTTTAAAGAGTAGAAACACGAAAATTCATTTGACAGAGAAGATTGTCTAATGAAGATGGATTTCTGTGAACAGTCATGTTTTTCTTCATCAGTTCACAACACTTACCGATTCATGGAGTTGGTCAGTTTTAATCATATTAACATGTTCATATGCTGTTGATGTTACAAGTAAAGTTTACCAAAGACAATCAACACTATAGAGTTAGAAGGCAAGAATTTCACAATTAGTAAAAGATTGTAAATAGCTATGGCATGATAGCATGATTTACCTGATGAAACAATCAATTACATCTTTTTTATTAAAATCTTAAAATAAAAAAGATAACTAATGTGAAACTTATATAAAAATAAAAAAAAGTAATTATGCAATATAATTCAGCATATAGATCGCAAATAAACACTCAGTTGTAGAACCTCACCTATTTTCTTTCATAAACATTTTTGATCTTCTCATACAGTATGTGAAGCTGCACTGACTCTGACTCTGGCTTTTTTAAATGATTGCATTCCATGTCCTTTAAAAACAAGTCAATTAAGCAACAAGAATACAAAATGACAAAAAAAAAAATCTTTAAATGATTCCTGATTTTACCACTTGTGTGACAAGACAGCTGATATTTTACAGTTGTTGTTTGCTCCAGAGCACCTTAAGGAATAAATTACAGTAAAGAATATTTTCAAAGCACCCATATCTGTATAAAATCTTGTACACATGACGACCTGGCTTTAATATAAAGAAAGGGAAAAAAATAAATAAATAAATAAATATATATATATATATATATATATATATATATATATATATATGTACAAGACAAAAAACAAACAAACTGAATTTTAATCCTTCACAAAGTATATAAAAATAAATAAATAAAGAACGTAAAACTTAACATTCAGTAATCTAATTATTAGTTTTTAGAAATCATGATGAATTAAGCTTGAAGCGATGTGTGTGTTCTTAAATGACATTCCAGTCATGTCACTGCATGTTCTCAATGGCCATTACGACTGAAGGAATTAGTGCCAATTAAAAGAACCACAGAAAAGTCCTCATGTTACTCCTGAGGGTGGAACAACTTCCAGGACTGCTTTCTGAAGGTTCTGGAAACTAACATGGCATCAGTGATGAAAGACGAGCTGAATTGCTGTAATCATGATGTAAACACCGAAGAGATTTTCCAAATACAAAAGTGACTCAGGGCACAAAGAAGCCAAGGAGAGGAAGAAGAAGAGAGGGAAAAGTTGCAAAAGACAATGTCCTCTAGTCTTGTTTCTGAGTCTGGGTTTGTTTTTTAATCGTTGATGAGTTCACAGATTTCACATCTCCATTCAGGACTGATGAATAAACGAAGGGAACAAGGAGCTTTACTTAAACAGGCTGAATGGAGCGGAGGTCAACCTAAGGACAGGAAGTGAACTTTTAAAGTCTTAGTAAAAGATGATCGTAGTTTTTTCCCCTTTCTCATTGAATACAAAAGACTGCATTGGAAAAAATGTTTTCTTGTTGCCACACAGAACTGGAATGGAAGGAATGTGCAGACGGGAATCATTTATGTCCCCTGTTGAAAATAGCAAAAGTTAAACATGCCATGTTAGGAGTTGTTGTGAAAAAGAAAAAAAATCAAGAAACATTTCAACACCTTAAACAACTACAGACAAACAGCTTTTCTTGCCACCCAGAACATAGAGAAAGTTGTCAACAAAAGTGACCAGCCCTGAAATAGATCCATAAACTTTGACAAGATTTCAGCAAATGCCAGATGGCAAAAGACACTGTCCACAGTTCCCAAGCATTCGGGCACAGGTCTTTTGTAGCTATTATAACAGTATCACTTCATCTTTGTCAAACAGTTGGCACAGTAATGCTACACCACAACTTTTCAACTAAACTCACTTGTGCTTCCCAGATGTATCACATGCTGCTGAAATCTAATTAGCACTAATTTCAACAGATTCACACCAGTTTGTTCCAAGATCAAATTAAGAAGAAAAAATATGCACCTGAAGGATCATGATTATTTTAATTTATTTTTTATTTGATTTTAAGATGGATACACTCTTAGTTATAAAGGTGCCAGGAAGAGCAAAAAAGTTTTTTCAAAGTGATACCACAGAAGAACCTTGGCATTTTCTTTTTTTATATTATGAATAATATTTTCATAATCTAAAAATAACTTTTTTCACTATAAAGAACCTTTTTGTGGAATGAAAAGGTGCCACGGATATAAATATTCAATGTTCTTCATCCAGTAATGGCATTAAAGAACCATTATTTTTGTATTGTTGTTTAGTGGAGTGGAGTGCACCCCAGAGTAAGTTCTGTCATCTCATTTTCTCACATTTCTATTATTTTAATTTAAACCCATAACATTTCAATCATCTTAGGAACACAAATGATGCTATTTTTAATCAATTTTGAGAGATCCCTATATTTGCAATAAAAAATCACCCAAAACTCTATAAACCATAGACTATACAGATATCAAATAATAAAATAAAATCAATCCATATGAATTAAGTTAAATCCAATACTTCTGAGGACTGATGGATTGAATGATTGATTGACTGACTGATTGATTGATTTATTTACTAACATTGTAAAGAGTCAGTGTTTTGGGTGACAGACTTTCAAAAGATGAACAGAAATATTTTAGTTTTGGTTGAAATTTCTCTATTTATGTTCCAAAGACAAACTGGCTTCTTAAGGCTCTAAAAAGAATGAGTAAATGATGGAAGTTTTTTCTTTCTTTTTTTTTTTTTAAATTGACATTTCTACATATTCTTGTATGTATTATGAATGAGTTATCTTTGCACATTGTTTTAATTCATGTGCACACATAATCATACTCTTTTTTCCTCTCCTATAATGTGCTTACCATCACAGTCGTGGGCTATTTTTTTGTTTTTGTGAAAAATGTACTTTTTTGGATTATTGCCTTTATTTTGACAGGACAGTATGTAAAAAAGTTGAAGAGAGCGCAGATGGCTGCCTGGATGGGATAGAGAAAGGTCCACAAGCCGGGACTTAAACTCAGAATGGCTGCAGTGCTGTCGCACTATATGTTGGAACACTGCCCACTAGGCTATTAGCGCTGACAATAGTGGGCTAGTTATTAGTATTTTATAAAAATGTACAATTCTAATAGTATGTAACTATATAAAAACATTTGCAGTGCATGTCTGTGAAATTTATGTTGTAAAACAGGGGTGACAAACTCAGTTCCTGGAGGGCTGCAGCTCTGCACAGTTTAGTTCCAACCCTAATTAAACACACCTGATCAAACTAGTAAATCAAACAACGTTGAAACTAAACTCTGCAGGGCTGCAGGAACTTTGAGTTTGACACCCCTGTTGTAGAACAAACCTTTAAAATGTGTATGATTTAAAACTAGCCTAGAGCGCCATCTGCTGTTATAAAAAACTAAGCTCAGGAATCGCGATGCAAACCAAAAATCTAGGAATCGATCCACAAATCACAAAATGTCAATTTATCATTCCAGTCCTACAATAACAAAGAAAAGATCTCAACCTCACGACTCATTGCATTTCAAACACATTTTGTTGCAGCAGAAAAAAAATCTGTGTGCTGAAACAAACTTACGTGGTGTGTTTTTCACTTGCTCCTATGATGGGACTGCTGCTGCTGCTGTGGTTGGTGTTGCTGATGGTGTCGTCGGGGGCTTGACGAGCCTCCTCTCACACTGTGACCCGGAGTAGCAGAAGCCACTAGGTGATGATGTCCAGCACGAATAGGCTTAGCTATAAGAAACAGAGCAATGCAAAACAAAAAATATTTTTAAACAATCTAAATACATTTATAGAACATGCACAAAACATAGGCAATACAATGCATGAGAGTATTCTATCATTGTCTAACAGGAGATAAGGTGGTATTATTGAGTATGTAGCGCCCTCTATTGGATAAAAAGCATATTAAAATCTGGAGCAGCTCTGACCGATCTGTGCGGTGTGGTTCCTCCTGGACTGATTCTTGGCTCGGATGACCTCTTTGATGCGATCCACCTCCTGCTGGTACTTCTTGCGGTCTCTCATGGCACTTTCTTTGGCATCTCTTAGAGCAGACTCCAGGATCTTCACACGCTCAGCTGTGGCACGCAGACGCTTCTCCAGTTTGGGCAGCTCACATCTTAGGTCTGCATTATCATGTACCAGCTACATGGAAATTATATTATATTATATTATATTATATGATATTATATTATATTATATTTTCAATGTATCAATAATTAATTTGTTAGTGCAAAGTTTAAAAACAACTCAGAAACCTGTTTGTGGACTTTTGTGAGCTGTTCCAGGTTGTTTTCCAGGAAAATAATTTTCTGCTTTTGTGCCAGACTTCCACCTGATTCATCAGTGTCCAATTCAACGCTCTACAAAACAGAAAAGAACTAGTTTAAGCTTCAAGCTTTTTCCACCAAGAACAGTTAAACTGTATGTAGTTAAGCTATTTTAAGGCAAGACACTAGGGTAAAAATACAACATAATTAATATAATTAGTAAAATTAAAAATAATAGTCAAATAAAACAATGATTTCATATTTTAGCAACAAAATATTGTATAAATCAGATGTATAAAAAAAATTATACACAAATTATTTGTTTTATATAAAAAACATCATGATATAGACAGGAATTGAAATGGAAAATTTGGTGTATGTAAACTGAAGTTTCATTCTTTTCATTAGAAAAAAAGAATTTAATAAAACAGCCTTTAAATATATTATAATTGAAGTTTATAGAAGCAAATGTAGTAGATAAAATGTAATAATATGTGTATTCAGGATATTGTCTATGTTCTAATTTCAAAGAAAGCATTAAAGCCATAGAAAGGTGGAAACATGTAACCACTGACATCCACAGTAGGAAAAACAACTACTATGAAAATCAATAGCTACAGGTTTCCAACATTCTTCAAAATATCCTATTTTGTGTTAAACAGAAGAAAGAAAGTCAAACAGGTTTGGAACAAGTAAAGGGTGAGTAAACGATGACAGAATTTTCAGTTTTGGGTGAACTATCTCTTTAGGGAAGCAAAATGGGCAAAAATGCTGCTGGTTGTAAAAAATACCAAATGCAAAAAAAATCAAATTACAAAAAATCTAAATCAAAAAGTATATATATATAGATAGAAAAATAGAACAGTAGATGTTTTTGATACTCACTCGGCCAATGCGATTATTGATGTCGTGGATAAACAGTTTACGCAGGTCATGCAGAGTCTGGAGCTCTTTGGCCTTGTAGAAGAGAGAACTGCATGATCAGTTATCTAAAATGACTTTCTATAAGAACAACATCCATTCACAGCTCTGAGACAAAGTAAGCTCTGGGTAAAGTAAAAAATCTTATGCTGGGTAAAGTAATCTTGCTCACCACAGTCTCCTCCAGACCCTTCAAATCTTCTTTAGCTTGCTCCCTCTTCTCATTCAAAAAGCTGGTTAAAACAACAATAATCTATGTGATTAGAAAGGTCTTTATGAATTGGACATACTGTTGCTGCTTAAAAAAACTCTTAAAATCAAATCTTTTCAAATCTTTAAAGGGACAGCTCACCCACCCTCAGGTGGTTCCAAACCTTTATGAGTTTTTCCCCTGTTTAACAAAAAAGGAGATGTTTTAAAAAATTTTGGAAAACCGATAACATTGACTTACATAGTAGGATAAACAATTACTATGGAAGTCAATGGCTATCAGTTTTCAACATTTTTCTAAATATCTTCTTTTGTGTTTAACAGAAGAAAAAAAATATTTTGAATAAGTGGACAGTGAATAAATGTTCATTATTGTGTGAACTATCCCTTTAACCTCTATGAGCAGATGGTTTAGAGATTTAAGTTTTTAAAGAGCAGTTGACTCACAGAAGCTTCTGCAGTCTCTCGTCCTTCTTCTGGTCCTCCTGTTTGAGCTTCTCGTAGTCAGACATGAGCTGCTTCTGTTCAAGCTCAAGAGCCTGGTTCACACTGTTATCACATGGCAGAGAAATACTGAATGAATAAAACTCTTTTAATAGCTCTTGGTTTATTTTGATTAAGGACAGACATGAGCAGATTCTGCCAAAATTGAATGTTCAAAATTAATATTTCATTTTAAAATAAAAAGCATTTACTCCTTTAGCTCATCCAGTATCCTCTGTTTCTCCTCGATCTCATCCCGCAGACGTGAAAGCTGCTTCTGATGAGTCTCTCTGTGGCTTTCCATCTGCTGCTCCAGGGTTTTCTACATGCAGACGCACAGTAGATTTATACATACTGTTATTTATTTGAATATTTATCATGTATTTTATTACATATTAAGTGTCCATATGATAATAAATTGACCTGTTGATTCTGAATTGTCTGAAACCATTTGTCAATCAACCTGCACAACACATTTGTAAAATGTTGTAACACATTTGTAAAATGCCAGCTGTTCCAGCAAACAACATCTACTTTGACCCTTAAAGAATGTAGTTGTAAATGAGGCCCAGAAGAGTGTTTGTGCTGTCAAAATGTGTAAAAAAACAGCTTGCTGTGCTATACATGCAAATCCACTGCATCCATATCTAAAGGATAAAGACTAAAATTCATATTGAAATCTGACAGCTTTGTTTAGTGTTTGGAGTATTGGAGTATAGTAAGCCTCCGAAGCTTATTGATCTTATTCTTGATGTCCGAGTGAGCACAGCTCGAGACTTCCGGTCTCATTCACTTCCATTGATTTTTAAAATTTAAAAACAGCTCATCATGTTGTTTGATGTTGCAAACTGACATTTTCTTATTATATTATTCTCCTTTTTTTTGTACAGTCATAAACAGACTTGTTTGTAGAGCAAGTAGTTTGACCATTTTCTGACGTATATTATTCCTTGATATTTCTCCCATAGGCAAATGTTCTAAAACAATCGCAAAACGAGTGCACTAACGCATCATAGAATAAGGTCAATAATCAGATATGGTAATGGAATATGTTTTCCAACCAGCATTTTTTTGTGTTCAAAAGAAGTCTAATAGACGTCTTAACATTAATGTAGTGAGTAAAACAAGGCTAATTTTCAGCTGTCAGTAAAAATCAAATAGACGTCTAAAAATAGCCCAAAACTAGACTAGACATCAAATAGACAGGAATGAATGACTACACACGTGAAGTCTGTCTAATTTGTTTATTTGGTGACTAGTCTGGTTTTGGGCTATTCTTGGACATCTATTATATTTTCACAGACAGCCCAAATTTAGCCTTGTTTTAGCCAAATGTGTATGATTAGATGTCTATTTGATATGGACACAGCAGCTTGAGGTTTGAGAGGCAGTGTTTGTGTTCATCACCTTCATTTCCTCAGCATCCTGCATTCTGCTCATGTGTTCCTTTTCCTTATCCAGGACTGAAACCTCATGCATCCTTTCTGTAACAACCAAAATGATGGCAAAAATTTCTGAATATTTTTAAATCTGCAGATGTGGAAAAAATGATGAGACCACTTGAAAATTCTCGGTTTCTCTGGCTTTAATGGATTAATTAGGTCTGGGGCTGAGTAAAATATCTTTCTAATTTCAAATGAAAGTATTGTCATGTAAAGCAATCTAGAGATAAAAAAAATGTTTCATTTATTGTGATTGAAAATGAGGGTTGCGACACGGTGGCTCAGTGGTTAGCACTGTCGCCTCACAGCAAGAAGGTTGCTGGTTCGAGCCCCAGCTGGGTCAGTTGGCGTTTCCGTGTGGAGTTTGCATGTTCTCCCCGTGTTGGCGTGGGTTTCTTCTGGGTGCTCCTGGCTGTAGTGGATGAGTGTGTATGGATGTTTCCCAGTACTGGGTTGCAGCTGGAAAGGCATCCGCTGTGTAAAACATATGCTGGATAAGTTGGTGGTTCATTCCGCTGTGGTGACCCCTGATAAATAAAAGGGACTAAGCCGAAGGAAAATGAATGAAAATGATGGTTATTCTTCCAAATATTGATTTATTAACACTTTTTAAGTTAAAACACTGGTATTTTGTTGAGTAAAAATGAATATAAAATGTCTGAAAACAAGGCAATTTTGTTACTATAAATCCAGAGAATTTTTAGGTGGTCTCTTTTTTTTTTCATAGCTGTATCTTGAACTCATGTTATTAAAAAAACAAGATGTGCTTGTTTTTCATTTTCACAGTATCACATTGTTTGTGAAAGATTGAGCTACATTTAAATCACAAAGACCTTCTGCATGGAGTTTAGCGAGTTCCTCCATCAGTGAATCATGGCTTTCCTCCAGCTGTCTCTTCTTCTGTTCCATGTTCTGCATGTAGTCTGTGAGGGATTTGATCTTTGCTTGATGCTGGACACATGGAAACATAAAATACAAAAACAATGCTTATATTACTGTGCTTGAGAACTTACAATATAAATGGAACAAAACATTTTGAAAAATTCTCATTTCATGAATTTAGCACTCTTTATTCTTTAACATAGGGGGAAAAGTCAAATATGTATAAAGGAAGCCTAATCTGTGAAAAATTCAATATATTACTATTTTGAAAATGAGAAAAAAGCTGTGAAAATGAAACTTACAAACCATTTATAATCTACCCGTCACATTTTTTTCTTTCTTTTTAAAATCATCAGGAGATTAAAGAGAGGAATCGCCCATATGTCTGTATAATGAGCACTAGAGGGCGCAGTCGACTGCTCGCGTGTACCTGAGAGATCAGCATCTGACAGGACGCCAGCTCTTTCTCATTGGCCTGCATTTTACGCATGGTGTCGGTCTGTGTGCTCTCTAGCTGTTTACTGCGGTTGACCAGAGACTTTACTTCTGACTTCATCTTACTGATGAAGAGCCGTGCCATAGTGAATTCCTCCTCCATTCCTCCGTTCAGATCTGACAACTGAATAAAGAGAAAAAAACAGCAGAAACACAGGTAAAAACCGAGTCTGCTTCCATCCATATATTATATGAATAATCTTATGTCAGTTGAACTTCAGTTCAAAAGTATGCAGTTAGAAATTAATCATTGTAATCATTTCAATTAAACAAGTAATGTTAATAATCAGCTGGGATGATGTTAAATTGATCAATGGTGAAAGCAAATACATTACATTACACATTACAAAAAATCTGTTTGAAATAAATGCTTGTCAAATAACGTCCTGTTCCTAAAATAATCCTAAATATTGTTTCCGCTTATGAATCGCTTCTTTAAAATTCTATAATAATAATAATAGAGTAAATGTGTTCTATGCATATTATATGATGTATTATACCTATTATATATTATTATGTGCTTATAAATCAGCATATTAAAATTATTTCTGAAGAATTATGTGATACAGAAGAGTGGAGTAATTGACGTTTATGTTTATATAATAATACTGTGTGTGTGTGTGTGTGTGTGTGTGTGTGTGTGTGTGTGTGTATATATATATATATATATATATATACACCCTTGGACATATTATAAAAACATTTTTAAAAATCTTTTAATTTGTAAATGTAAATAACAACATGATCACATTGTATGGTATTTTGTGATATGCATATTTTTTATGCTAATTAAAACTAAGATGCAATTTACACTGCTAAGCATAAAATAACATGCTTAAAGTGGTTTATATTAAAAACAGACCTGTTAGTAGTGGAGTTCATGTTTCTAAATGAGGTGTGTATTTTTACCTTGTGGTCATTCAAGGCAATAACGCTGCCAATCTCACCGAGGTCCCGGAGCAACAGACTGAGGATTTCGGCTGACCTCCTCCTGTGATGTTCACTGAGCTCCTTCAGGGACGACAGATCCCGCTCCACACCAGCCAGAGCGCTCTAGGAGACAATAACAGAACTAAATACATGCATTCTTCATACATACAAGCTTTCCTCATATTTATATTCCGTCCTTCTACTTACGCTCTTCTGCACAAGCTCCTCTGAGAGCTGGTTGTTTGTCTTGCTTTTCTCCTCCACCTCATGGCTCTTCTGGTCATAATTGACCGCCAGCTCCTCTAAGGCCTGGAGCACTTCTTTCACCTCCTCCTTTGCTGTTTCATTCTCACGCTGCAGACGGTTCAGGTCTTCCTGGATCTTCTCATAGTCACGCCGTGTGGATGCCAGCAGCTGTATGGATGCAGGACGGGGACATCAGATATACAGTACATGTTAGTCAGAATATGATCAATAGCTTTACTTTCAGGAATGTTTTACCCTAACACACTTTGAGAGTAAAAAAAAAAAAAAAGCATAAAGGCAAAACAAATTTAATACCTATTGCTCCAGATGATATATTGAGGTCTTATTAAGCAAAACCATTGGTCTGTGCAAAGTCACAGATGAGCTGACTTTGTATACAGCTCTGCACTACAGGTTATAAATAGTGTCTAGTTTCTTGGACACAATGATAATTTTGCTTCATAAGCCACAGGTATTAATTTGTTTTTGTTTGTATGGGTTTTTTTTGAGTCTCAAAGTGTTATTAGCCATTGACATAAAAGTCTTTTATTCTACTGTGGATAAACATCACTAACATTTCTTTGGCTTACGGGTGAATAAATTAAAAGCAAATGATTATTTTTGGTGAACTTACCCTTTTAAAAAAGCACTATGAAGGTTTGTTGACACTAAAATATTGTATCTAAAATTATATCAGTGGAAGAATAACTTTTAACTAGATGAATTCTGCTGCTGAAGCTACCAGATAAATTGGCCCAAAAATTGGGCTTATCAACCACAATCACAAAAATATGAAGCAGCACAACCGTTTTCAACATTGTTAATAATAAGAAAAGTTTATAAAGACTGGAGTGCTGAAAAAAAATCAGCTTTGAAATATCACAGAAATAAATGACATTATAAAAATATATTAAATTACACAACAGCTCATTAAATGCAGCTTTAGTCAAGATAAGCATGTTTTGATATCTAAGTAAAATCTATCAATCTGTCATACAATACGTGACTACTAGAATGCTGTTTAAAAAGATGTAACTTTAGCAAAAACTGAATTGCTAAAACTGAAAAATACCAGAATTGTGAGTTCCTATACAGACCATCCACGTGTTACAAAAGAAAAGAAGATTCAGCTAAGATGCTGCTGCAGCACTGTTTCCATGGGAACAACGTTTATATTTAAATTTCTCTTTCATTCCACCTGTGCAATTATGAGCAATTTTGCTTTGCTGTTGCTTGAGAGATACTCGTGTACCTGATGGGAATAATGAAACATCAATTACTTTCAACTAATAATAGCTTATTTTTAAAGTGTTTTGATAAATGGTCCATTGCAAAGAGTCAGGCAGTGACCAGCTAGCAGCCAGTACATGTTTACACAGGTAAAGCTGCTTGATTACAATTTCTCAGTTTCATGGCTGCTGCTTTCTAATTTGCATTGTGGGCAAAGCATCATGGGACAACATGTGTGACATCATTAATGGAGGTGGGCATGACTCACCTCATCCTGATCCACCATCTGCTGCTTCAGGTCCTCTGCCAGCTGACTGTGCTGGTTGATCTCATCGTCCTGCCAGGAAAGAGAAAAACAGAGAAGAGAGGGACTGAACTGTGAGGCTTGCACTTCCCCATGCACATTTCTTAAGGCTTGCGAGAGGTATTTCTCACCTTGTCGTCGAGCTGCTGATACAGGTCATTGATCAGCTCCTCATACTGGGTTTTCTCTGTGTCAGACAGAGGCTCAGGAGGAGGAGCCGAAGTGTCAATTACAGGTGCCGCTTCACAGTTCTTGGATTCTTTATTGCTGTGCTGCTCATTTACAGGTACAGTCTCACCTGAAGATGTCAACACAAGTCAAATACTGTATGTCAGTCCAATGGAGGATAATATTATGCCTAATATGCCTTACTACAAGTCTCAAGTGTCTCCAGAATATGAAGTTTTCATTCCTCACAGTCATTTAAGTATTTTTTTTTTTTTCAAGTGTACTAGTAGCATAATTCCTTTAAATTAAAACTTAAAAAAATTATAAATACTTTCAGTTTACTTTTTAAGTATTTCTCTGAAATGCACTTTAGGTACTTCTCAGAAAAATACACAAAATTGCACTTAACTATACTTGAATAATACTGACAGAAAGTTTTTGGCCTGTACTAGTTTATTGATTACAAGTATAATTCTTTTCTTCCTTACTTCCTTCACAAAAGTATTATTTACTACAAGTACTACAAAAGAAAACTACTAGTATATTCATAGTATAGTATGGTATAGTATAGTATAGTATAGTACAGTATAGTACAGTACAGTACAGTATAGTATAGTATAGTATAGTATAGTATAGTATAGTATAGTATAGTATATTCAGGTTCACATGCAGTACAAATAAAATACTTATATGTGAAATACTTTAAGTTCACTGCTGTTATATTTATGGTACACCTAAATGTATACTTTTATATTCTGAAAAGTGGGCCAATTTAGTCCCAAGCAGTACTCAAGTACTACACTTTTAAGTATACTACTAGTACATAGAATAATTACTGCATGTAGATACTGAATAGAATATATACTTCAACATTACTAAAGTATACTTCATAAAATGAAAAAAATGTCAATGTGTTTTTTCATAAGGAAAATCATTACACATGATAACAATGGCCCTTCTATGTGTCTAGGTACAAATATACTGCTTTTGTGTGTCTGTTGAAATGCAAATTCCCAATCCCCTTTTATATATATATATATATATATATATATATATATATATATATATATAGATATATATATATATA
>CAIGQV010000001.1:9338730-9349067 GCA_903798115.1 Danio jaintianensis
TATATATATATATATATATATATATATATATATATATATATATAATAGATGAAATAAAGACATCAGTTCCCTAATCAATTACAGTCCTGCAGACCTGGTAATGAAGACAGAGATGAGAAAGCGGATGAGATGGAAAGGAAAAAACAGCTGCACAAAGAGTTTTTCTCTGGGCTTTGTAGTGCTGAGATGGATGAAAAGTGTTGAACTGAGCATCTGTGTGTGTTTTATGTGCTGCAGAGGTGGAGTGAGATGATAACACTGACACAGAAAAAAAACACTATTCATGAGGATGCAGGAGAGAGAAAGTGATAATGAGGAACAAGAACATTTACAGGATTCATAGAAGAAGAAACAAGAAAAGCTTTGGACATGCTTGAGGTTGGATAAGAAAACATGAATATTAAAGAAAGTGAACACATACAGCCATATACAGTAGTGCTAATGATTATTAGTGCTTTGCAGCAAACATGCATTCACTTAATGACAGGCCTGTCTGTTTAAAGTCATTATGTGTTTACTATTTCACAATCTGTGTTATTAGTGCTAATTGGTATTTATCTTTGTCAATCATTGTGGATTTTTGTCATCAGTACACATATGGTTTATATGAAAGCCAATTAGTGTCAGGTTCCCATCGGTATAACAGCATATTTACAAATAGCATTGAATAACTTCATTTCCGCTTTAAAAACATCATTATTTTACTCAAAAACACAAATCAGCTCTGGCCTTAATAAATCTTAAATAGAGGAAGAAGAAATAATTGCCTCCTCTCCTTATGGCATCCATTTCAGGACTCAAATCTTAAAAAGAAAGCTTTTGTTAAAACGATTACATCAAAAACTGACTGGCCTCTGCAAATGTGACCCCGGCAAACAAAATTATATGCATCTTCTTAGCCTTCACAGTATTTTCAAAGCAACCAATTCAAAGGGGAAACATCATTCTATTAAAACTTCCCTCAGTGCCTCAATAAACAAAGCTATACAGATGTCCTATTTTGTTGTAAAAATATGAATAATTTATATATATTTATTTATATTATTTTTTATATATCGTATATTGCTTACAATATAAACTATTGTTTCGTTGAATTATTTTTTTTTTTGTGTTTTCTGTAAATCATGGCACAGAATTTTTCTTTTCGACCTGTTAGTATATTTCTTTTGTTACCTTTCCTCCATCGTTTGAGCTCATTTTCTAGACGTTGGATGATGATTTTCAGATTTCTGGTTTTCTCTTTCTCTTTCTCATATTTCTTCTTCCATTCCTCAGCTGTGAGCTCCATGTTCACAGAAACTGTGTTTTTGATGGTTTTGGCTCTGTGTGAAGACAGCAATATATAAAATTATTTGTATAAGCACATATTTTTTTGCCGCACAACTGACTAATGTTAACTGCAGTCTTTATAAAGAGTAATCAAATGTGTGGACCTCTGGCCGAACATGAGGGTGGATTTGGTCTCAGCCTCATTATATACAGAAGGAGAGCAGCAGATGACGATGGTTGTTCTGCAGTTTCCACCCAAAGAGTCCTGCAGTATCCTGGTCATTTTACTGTCTCTGTACGGCACATGAGTTTTCTGTCATGACAAAGAGAAGGCAATATATAATTTATCATGAAAACGTATTGCTTTGCTCTGTTTGAGATGGATAAACATGGCCTAGATTGTGTATGCAAGATGAGTAGCATTTCAGAGAGAAGAGAGGAAGGAAAAAAAGGTTGAGCACTTACGGTTCCTTCAGCCAGGGCTGAGATGACGTTCCCCAGAGCAGAGAGAGACTTATTGATATTTTTAGCCTCGTCCAGCACAGATCCTTCAGCTCCAGTTTTACTGACCTGTGAAAGAGAGAAAGTCACAGAGGGTAAGAGGAAAATAGGAGAGATATTATAATACTTTCCAGTCTATTCTGTAGTTTTATTATGTCGGGGAGTTGGAACTATAAATCCACAAACCACAATCACTGATAATATGCAGTATAGATGAATAAACTAAGAATTAGATCATAATGAAATTATTCTAATTTCAAACTTGGATTGAAGTTTTAGGATTTTGAGGAAAATGTTTTGCATTATTTCCAAATCTCTGATAAAAGAATCAAATATGTGCAAGTACTGTCACTCAAATCTGTAGGTTTATAATATAACATAATAATTGAAGATTTCAGATGTAAAAGCCTTGAAATGCCATCTGAAATGTTTTAAAATTAGCATTTTTCTCAGGCTCCAGCATGTAGGTTTAGTGATTTCACCTTTATGACAATGACTAGGTGCTTTTCATTACCTTTAAAGTCATATAACTGAACATAAACAGAATGTAGAGGAAATATAGAGGAGATGCTAATTTTAGAAAAATAAATCAAATGGCACTTAGAAGCTTTTGCTTATGAACCCTTCAATTAAATAACAATAATAATAATAATAATAATAACAATAATTCATCATTCATTCATTTTCTTTTCGGCTTAGTCCCTTTATTAATCTGGGGTCGCCACAGTGGAATGAACCGCCAACTTATCCAGCATATGTTTTACGCAGCGGATGCCCTTCCAGCTGCAACCCATCACTGGGAAACATCCATACACACTCATTCACATACATACACTACAGACAATTTTAGCTTACCCAATTCACCTATACCACATGTTTTTGAACCTGTGGGGGAAACCGGAGCACCTGGAGGAAACCCACGCCAACACGGGGAGAACATGCAAACTCCACACAGACACACCAACTGACCCAGCCGAGGCTCGAACCAGCAACCTTCTTGCTGTGAGGCGAACGTGCTACCCACTGTGCCACCGTGCAGCCCAATAATAATAATAATAAATGTAAACAAAATTATGAAAACATGCCTTTTCACTTCCTGCCAGATCCACCAGGTAGAGTTTTCCACTCAGTTTCTTTTCTGTCTCCACGTTTTCTTGCTTAATATTAATGAGGAAAATGCTGTGACTGCGGGAGCTGTGCTCATTCATGTCTGTAACACAATGTAACAGCAGAGAACTGTGAGTTCAGTGCAGTGTCAAGATGACAGCACAGTATATTAGCTATGTTTGATTCAGGATGGGATGTACAGTATTTTATCAGGGAATAGTCACTCACTTGTGACAGCCACATGGCGATTGGCTTTACCCTCGTCAATCACGTCCATGACATCCTCTGGACTGGACACGAAGCGCTCTGTGCAACCCTGCAAAAAGAAGAGCATTAAAACACTCTGTCTGCATAATGCCTGTAATTGGAAAACTGTGTGCTGTGCATCTGTCCTACCTTGACAAAGGGTACCCTGTTCTTATCCTCATGTACAGCCAAGTTGGTTTTTGAAACTTTAGAATTGGGAAACAAAAAGAAATTTGATACATGAAAACACATTCATATAGTTTTTAACAGAATCTTAACATTTAGGGAAAAAGTGACATAAGAGAGAGATAAAAGTTTTTTTTTTATCTCACCATCAAGCAGGTCTCTGATTTTGTCCAGGTATATTTCAAAATAAGAGACCTGTAGTAAGGGATGTGATTTTTTTTTGTTAATTAAAATAAAGTATTATTTAAAATAATAATAATAAATTAAAAAGTGACTTTATACTTAAAAGTAAATGTATGAATTAAATATCATGAATTTTTATGAATAAATTGTATTACTTTCATGTAATATTTATTTATTATTTTTCGAAACTGCTAAGCTTAAGGATTTTTATATTTAGTAATACATGCATATTATTAAAAACAATATAAAGTTTAATGATTTCAAAAATGTAATTGCACAGCTGCCTAATAAATAATTTTCATATTTCCGCCATTCTCAAAAGTCATCACATTTGGCAAACTTCTATAGTGACACACATTTTCTGGATCATCTGAATCAATTCATGGTAGCATGTTTTTCATTTTCCAAAACAGGGAAAATATTTTTCAAAACTGTGTATTGTATGTTGTTCAGAATAGTGAAAAAGTAAAATTTGTGGTCACTCCATCAGCCGTTGTATTATAAATATTTTTCTGTAACGTAGCATAGCATGATCTTATATATATAAATATACTTTAAAAAATGTATTTATATTTTGATGATTAACTGATCATAAACAATGTATTACGGTGTGTGAAGAAGAAGTGTGTACCTTGATATGGAACTCCAGGTTTTCATCCATAGAGTAGATGTGTTCAAAGATGTCCTGGGCGATGCGAGGGATGATGCCCATCAGCTGTGCGTTATGGAGCTTCCCCTAAAAGTAACAGATTTGTATTGTTGTTTTTTTGTGTGTAGGCAGATTCAATGATTATAACAGTTTTTGGAGTTTTTTTTAAAACACTGTTGCTAAAATGTTACAATGCGAAAAAAACACAGCTCATTTTTAAACTAATGGTTTACCCACGTAACCAGTATATGGTATGCAATTTCCTCAAACACAAAACATTTTATTTGTATTCTGTTATTATCATCTTTCAGCTTAATGCAACATCAAGAGGAATAATCAATAATAAACTGTCATTTACTGTACCGTATGCAAACCATTTTTAAGTTTCATTAAAAAGTTTGTTTAGATACTAAATGTTCATTGTTTTTTAAATGTCATGTGAGCTGCAGCATGTTCAACCTCTAAGTAATTTTTTACATTTAAAGGTATAGTTGACTCAAAAAAATGTTCCTACTATGGACATCTATGGAAATGGTATCCAGCATTCTTCTAAATATCTTTATTTGTGCTCAACAGAAAAAACGAAACTCATAAAGCTTTAAAACCACTTAAGGATAAGTAAATGATGAGTACATTTTCATTTTTTGGGTGAACTGTTCCTTTAAGCATTTGACAAAAAAGACGCAGCGCAGACACATTTATTATGTTAATTTAAAAAATGGCCATAAAAGGTGTAAAATAATGTAAAATAATGTTGCTAAAATCAGTTCCCCTTAATGGAAAAGTTGATTTCTGGCCATGGGTGTCAGTATTTTTGCTGAAAAATGAAAATGCTGATCATTTGCATGATAATTTGCATCTTTCAGTGGTTGCAAAAAGCAATTTATTTTCACAAACAATTTACAAGCGATGGAATTTATTGACTTTATATTCAAAGCATTTGTGAAAGCACAGGCTGTTTCCAGGGCAACGCCAGCAGTACAGTGGCATTTTGCAGCTGTTTGGCATTTCAGTCATTTCATAAAAGATGCTGAGAGACATTCATCCACCTCGAGCATTTTATGACGGTTTCTCACAGTAGCTATATGTGCTGAAATGTTATTATTTTATTAAAATATAGAAGAGCATGAAACCAAATGTGATATGATATAATGGCATAATAGCTCCTTACCTCCATAGTGTGAGTCTTCCCTGATGAAGTTTGGCCATAAGCAAAGATGGTCCCATTATAGCCATCCAGCACATCTGAAAGTGCAAGATTCAAATGATTCAAATGTCCATACATTTTCTTAAACACATTATATTATAATATAATTTGAATTATTTATGCAAATATGTAATACACCTTTAACGATCTGTTTGGCACAGGTATCATATACTTGTTCTTGTGTTGTGTTTGGAGGAAGGACTCGGTCAAAGATATACGGCTTGCCCTAAAAAGACAAACAAATTAATCAAGATACAAGTAATAAATAGGTATTAACAAGTAAAGTAGTACATCCCTGTAACAAAAAGTGACAAATATTTCGTTTTAAGCTTTAAAACTTAAAACTAATGGATTAAACGTACAATGCTCAACATAAATATGTACACCCCACACAGATCTTTCTTTTAAATTAATATTTTATAGCAGAGCTCGCAAAATCTGGTAGCCCGAAGTCCCAGGACTATTGTTTTTTCAGTGAGGCTACCAAAATCTATCTACACCGTGCCCAGAAAAACTAATATCACAGTATCACAAATCCTAATGGCACAAATTTTAATAAACAGGAAAAATCAAGAGAAACATAAAAATATATAAAATTTAGTTTAGATTTTGTAGTAGGTGATGTCATTTTGCAATAATTTGTTTGAATTTAAATTGATTATCTTTCTATTCCTAAAGCTGTTACGTGACTAAATAAAACTGTTTTGTTTAATTGCACCAAAAATGTATTGGCTATATTTATATAAGGTTTCTATCTTAAATTTGTGTTATTTTACTTGAGACTGGATAAACAAGTTTGTTTTCAATATATGTCATTTGATTTGTGTATTATTTTTTCATTGTACTGTATATGGTCACTCTCATAAACTGTCCCAGCACATCTTTCTTTTGCTGATGCTGTTAAAATTCAGTAAATGGCTGTTTATGAAGTTCCCCAGAGGTGGTTTTCAGAACAAATAAGAGGGACCTTCTGATTAAAACAGCCCTTCCCCCAACTGCCAGTCAATCTTATTGAGCACCAACAATCCCTTTCTTTTGTTTTGATTGTCTGAGCCTGAGCCTGTGGTGAGATCTAGTATAGAGACTCTGTAACTAATCAGCGATAAAAACTACTCGCCAAAAGGAGAGAAGCATGTGCACTGAAATGCTATAAAAATAATGTAAAGTATTAGCTAATAATTAATTCTAAACTAGAAAGATGTTGATGTGAAGTACACAAGTACCATACTGTATATGGAGGGCAATCAGGGTCAAAAGCTGTTACAGAAAAAATATGTGAAATTTGAGTATGGCTGTGTCAACGTGTCATATTTTGACACATGATCATGTTAATTGAATGTTATGCGATGGTTGGCACATATGTATACAAACATTAGACGGAATGTGTTGTGTATCCATGAAGGACAGAGTAGGCTAATGGTACATATGCAAATATCTAACTTTCTCCTGTTTTCCATGTCAGCAGCTGGGTTTCCATCACTCTGTGTTAATGAACATTTTGAAATATTGCATGAGAAACAAGTGATGGAAATGCCAAATTTCAAACTAAAATCCCTTAATTCGCAAAAAAAGTTTTTTTGTGCTCACTTGAGGGGGTTTTGGACTACGAAAAAGGGTTAATCCAAATAATGGGAGATGGAAACACATTTGCCGAATAAACTCTGATGCAGCAGACATTACACCCACATGACTAATCAGCTTTCTCCATTATTCTTGCCTTGTTTACTGTTGGTTACTAGGTTACCAATGCCACAGTCAGCCATTCTAACAACTTGATTGGAAACTCACCTAATTCGCTTTTGATTTATTTATTTATTTATTTATTTTTTTTAACTTTGAAAAGATACACATTAGGATGGAAATCCAGCTTGTGTTGTTGATAATGTCAGCTCTGTTTCATTAGGATTTACATTAAACATGTGTCGTTTGTATCAGGAAGGTCTATGCTGAGTTTGAGAACTACAGTGGTTCTCACAGCAGTTTCTTGTGACTGAGATTTTCAGTGCATTTGCTCTAAACTCGTGTTGTGCTCTTTTCTTTTTGGCTGACCTGATAAATAGTCCATGTGGCTCACGTTTCAAACAAGCAGCTCTGCTTCATTCAACTTTTGTCATGTTTGCAGTTTAATGTCAGTTGTATAAACTATATGGAATTTTATCAAATCTATGTTTGCTTTTTATCAAGAAAATGTATAAAAATATAAACATAATATTTAGTGGTTGGCCTATATGGGATTTTTAATAGCCGATGCTGAAATATTTTTAAATAACATATAAAGGAATTCAAAAGTATTATTTAAAAAGCAAGGTATGGGATCTAGAATCAATGCTCTGTTTACATGTGCACGCAGAGATCATGGAGAGCACATGTACTGCTGTCAGCAGTTTTTCCGCATCCTCTTTCCATTGGCCATATGCACACAAACACACTCTCGCATATGGAAAGACCATTACAGATCCAGCGCTAACATAAACCTTATTTTAACATCGGCGAACGTAACTAAGAGATGAAACAATCTGTTATATGCCTCTGCCCTGTTGATTATTGGTGTATGAAAGCTGACGGTGTTCACTCAGACACATGATTCCTCTGTGTGTGTGCTTGATTTGGCAGGTAGGGGTCAAGCGTCCCCGCTGAGACACAAATGAAGGCTGTTGCTCAAACCCAGACCATCACCACGGAAACTACATCTTAGCTCGAAAGACACGCACCGATTGGCTGATAGTCAGCACCTGTCTACTGGCCAATGGGGGAGGATAACAACGTGATCGCTAGGAAGAAATGATGACAATTCATCGCTCACATTTTCTTTCAGCAGATCTTTTGTGTGATAAATAAAATAAGTTCTGCAAATTATAATAATTATTGTAATACAGAACAATAAAAAATGACTAGAAAATCACTATAAACAGACAGAGTTTGATCACAAAGTATCTTATATATAGCGAGTCTCTAAAAGCAGACATTTCCAATCTTGCGTAGACTTTTAGGTGTACGGGACATTCATAGACTTCTATCCATGTGCTGCATTCTAATCAAATCAAACAAAAGCTGAATATAAAAGCAGAACACATTCTTTAAGTCAATAATTTATGCTATTATCTGGGGACCAGTAAGGCTTTTTTCTAAGTGCTCAGTAATTTTTCACCTTCAATCAAAAATCTATAATGCCTACTTACTCCACAAATACTTGAATGAATAATAGATATTTTCCTTTCCATCTTACATGGTTTGTAGAGCAGAAATAGCAGACTTCTAGTTAATAAAAATAATACAAAAAATAGATACAGTGTCTTCCATAAATATTGGCACCCTTGAGAAAAAAGTAAAAAAAATACTAACCAAAAAAATAATAACTTTCATTGATAACAAACAAAACAACCACAACATTTCTACTGGCACTTTTCAGATAAATCAAACAATGCACTAAATCTAAGGGTTCCAGGTGGTGCGTGTGTAAGGTGATGTGAAAACAAATGAGAAAAAAGAAATCAAGGCAGCTAGAAGGGGGTTTACACAGGCAGCAAGCATGTGCGTGTCCAACAACAATTGTCCCAATTCTCTGTGGACATGCTTAAATATTCCAGTAAATCAGCCTAACCGTTCACTGCCAGTCATGGCCTCTCCAATGGCACCTCTGTCACTACGGCAACGTAAATTACAGGCAGGAGCCCCGGGCCTCCTTGTGGCCTTGCACAGATAATAAGACGTTAGCATCCATATTAAACACTGCTGACCAGACCAACGCTAAAAAAGCAAAACACCAGATCCTGACACATGTTGACTAAATTGACTAAATGATTAAATGGTCCGTAACACAAACACAAACACAAACCATTGAATCTCTTCACCTCTTTTTGGTTAATTTATTTTTCCCATCCAAATTTTGCCAAGTTGCTGAATTTTTGGATAAATTAGTGGGTAAATAATAAAAATAATAATAATAATATTAATAATAATAATAATAATAATAATAATAATAATAATAATAATACAATTTGCAGCTGGAAGGGCATCCACTGCGTAAAAACATATGCTGGATAAGTTGGCGGTTCATCCCGCTGTGGCGACCCCAGATTAATAAAGGGACTAAGCCGAAAAGAAAATGAATGAATGAATGAATAATACAATTTCATTATCTAATAAACTGCAACATTTATTTAAATGTTGTAAATAAATGCCAAATTTTTATTTATTTCACATTCCAGATTTTTTCAAGGTTATATGCAAGGACAAATCATGTAATATCTTCACCCAAGATGTCTGATTTAAATAATAAATAAATAGTAATTAGCAAATATATAATTTATGCTGCAGAATATGCTGCCAACTTGAGTCACTACAAATAACATACCTAATTTAGAACAGTTTCGTTTTTTGAATTACTGCTCACTTAACATATAAAGGATGTTAAGCACAGCAGCCTTTTAAATAACAAATAATTACCATGTAAATATATTTATTCTTTCAAAATCATTGCTGTTTTTTTTCCATAATAATTTTTTGTTTTACTAAATTCATTGACTAAATATGAATTATTTTACTAAATTAGTGTGTAAAAAAAATTATACTTAACTTTGAAATAATAATAACAGGAATGCTACAATAACTTTTTTAAACAACAAAAATATGTAACAATAAATACTTTAAATTAACTACTAAACATTAATACTTTAAATTATTCTACATATTTTACATTCCATTTCCAGTACATTTACATGTTCATCAATAATTCAGATGCTAATTTACAAGTGCAAATTAAATTAGTGACTCTGTTTTAGTTGAGATTTATTATTCTTAATAGACCAAATATTCTTGTGCAGTATATAAAATTCTTATATCGAATTTGTTTCATACATTAAAGACAGACAGACAGGCAGGCAGACAGACAGGCAGACAGGCAGGCAGGCAGGCAGGCAGGCAGGCAGGCAGGCAGACAGACAGACAGACAGACAGACAGACAGACAGACAGACAGACAGACAGACAGA
>CAIGQV010000001.1:9349077-9380694 GCA_903798115.1 Danio jaintianensis
AGATAGATAGATAGATAGATAGATAGATAGATAGATAGATAGATAGATAGATAGATAGATTTGCATTAGCTGTTGGGGGAGGAGGTGTGAAGTTCTCCCTTCCCCCACAGATGAATGATTTTACTGACCGTTTAGAATCTGTTGCGTTAAAAGTATAAGATTAGACGTTTTGTGACACCACACAAAAATGTTCACTACTAAACAGCGGATACTAATGAGATGCAGGTATTTAAATACTGATGGTTAATAAATGCACATATATTACCCAGATCATTTACAATCCCACTTGTATCCTAAAGCCAAACGTCTGGCATTCGGATCATCAGGCTAAATGGAGACTGCAGGGCACCATTACACACAACTGACATTAGAAATACAAGTCTAATACCTGCTACGCTTCATTTTCTGTGCAGATTAGGCATGGTAATGTCGATTAGCATTTCAATGGGTGGGATAACACAGGCTATTGTGTTTACACAAGGGATTTCTGGAGGTTTACTGTAAAACATAAAAACCATCAGTATCTTACTGTGTCGACACTTCGGCTTATTTATAGCAAGTCACACACACCCACACACACACAGACTCACATTCCACATATCAAATGCTCTTTAATTTGATTCCACTACTAAAATATAAACCAAATTAAATGATAAATGAAGGCTATGACCTATAATCAGCTTGTACTTTCCAGAGTAGCCACAAATAAATCTAATCCTAAAAATGAAAGCCTTACACATGGATGACATGCACACATCACGGTTTAAAAAGAAAGAGGAAGGCGATATACGATTACACGGCAGGATTTCCTTTCAGTATAATAATTGTTCCAGAATTAAACAACATTACATACGTGAGAGTATATCTTATTGTTCAAAAATTATTTCTTGGGGTAAAGAATATTTTAATAATCTAATTAATCTTTTCCAGATTTTGTAGAATGAAAAGGATCCATGGGTGGTAAAAGCTCTTCATAAAACCATCAATGCCATTAAAGAATCTTTATTTTTTTAAACTGATGCCATTTTAATTTACTTTTGGAAAAGCCTGGCAAAACTGGTAGCCTGGAGCAATTTGGAAGATAATTTGAAGATACTGAACACTTAATTTCAAAAACATTTTTAGTTATTTATATCCTCTAAACTCAAATTGAGGTTATTCATACAAATTCATTTAACTGAAAAAATAAAAATTTGGTAACACTTAAATAAATTTAAATAATAAAAATAAAAAAGAAAATAAATTAAATATTCTGAAGGCTTTTCTTTTATTTCAACAAATGTATATTTTTAAAGTAAATATCATGTAACGAAATTGAGTTAACATGAAATAACGAAATCATGAAATCAACAACACATAATACAAAAAATATTAATTGTCATGTAATTCATGATATTCAGTATTATGAATAACATGACAATTAATAATAAAAAAAATTATAAATATATTGCTTATTGATAGTTAGGTAATGTATTAACTAAAATGTAAAGTATTGTAAAGTGTTATTAATAAACTATTAACGTTTTTTATTGTTCTTTCACCCCTTAATGTGAGGTTAGTGGAAGACTGTATTTTATATGCTGTTGATTAGTATATCTAATTTTTATATCTAAAGATCTATTACATTTGCTATGCTTGTTTCGACACTTTGCACATCCCTCTTTATAATTCTGTTTTAGCAATAGGCTTGTCTGGCCGTTACATCATAGATAACTCCAGCACAAGTAAAGAAAAGAAGACTGTGAGGAAAAGCTTTAGTGACTGTGTCCGCCTCAGCAACATTTCTAGACTGTAAAGACAGCTTACCGCTATGACCACGGTGTCTTCTCCTTTGAATTTTGGTATGTATTTGTCACCTCTGTTGATTTCCGACTCGTTAAGTGGCCTGAATCGGCACATCACCTTCACACAACATTCAGCCGCGTCCACCATCGTGTATGATCCTGGTTTGATCCAAATAAAGTTTATCTCGGGTCAGCAGATGTGGTCTGCAGAGGAATGCATCAATCAAACAATCAAAATGTCTGGATGCTGCCAGCCGTTCAGCCCGTACGCTCCATTCCCATTGGCTAGGCGAATAAAGGTTTGAAACTGAGATTAAAACAAGATTTAAAAATACAACACCCGGACACCGTTTCAAATATCAAGGAACCTATACAGAGATTTAAAACGCGTGTAATATTTCTGTCGTTGACTTAGGAGCTTTAACAGAGCGCACCTTGATCTTGTGAAGAGCATCAGCACCCGGACAGTTCCTCCTCCTGCGGCTCCACGCGCTCTGACTGACGGAGGACCTGCGGTGAGGAGGAGGAGGAGGATGGTGATGATGATGGTGATGACAGGCCGCTCCTTCCACACTTCTGCTGCCCAACAGCGCCTCTCAGCAGAGCTGCCCAAGACTGCAACAGTAGGTCAATAGAAGATCTCATAACTCTTTTCCAGTAAAAAAAAAAAAAAAAAAAAAAACAGGGATTTAAAAAAAAAACAAAAAAACATCAGTGATAATCCATTTCTATGAAATGAAAATTAAATAGTATTCTGACATGTTTTACAGAGCATTAACATGCAGCAAATCATGTGACCAAAGCAAGCACCCATATATTCACAGTAAAAACAACATCTATCCAAAAGCCCAAATAGGCTAATGTGTGGAAACAAATGATCAAAACAAGCAATTTTGTTTTTATAAAAGTTTCAGTTTTTCAAGTACAAGGCGAGTTATTCATTTTTTGTTATCTATTTAATCTATCATACTATTTGAAAAATTAGAGTTAGACAATGAATCAGAATCTGACCCCACTCACTAATTACATAAAAATAGCTCAAAAATGTTTAATTGATTTATTTTATCATTAAACAATGATTTTTTATTAATACATAACCATATATTTAGCTATTAAAAGTTACCAGTTTAAAAAGTTAATCCAAAAATACAAACACATTTTCACATGTGAAAAGTTATTTTTAGTTATTATACAAAATGTAGTTAATATATTATTATTGTTATTATTATTATTATTTTATATAGTTATCTGGGCAGTGTTGACATTTTGACACATTCTAAGTTGTCGGACGTGTCGAATGTGACATCTGAACATATATATATATATATGTATATATATGGTATTACAGCAAACAAACCTATGTTTCCTACAACCACACACTGAAAAAATATTATTAATTGGATTTACTTTTTTTTAAGGTAAGTGGTTGTAAACAATTTATATAGGCTGAATTTAAACAAACAAATTGAACATTACTAAATGTAATTTGCTTGTTTAAATTCATTCCATATAAATTGTTTGCAACCACTTACCTTTTTTGTAACTCAAATTATTTTTTTTTTCAGTGCAGGAAGAATCTTCCACAGTAACCACTAGAGGGCGTAGTGCTCTGTGTGGTTGTTCAAGTTTTGTTTTCTCATAATGTTCAAAACTCACAAAATGCTAAATCTATTTTTGTCACTACTAAATCTAAAATTGCATGGCGTTCCTGCAAGTAGTGTGAAAGGTATAGCAAAGATTCAAATAGATGGAGATCTATGGAGATCAATTAAAAGGATCATCATAGTATATGTTCCTGTAATGCAGAAGAACGAAATGTAATTCTGCCTTTGAAGGCCATTGGTTCCAGTGAAGGTCAATCAATGCAACTGTATCTCCCACAGAAAGACTCCCAGGACAGCTTCTGCTCAACGGAAATGCAAAGAGGCTACTTATGCTGACTGGGAGGTTTGTGTAGGTGTGGTTGTAAAAGACTGTAAAAGTTTGCTGGTCTTGTCTGGTTAAAGCTGGAAGTAGATGGTCTCACAACCCTTTTTTTTTTTTAGCAGAGAATAAATATCTTAATTATAGTTCTACATTTTCTTTTATTTAGTAATATGTGTATTATTGTGCTAATCTTTTATAAGTGCGGAATATAAAAACAACACCTCTGGGTAATACTAGTAATAAATATATGCATAACAACCAAATACAAAATGCACACATCTACATTTCTGCACGCTTCCCCTTTGAAACCAAAACAAAGGTCTCACGGTGAGTTCATTGTTTTCATGCCAAAGCTGTGTCTCCTTGGCAACAGGCTGTAAACTCAAAGCTGCTTCAGGCAGAGACGCAATGAAGACAAAGGACTGACCCTCAAAAGACAAGGACATAAACACAGGAACTAATTGAACTTCATTAAAATCATACATTTCAATCCAGAGAAGCAACAAACGGCTGGCACAGGTGAGTCTCACTGATTGAAATTTTTTTTTTTTTAAAGTGACTACTCACATTTCATGGTTTAGTAATTATAAATCTTACAACAAATAATTTGTCTTGATTGAGCAGTTAAAACTATTGGGAAGTTCTATGATCATTTATGCATTATGACTTTTGTCTTGTACACTCTCAGAAATAAAGGTACGCGAGCTGTCACTGGGGTGGTACCTTTTCAAAAGGTACAAATTTGTACCTAAAAGGTCCATATTAATACCTCAAGGGTACATACTAGTACCTAAAAAGTACAAAAATGTTCCTCTTAAAAAAAATTGGTACTAATATATACTTTTGAGGTACCAATATGGACCCTTTAAGTACAAATGTGTACCTTTTGAAAAGGTACCACCCCAGTGACAGCTCGCGTACCTTTATTTCTGAGAGTGTAAGAGCTGCAGTTTTTATTCTTTTAATTAGTCCAATTTCACAAATTTGGTCCATTTGAGTATTAGACTGTCTGCTTAACATCTGTTGATACTGCTCCTTCAACAGACATTTAACTCACTATAAGAAACTTTGCAAGTTCATGTCAACTTACACTAACCCTAACCCAAACCTAACAGTCTACTTATAATCTAATGAGAATTAGTTGGCATGTAGATGCAATGTAACGTAAATTCAACAAACGGACCATCAAAATAAAGTGTGACCTTGTTTCTTTGTTAGAGAATCTAAAGATAAAAATGTGTTGTGCAAACAAGTAAAGCAATAAATTGTATATTACAATTAAGCATGTCAGGAAAATACTTCAAATATCTTTACACTTAAAACAAAAGATTATGTACAAAGATTATGCACGTGCATGACTATCATCACACATGTGGGCAACAGAGCTGTTTTCATATGTTGTGAAAGACTGCAAATACTGAGCAATGTATTTATTACAGCAATTTTTCTGTGTTTGTGCGTCTGCCAGAATACTGGAGCATGAGTAAACATGAAGAAAGAGGTTTAGTGGAGCAGCTGTTCAAGGAAGAGCTTGAAGATGTGGCCCTGAAGCTCGAGCAGGGAGTCTATGGCTGGGAAGACATTGACCTGCCTCATGATTCACAGGGCTCCACTCCTCTTATCAGTGCCTGCAGCAGGGGCCTTACTGGGGTACGAGACATTATGGTGACATGATTAAAACAAAAAACTATATCTGACTTCTGTGAAGTAAAGCTAATGCAGTACAATGGGCTGTAATGTATTGATTGTAATAGCATGGGACATTATATTTCAGTTAGTCATGGGTTTTTACTGATTTCCTTGATTTATTGCTGTATTACGCCTTAATTAAACAGTTGTGCTAGCATACTGTGCAACTGAACAGTTCAGATGCAAAGGCCTCTAAATGCTGTATGATTTTTTTTCTAAAACGCATTTTCTACTGCTCCTTTGTGTATGTTCAGTTATTTCACTTTTATGGTGATGATTACGTTGTTTTCATTGCCCTTAAAGAGATAGTTACAAAAACGGACTAAACTCATTTAGTCATCCTTTACTTGTTCAAAACCAGTAAGAAGTTTCTTTCTTCTGTTGAACACAAAAGAAGATTTTTTGAAGAGGGCTGGAAACCTACTGACTTCTATAGTATTTGTTTTTCCTACTACAGTAGCTCTTTGGGATGATCAGACCATAAGGACTAGCCTTCACATCCTTTGGTGAGACTTGGGTGTCCATGATTTAGACACTGGTCCACCAGCTGTTCCTCACCAATATATACCAGGAATACCCCACAAAAAACGTTTTGTTTTAGGCACTATCACCATTAATTCCAGCTGACAGCCCACCCCTTGAAAGGTGTAATCACTTTTAATTTAAAAAATCAATGTTACTCACTTGACCTGTCAATGATTTTAATGTTGTGCCTGATCAATGTATACTCAACACCAGCCCCTCTGCAAGGTTTACTCCAAATGTATTTCTGTCCCACCAGATGATTCCAATCCCAGCAAAATTCAGTCTAAATTTTTTGGCTCACTGTCTATTTTAGAAGAGTTACAATTTCAGAAACAACCCAAATATTTATGAGCAAGACCCAGAATGATTTTCTCAGCCAGTTCCTTCTAAACACCTGATTCATTCACACAACAGAACTTGCACCGAACGACAAGCTGCCAATATTGCCTAAAATGCAGGTTTTAGCCTTAAAATTAAAAGTTCACTCAGAGTGATGTAAGTCTTAAAAGCATCAAACAGCATCGATCTATAAACCTATCATTTACCTGGTCCACTACTTTAAAAATGATTATTCAGATGTATTGCTGAAATGTTTAACACATATTTCGAACACAGGTCATGCATTTCCTTCTGGAAAGAGGAGCCGATGCTACGCTGTGTAACCATAGCGACCAGACAGCTCTTCATGTCTGCCGACCATCACTTCAGGAGGAACTGTTGATGACCATGGCCAGACCTGACCAGAGACAGCTCTCATTAGCATCCTGGAGGGGAGACCTCTGCTGTCTACAGAACATGATGGTGACCAGCGCAGACCTCAACTTCCACTTTGACTGTTAGAAATGTGATATCAACCTTAGGTTCAGACAATGCAGGCCAGACTCCATAGGGAGTTTTCTGATGGATCCGTATTGGCCATCTGTCAGCAGAGAGCAAGATATTTTTACTCACTTTAAGCAATGGCTGAAAAGAATTACATCAAATGAGTTTTTATTTTTATGTTACAGGGCCAGACAGACATGGCTGACGCAATTAAACAGAACAGAGATGGACTGACCCCACTGATGCTGGCTGTAAGAGATGTGGATCTGTTTGAAGGACTGGAGCTGCCTTGGCACTATCAACCCGTGGAAGTAGTGAAGAAACTTATGTCACTTACAGCGTAAGAAAACCAATGTCAACATAATTTGCTCAATTTCATTTATTGATTTTCTAACAGAAGTGTAAAATATAAATTACTGTAGAAATGTAAAGTAACTTGAAGATGAGGGTGTGTTCACACAAGTGTTTTAAACTACAATGGATAAAATCGCATCTATGAAGGGAAAAAAAAACATTGTTCGTGTCCTGTTTAGGTTTGTTCAGATGTCTTTGGTCCATGTTGTCTTTTTTTGTTAGTCTAATCACACCGGAAATTAATTGAAAACAGTCTAACTTATTTGAATGAACCAAATTAACAAAGCATTTACACAAACGATTTTGATCAAACCAAATCTGCCCAACTCCTACTCAACTATTTGGACCCACCAGTCATGACTCTGTATATTCTGTATGACTCTCTTACCTGAAATGCTTAGTTCATTTCACTGAGCTAATGAACTGCATCAGGTGGGTTAAACTGTGGACAGTGGTGGACTGGACAGGACTGGAGCTGAGATCCACAGAACCTTCTTATGAACAGCCATAACAACAACAAAAAACGCATCTACCTGCTCTGCTTTCCAGTGACATGAAGATCCTTGATCAAAAAGGTCACACTGCTCTATGGTACATCTCTCAGCTCAAGAGCACCAAGAGGGAAGAACTCTTCCAGATAATAGATTTTTCAATGCAAACAGGTAAAATTAATAACAAAAAAAATCTGATTGCAAATCAATTAACTTTTTTAGAAAATGAACCTCTATTTTTAGTGCTGTTTATTAGAAAACTGTTGTTACATGAATATGTTGACTTATTTAAGTATTTGTATTGTGTTTTGGAGAAACAATATTCCCATGTCTGATTGTGTCTTATTGTCCTGCTGTACCACCCTGCTGTTCTCCTACACCTGGCTGTTGCACACCACTTTCAGATGAGATTAGGGTCAGTTGCTTTAACACATTTTACTTGTTAATGCAGTGAATCTTGGCAGTGTCTTCCACAAGAATCCATTTGAACAAAAGTAAACAACTCTAAAGATGGCATAAACTGCTTAATATATTAAGTCTCAGTGCTATTGTAAAGACACAGCCAGTTAAATGTAGTTTATTTGCTCTAAATGTTTTAATTAAACCTGTTATTATGGTGTTCCGTTTGGATGAGCCTTGGGCACAGGCATCGCAGCTGGCTAATGATGGTGTGAGTTGACTGAATAGACCACCTCCAGATGGTCAGCAGTCAACAGGTGAATTTGTAGTGTGATTCTGTGAGAGGTTATTGTATGGGACAGTCAATCTCACCGTTTTTAAGCAGGTTTGGTTCTTGCTGCATCACAGCTGTGTCATGACATTTTTCTGTTGCTGAAATGTGTTTTATTTTCTGCAGAGAGAATCAGTTGATATTATTATTGCAGAAATGAGCCACACAGACATCTGTGAAGGTGAGTAAACTAGGACTGATAAAACATTGTTGATACTAAAAGGACAGGACACAGAATGTCAAAGTTCAGCAGTGAGAAAAGAAAGCTTCTGCTCTCTGCATCCTTTTTTTGTTGTCTACTTTTGTACTCAAATGTAAATTGCACAAGCTTATTTCATAAAATTAGATTAAATAATCAGAAAATACCCATATGTGCACCAGCTCATTAAGCCTTCCTCAAAGAAATTAAGAAAATGGTTTAAAGTGAGAGAAGTGTTGTATTAAAACACACTTTAAAACACATTACAATCACCTTCTTCAATATGGGAACTTATCGACCAAGACACATATTAATACCAAGTGCATATGGGCTACTGAAACACACACCGACAGACACACAAACACACAGGTCTCTCAGCCCATCCCTCGAAGAATCCATGACAATAAGAGGGGTGTGTTTGACTGCTTTTTGGGCTCCTCTGTTGCAAACAGCTCAGTCTACAGAGTCGCCAGTCACTCGCAGATAAGGATTACACAAGACTCAGAAGAACCTTAAAACATTTGGTTTTATTGATACTTCGGATAACTTAGCGAGGACTGACTTTGTCAAAGGTACTTTTAGTATATATTCTATATTTAGTTAGGATTAAAAACATGTTTAGGAACAGTTTTTATGCTCAGCAATTGATTTGATACAGTAAAAAAAAAAAACATTAAAAAAAACCAATTGTTTAAAAAAGCGAAAATATTGTTTAAAAAAACCTGTTTCTTTTAATCTAATCTCTCTTGATTACATTGTAACTTGTGCAATTTATTCCTGAAATGGCAAAGCTAAATCTTCTTTTTTTTTTTTAAATGACCAATTACTTAATGCTACTAAAATGGACTAATCCTGCCACATTCATTTACAATAAAAGCACAGATCTTTTTGGAGGGTATAATTTTTTTATTACTTTTTATTGACAGTGTATGTGCATACTTGAGCAATAATACAGGGATGTGAGCTTTTATATTTCTTTTGTATGGGAGAAATTTCACATTACCCTTCTTTCAGTGTATTTGCTGATGTCTCTGCAGATAACAGGATCTGCTTGGACGGTTGTATGGAGCCAAAGATAGACATCAGACAAGATGGCAGAGACGAGAGGAAACGAAGCAGGTTAGGCAGCTGACCACACGCACACCCATTCATCACTTTCTAATCAAACTAAATTAGCATTGAGATAAACAGAGCCAATCAGAACTAATCACACATAAACACCACCACCAACAGCAGCAGCTGTGTAAACAGAAAATGCATAAACAAACTGCCCTCACAACAACCTGCCTGCATGAAAACCCGTGCCCAATCAGTGGCTACCTCTCATTTCAACACAAAGACTGTACAGAGGAGTACGGTTACAGGATCAAGCCGTTGTCAACATAAGACTGCGCTTCCAAGCTGTGTCATTATCCACAAAGAGTGAGAAAGAGGACAACTTGTCTAAAAGGACATTTAGCTCTGCCCTTCTCTCTCAGAAACACTTCAAAAGACACAGCCCATTTGTAAATGCTTTGAAAAAATATATATATAATGAATTATAAACATGCTATTTTTCCCACTCAGTCGGACTTCATCTTTACCCAGCCTATGGAACAGCAGAAAAGACTGGGATAAAACAAGGCACTTGCATCCATTGCTTACCTTGAGTTCCTCCTCAATCCCAGCTCTCCCTGCTTCTCCTGTTAACCAGCTCAATAATTCTGCACCAGTCCTGATGAACCCTCTTCTACATGCAAGTGGGCTGCTGCAAGCACGGGCTAACATTCAGAACAGTAAGTACAACCAATTATTTATTCAAATTCAAGAAGTATGTTGTATTTACAAATTACACATACTGATTATTAGTTACACACAGAAAGACACTTGAGGTATAAAATGCATTTACTGGATTGTGGTTAGACAGATTACAAACACAGATCAGCTGAAAGGTAACTGGATCCATGAGTCAAGGCTTATTCACATAATGAAGACAAATTCTGCCCCATGCCAAAACATGCTTTTATTTTGTCAGATCAGAGTTCTACTTCTGTTAAAGTCTATTGCCGATGGCATTGGGAGACCAAACAATCAGCATTTGTTGGCTTGCAAGATGCCTAATCCTTGATGAAATCTGGTGATTGTCTGTTAGTGTAGTGTGAACTAACCTAGGAAGTGGCTGGTGTCAGATATGAAAGTTACACATCAGTGGTTCTCAAACAAGTTCCTAGAGATACCAACAACACTGTATGTTGAATGCCTCATTGATCAAGCACACGTGACTGAACTCCTCAGCTTAATAATAGTAGACTTCAAGACCTGGGCTGCATACAAACAAATGCTGAAGCAGGGATAGAGAGGCAGGAGCTAAAAAAGGCACATCTAGATCCATCGATCATGTCACATCCTGTCCCTTAGAAAACCTTCATTTGATATTTTTTTCAAGGCAGCACGCATGTTTTGCAGTAATAAAAAATGCTCTCTATATGAAATCAGTTTTGTTTATGTGCCTTTGTATAAAAATACTGTCTGCAAAGTCATTCCTTGATATAAGGACAATTCAACAAGTCAAGTCATCTTTATTTCTATAGCATGTTTACTATGTAGAGTGTATCAAAGCAGCTTAATATATAAAGTAAAGAGAATAAAAAGCCATAATGTTTCAAATTGTGGAACATTCTAGCAAATCAGGCATGGAGTACAGTTGGGGTAGAAGGCTGGTGTATTTCTAGTTCAATTAAAACTGATTCAGTTAAGTCTATTACAAATGCCATCATTGAAGGATGATCCACTGAAGAGCAGCTCCACCAACACCTCTATCTGGCTGGATTGAAACTGTGGTTATAGACCGCAAATTGGAAAACATTGGGGAGAAACTAGCAGCTTTGCAACGAGATTTGGACAGACCTGGAGACCAGTGACAGACTTTAGATATCTGCGAAATTAGCAGATATTGACCCAAATTTGGAAACCTTTTTTCTTTTCTCTTTCGGCTTCCCTACGACACTTCTGCCAGACAGCCTTGGCTGGAGACAAACAACTTCCCCCAGAGAACAAGATAACGAGACGCTCTGAATTCCTGCACCCTGTTTCAAGAACACCTGTTGAGACTCTACAAGCTTACACACACACGTACACAGCTACAGATAGACAATCACTACCCACCGGTGCGGGTGGGTCTGTGACCAGCGCCCCCTGGCTGCAGGACCAGATGTTATCCACATCCCCTGTTGCGATGTTATGTCTATGTGTTTATGTGCTTGTTGCTGGGGCTTTTTCCCCCCTGATCTCACACTGCCCTACTTCAAGGATAGTCTAAGAGTTTTTTTTTGTTTTTTTTTTTAGCTTACCTCTTACCTAATGTATCTTATTTCCTTTTTCTAAAATCTACCTCTCGTCTGACCTGTCTTCCCCTGAAATGTGTGATGTTTGTGTATAGTCGAGGTGCCCAATTTCGCTACATGTAAAAGTGTATGTGACAAATAAAGGCTTTTCATCATCATCTTGATGAGACAGATGAGATTCCAAAGGTCATTTTGCAGGCAGCACAAACTGATAGATTAAGTGCATATGAGATGAACAAGACAAGAAGTACTGCTGGTGTTAGTCATTCAAGTAGCAAAGTATGTTATTAGGGTAAACTGTGATCCAATAACATCTACTCATATCTCCCATAACATGCCCAAAGCTAAAACAACAATGTATTAAAAGACCGGAGAAGTCAATCTTTTTATTTAGGGGAACATAGGAGCCTCTCCAAGGCTGTTTCCAAAATCCATTCATTCATTTTCCTTCGGCTTAGTCCCTTTATTTATCAGAGGTCGCCACACCGGAATGAGCCGCCAACTTATCCAGCATATGTTTTACACAGCGGATGCCCTTCCAACTGCAACCCAGTACTGGGAAACGCCCATAAACTCTCAAATTCACTACGGCCAATTTAGGTTATTTAATACACCTGTACCGCATGTCTTTGGACTGTGAGACCGGAGCACCTGGAGGAAACCCACACGAACACAGGAAGAACATGCAAACTCCACACAAAAATGCCAACTGACTCAGCCGAGACCTAAACCAACGATCTTTTTGCTGTGAGGCAACAGCGCTACCCACAGAGCCACCATGTTGCCTGTTTCCACAATTGTAATAGTAAAATGTCTATTGTGTGTACATTTAATCTAATTGGAAATCGAAGTTCATTGAGGTACTTTTCTGCAAACACTTTTACAGTAGGATTATTATGGATTGAAATATACTTGTCACCTACTTTTTTCCACCAAACTAGAATGGAAGTATGCAATTTTAGATGAAGCCCAAGATTTTAAAATGAGTGAAATGACATCTGTCATTATACAACCACTAATACCTTGTGCAACCCTTACGGAGACCCTTCCAGGACATTTAAAACGTGGTTTTCAAACAAACAGCATGTTGCCTACATTGCAGTTACTGTATCACCAAAACCAGGATATACAATTTACTTAGTTAAAAGTGATGAAGGTGACTCTTCCTTTAATTTTTAGAGTCTGTGTGTAACTTTTTCTTTTTTGATAAGTCAGTCAGGAAGGTAACAAACAAACATAACAAAATCTTTCAATTTACTACAGGGCTTAGAGGTGTTGAAACTGGGGAAGATGAAAAGCAAAAGGTGAGGATTTATTTATTTACTTGTTTGTTTAACATTTCAATTAGCCCAAAAAGAATTGCCCTTAAAATGCTTTGTGCTGTGATTGCCAGATGCTGCCTACTCCATGTTCTAGGACACCTAAACATATTGCTCCACTGGACAGCAGATACAAGGACAGCTTTGCACACTCAAGTTTTGAGCACCCACTGCTCTTTAAACAAAGTAGCATTTTGCCTGTTTTATTACAGTCCAGACGAAGACTAGAAAAAATCTCCAGGCAGTCTTCCAGAAGATCCAGAGGCACCAGAGCGGGCAGTGAAGAAAGCAACTCCTGCAGCAGTAGCAGCCAAGAAGAGGATGAGACTGTGCCTCAAGTTACACAGAAGAGGCATGTAGGCTTAGAGAAGTCAATAAACCTTGAATTGGGAAACTATTTGGATTTTCAGGATTTAGCCAGTTCTGTAATTAACATTTGCGTTTCAGACGAAATGAAAGGCTGCATCAAATCACCCATTGTTACAGCGGTTGAAGCTAAAATGAAATGCAAGTCTTCCAAAATACCTGAACAAGATCTTCAGGGAAAGTCTCCACCTATGGACTGCTGCCATGCGTCTGAAGGACCCAGAAACATAGTCAGAGAATTACAACCTACAGCAAGAAGATCCCATTTTATTGCAGGTGAGAAAAATCCAGCCAATCTGGATATGAAAATGGAAGAAAAAAACACACATGATAAAATCAAACCAGTTAAGATGATTAAAAGAAATGAGAGAAAAAGCAAAACATCAATTCAGACAAATCAGTCATTCAATGTGCTTGCACACAGAAATCAAAGTACTGGGAAAAACTCATCGAATAAGATAAATTCACCAACTCACCCAAAAGTGCAACTTAGAGGAAATAAACCTACAAGCCTTGTTATAGAAGAAACTACAAACAAATATGTAACTTGTAAAAAAACTGCAGATGAAGGCCCCACACCAAGAAGAGTCTCTGAACCTTTTCAGCATGTGGTGTCAAATGATCAAAAACTTCACAGAGACCTAAAAAGTGCAAGAGCACCCAAAAAGGCAGTAACAGGACCAGCACAGCGAGCAAGATCTGCTGTGGATTATGTCACTTACAATGACATGTTTCTGAAGATCGGTCAGGGAGATGAAGGTCCCGCAATCTATGAAATGTTTGCAACTCCACTGTATGAAAATCTTAGAGCAGACAGTTCTGCAGAGAGAACCAGACAGATCCATACACCACTTAAAAGACAGATCAGTGGAAAACTGAAGGGCCAAAAAACAGTGGATGTTAACAGAAAGAAAAAAACATCAGAGAGATCCAGCCGAGTTAAATGCAGGCAACTCAAACAGAGAGATAATGTTAACAAAGTGACTAAGAAACACCCACCTCCTTCAGAGAGTAAATGCCATGTCCTGTTCACCTCTGCTTCTGGAACTAGCCAGCAGAAGAAATTTGAAATGCCTGAGGGTGAAGGAAAGGACATTTCAAGTGTGGAAAGACAATGTACTTCCATACTGTCAGTGATTGAAGAAGTACTTTCCAACACGGCATCCAAAACAAATCTCATAACGGACATAACACATCAAGAACAGATTCCACTGAATGCAGATGCCAAAAGGGAGTCAGAAGTATTGTGTGTGACCAGATTACCAGCACAGCCATTGATCAATACCTGGACAAGTGATGGAACAGCATCACCTGTGTACCAAAGGTTTCTAGAGGAAGTTGGTGATGGACCTCTCACTGATGACCTGCTGCGATCTTTGGCAGAGGAACTGCTCTTACTTGAGAGAAGAGATATTGAAACTTTGAAGACCGAAAAGGAAGATGGCATCGAGTTTAATTATGACTTGCCTTCAAAACTCAAGATTCTTCTGAATGAGGTAATATTCTAACAGATTTCCCTTGTACAGTGTCAGATTAGCAAACCCTGCTCTGGGAGAACTAGCATTTTGCAGACTTCAGCTCGAACCCTGCTTCAATACACTTGCCTGCCAATTTTTCAAATAACCCTTAACACTTTTATAAGCTGGTTTAATTGTGGTTGGAGTCTACAGTTTGGTGGCTCCCCAATAGCAAGGTCAACAAACCCTGCCTGAAGTTGGTCTTGTATTTTACATTAAGCACTTATTGTCCAACAGGGTGTTTCATCAGGCAAACTACATTACACTTTTGGATCTTGCTCAGGTGATGCTATCACATGGACAAAAGGAGAAGTTCTGGGTAAAGGAGCTTATGGAACAGTAAGTTTTTACAAGCAACCACTTGGATTTCTTCAGTTAATATCAAAATGATTTCCAATGTTGTCCAAGCATAATCAATTGCAAAGTTTTATATATATATATAAAAAATGTATCTTATGCTATATATCTTTATAGGTGTATTGTGGGTTAACCAGTCAAGGTCAGCTGATTGCAGTAAAACAGGTGGCACTGGATGCTACAACTTCAGAGATAGCAGAAAAAGAGTATGATCGCCTAGAGAGAGAGGTTGATCTCCTAAAGAACCTTAAACACACCAACATTGTTGGTTTTTTGGGCACAGCGCTGTGTGAAAATATTGTAAGCATCTTCATGGAATATATTCCAGGTGGCTCTATCTCAAATATCCTAAGCCAGTTTGGTCCTTTGCCAGAGAAGGTCTTTGTTCTGTACAGCCAACAAATTCTGGAAGGTGTTGCCTACCTTCACGCCAACAGGGTAATCCATAGAGACCTGAAGGGAAACAACATCATGCTTATGCCCAGTGGAGTGGTCAAGCTAATTGACTTTGGTTGTGCTCGACGTCTTAGCTGTCTTCAAACCTCAACTGGAAGTAAGGGCGATCTTTTGAAATCTGTCCATGGTACCCCATACTGGATGGCACCAGAGGTGATAAATGAGACTGGTCATGGACGAAAATCTGACATCTGGAGCATTGGCTGCACTGTCTTTGAAATGGCCACTGGAAAGCCACCACTCGCACACATGAATAAAATGGCAGCTCTTTTTTACATTGGGGCTCGAAGGGGGTTAATGCCTTCTCTGTCTGATGACTTCTCTACAGACGCAAAGGACTTTGTCCAGGCTTGCTTGACCAGGTAAACTGTGTTCCTCAAAACCACTGTAAATCAGTAAGCTGTGTTTTCCATTTTCCAATTATGTTTGTAACAATGGAACAATATTTGTATTTGCAGAGATCAAAGACAGCGACCTTCGGCAGACGAACTGTTAAGACATCCATTCATTTCTCATCACAGCAAAGCCTGCTATAGGCCAATAAACTGAAAACTTAATTGAACAATCAAAAAAGTCAAGCAAAGTCACATTGTGACCCAACATATATTGACATGGACAAGTTTATAATAAAAACACAAAGTTCTGTAAATAGTAATTTGATAAATGTGCCAATAGGTTCTTAACACAATAAATGATCACATACACAAAGACTGAGGTTAAGGTAGTGGAAACCATGAAATTTATTTTTAAATCTAAATAAAATTTGGAAAATACCAAAAAAAAAAAAAAAAAAAAAAAAGTGCCAGAGGTCGCACTTGCCTTAATCCAAATGCAGTTTAGCGATCCAAAGTAAAAATAATGGTTTGTACAATGCTGGCCTCATTTACCAATAGTTTCACACTGAAAAGAATCAAAACAAAAAGATCAAAACCATTTATCCTCTTTCAGAAATAATGTTGGGAGGCTGTAAAAGCCCAGATCTCTTTGGGTCAGCACTGTGATAATAAACTCCCCTTTTACCCACCTATGTTTCTGGTCATTTGACATTGACTTACATAGTTGCACAAATAGGCTACTGCTTCAAGCCAAGAAATATATAAAATGCACTTCACAGCGAAGGTTATGTAAACTTCAAAGAACTAGAATTTTTGAGGCACAGCCTTTGGCATCCAGCTTAAGGTCAACTTGAAGGTCAAAAAAGGTACAAATTGCATGGCCACTGACAACATGCCAGGTAATTGGATTACCACAGGGTGTGGATTGCCTGCTAGTTCACCCTCTCCTGGTAGCAACGTGGAACACCAGTTCTAGAGCACATCACTGGAAGGCTGTGCTAGAAATGCCAACAATAGATTCTAACACTGAGTCACAAATCCCATCCCCTCCCCCCCATCTATATATATATATATATATATATATATTTTATTTTTTTTTTTAATTATTATTATTTTTTTTTACAAGCAGCTCCAAACCTGAGAAGTTATGGTACAGCTTTTAACATACGAGAATGTATGTACATTTTTCTCCACTCTCTGTAAACAACTATCTTGTCCCTTTCATTATAAACATGCAGCTCAAATAGAAGGTATCAGATGAAGGGAAAGAAAACAAAGAAACATTCAATAAACTATGGAACTTAAATCTTGATTCTGCATTTCTCCTACCAACTTTGTTTAACAAATGAGAGGAGCTTCAGTCATTTTCAAGGGTGCTTTCAGTCTTATAAATTTTCACTGTGGCAAAAACTTTATCACGCATTATACTGTATCATGTAAAGATATTTGTTGAACTATAATGGCCCTGAAATTCATATACCAGCTCACGCACACATACATACATACTGACTGACAGATTACGAGGAAATACTGAGAAAAAAGCAGCAGTTATACAGTGATAGCGAGACTGAACCGAACTGCCAGATCGGGAAGCATTTTTATTTTCTTTCTCTTACCCTTCACATTCCTGTATTTTTTTCTCTTCCTAATAAAGAAATATATGCTTAATTTTTCTTCTAGATTTTTCCTCTTTTCTTGTCAGTTCAAGAGTTCATTGCTTGGGCACTTAACAGCGAATCAAGCATGTCAAAAGTGTCTTTGCAGTCTGTGTGTTGGCCACTAGCTAGGCAGGCACCCTCAGGACCATGGCTCTCCGCTGGTTTCCTGTCCAGTTTCACTAGGGTGCTGAGTTGTCCGTAGCCCACCTGGTATGTGACAGGGGGAGGGGGGAAGGGAAGGTTAAGTACAGAGTCGTGAGATGACACACACTGCTGAACAGAGGAACAATGAGAGGAACTACCTGCACCACTTTTGGAGCTTTTGTTCTTTTTGGAGTGGTGATTGTGGCTGGCTTCGGGGTTCACCCTCTTGCGTGAGGAACTGGAAGCTGAGCTTGGTCCATCAGGAACGGAACCAGCTGCGGGCACCTCGAGGCTGCTCCTGCCATTACCACTATGCAAGTGCAAGTGGCCGTGTTTATGATGGTGACGATGGGCTGAGTGGTCTCTGTGTTTCTCCTTGCTCACAAGCGGACTGGAATGTTTGCTTTTTGCAGCACCCTCGTCTGAGGAACTGTGCCGCTCAGAGGACACTTTTATTTTCATTTTTAGCTCCTCTTTACTTGATCCCCCCTTCTCGCTCTGGGAGGGGACCGGAAGACGCAGTTTTAAAGAGCTTCCTTTCTCACATTTATCCTGGAGCTTGTCCTGCCCAGGCACAGGCAGCTTCATCTTCAGGGGGGAGGCTGTGGCAACTCCTGCTCCCTGCTGCCCAAGAGATAGATGGGGCAAGTGCTTGCGGTGATCTGTCTGTGTTGTAGCACCGTAGGCCTCAGTCTCCACGTTCTGCTGCTCTTGCTTGCGTTTCTGAACAGCCAGCTCAGCCGCGTGTTTCTCCCTGTACTTGTCCAGAGACATTTTCTGTGTGGGTGCTGCAGGTGGAGGATAGGTTGTGGCCTGGTGCTTGGTCCCACCACTCACTTTGTGTTCATGTTTGGTAGGGTTGAAATCTGCACTTTTATCAGGCCGTTGTGGGTGCATAGAACTGTGTGAGGGAAGCTGTTTGACAGAATACGGGTCTGAGTGCAGTTGGTCCTGAGGCCAGTCACTGGGAGCAGTGTAAGTGTATGAGGTTCCCTGCATGTTGGCTATGGAATCGAGAGAAAGACTGCTGCTTGAGTTGCCTGACAGCGACACTGGGAAAGATGTAGAGGCTTTGGAGAATGCTGTACTTGTAGAGACCCCAGGAAGGGCATCCATCAAGGAAGGGTCCTGGGTTAATAAGGGTCCCGCTAAAGAACTGCTGTCTGAGGCCTGATTATCTGATTTGGGCTTCTTAGCAGCTTGTGTAGCCTAAAAATAAAATACAGCAACTGTGTGTAACTTAAGCCGAATAAACACATTTATAGGCAATAGATGTATGACATATCTATTGTAATCGCTCACCCTCCAGTTACGAATTCTCTTCAACCTGCTGGGTGTCTTCTCCAGTATCTGCAGAAACTCGTGGGTCAGTTCTACAACATTTAAATGAATAAAAGTCATAAGTAACTTATACAACAAATATGGAAAAAATAAGCCTAATGAGTTCATTTAGGGAAATGGGATTTTACCATCAAGAAGTTCAAGTGTAACTGAGTTGTCCACATACTCCCACCAGTGCTTTCCATCGGTGGAAACTGGGATCTCCCAGTTGGACCACTTGCAGGCTAGATGAATGCAGACACAGGCGATGACTGTGGGCTTGTACTGCAAGCAGAAGGTGGTGAGGTGCAGACTGAAGAGAGGCATTTCATGTAAGAAGAAAAAAAAAGACAGCAAAGAAAGAGCACAAAACTATTAGTTGCTGAGGAGATGGAGGGCAGTTTCAAACATCTAAAAATGTTACCATAATCAATACAGAACTAACGCCACTAAAACATTCCCCAATTCTGAATAACATGCTTCCAAAATTTGCCTGCACAGTTCAGAAACTATTTTAAACAGTGCCATGCATTTTACACAAATTAGACAATACAATAAAAACATTTTCTCCAAACATACAGAGTAAAAACTGTGCTAAATGGCAAACTTTAAGTGCAAAAGACACTAGCAGAGATTCTCAGATCAAGCTAATTTTTTGTTGTGTAAAACTGGGCTTACTCAATGTAAACATAATATATACAGCACTTTGAGGAAATGGTTTACATGGCCTAAGTTAGCTCATTCTGATCAACAGCTGATTGATTACAACTTCCTTACATGTTATATTAAGTACAGCAGAAGAAAAAAACACAAATTATACTTTATGAAATAATATCTGTGCAAGCACAAAAAATTAATAGGTTTGTTACTCATAATCAAGGGTCAATTAGATACCAGTGACATAAAACTGTACATTCAGTAACAGGAATAAAAGACCTGTAGTCAACAAAATCACAGGTAACAGTAAAGCACACAAGCATATGGTTACCATCCATAATTACCCTAAGAACTCCAAGCCCATTTAAAAAAAAGTGTAACAAAGGACCAACTGTCCCAAACAAGGGCTTATTTTTATCCCTGTAAACTTGCCACTAAAAGCTAATAGTATAGTATTTGTCAAAGTCACTTGTCCTGCTATATGTGTCTGAGAAAATGCCAACAATCTTTTGAAAGTATTGGGGGACACACTGAACAATTGTGTTTTACTGATATTTGGAGAAAATAAAATGAAATGATAAACTGAAGCTTCAATCAAAGCTGGATGGTAACCCTGTGCTACAGAACAGAATCAATGTTTGGACATGGGGAAAGAGAAGCTTTAAATCCTAATGCAACAAAGCAAAAAGATGAGTGCAATATTAATAAACTGCATTAGCTATGTGTCAAAGACTAAAAAAGCAGCCTTTATTTTGAAAAGTAATCACGTAAATTAGTTTCAAAATCTGTAGTCATCTCCTTTAAGCAACATCTTGTTTGAGGTAAAAAAACAAAACAAATGCAAACCAAATAAGCACCAACCAGCCACATTATGTGCAGACCATGTGTTGAGTGCATGCTGCTCTCGTCCCATGTTCAGACATTACATACAGTGCTGCAGTATCTGTATGCAAAGAAGGGGGCAGAAACTAATGACAGCTAACCTAATTTCAAAATAATAAAAACAACTGCTAAATAAGGTGATACAAACACACAAAATAAAAGTATAGTAATTATAATACAATGAAGGTTACACCCTTTAAGGACTGTTTGATGAAAACCTGACCAAAGAAACATTTGAATGCATTCTAATGGGTATAAAATACGTGTCCAATGAAAATCTCAATTTAGAAGCTCAAACAGGTCCTTAATGGGTTTGATTGAGTAGACCATGGGCATATCACAATGGAAGAACAACAGATGTCTCAAAAATGAAGACACTGAATGACAAAAACAAAAATTAAAACAGAAATAGTACTTCTAAGTAGTTTGAATATGAAACAAAGACCAAAACAAAGGTTTAATTATCACTTTGAGAATAACAAAATCATAGGAAAAAAACAAAGGGGTCTGGGTACTTACCGTGAGCACTTCTATGTAATGTTTACATCTGTGTAATCTTTAGCTGCTATTCAGGCTACCAAAGTGTCTGTTCTAGACAAATGCACTTCTGTAACCGAGCAAACGTGAGGTTCAAGAGCACCACTACACTTCACATTGTGCATTCAACCCCTCTGTGCCAACAATGATCCCCCGTACAATACACCGCACTGCAACCGGGGCCGGTGCCGCCGGACCCCCTCCCCACCCTGATCTGAGGGCCTGTTTGAGAGGGGGGGCTTCCCAGTAGCCACCGGTGCAAGGAGGGTGTTGGGCACTGGTAGGGTAACCTGCAGTAAAGGAAGCTATAGTGTGCAGTCACAGTGCAACAAATGAGGTTCTGGATAACAACCTGTTGGTAGCCATGAAATAGGAAGTCTGTGCCAGATCCTTGCTTGCTAGAGAAAAGTAAAGAGACAGAAAGGCAAAAGAGTAAGAATGAGTCAACAAACGCTGTATGCAAATAAGAATGAAACCTAATTACACTCAATTCTGTGAGGTCTACCTCTCCACAACCCGCATGCTTAGCCATAGTTCAAAAGGCAATAGTTTGTTTCAAAGATTAAGTCAGCACTGTTTTATATCTAACAGTGATTGCATTGAGCAAATGAAGGAAAATCTATACCTCGCACTAGCTGGGAACATTTCACCACATCAGTGTGTGGATGTTCAATTGTTATTTCAAAGCCTGAAATATAAAGCACATGAATTTCATTCATAGCTGAATCACACTACTTTCAACACCTGTGGAACATGAAAGAGAATCATGCATTAGTAAGAACAATGCAAAATTATGGATACCCATTTATCATGTAACAAATCTGAGATTTATAGAAAATCCTTCTTTGCATTAAGGATTAAGACCACCATTCTGGTGAATTTAGTCATGATGATTCAACTTTTCAGGCAAAAAGAAAATTGTGGTGTGCTTTTTTGGCTTAAAAATCCAAAAGGTGAACCACTGACAGCAAACCTTCTATGTTCACTCTAAAATTCATTTGAAAGGTACCTCCTTCCATAGACTTACCTAATGTCTGCAGCACTATGGTTTCAAGTATCACCAGCTCTTGAGCTTGCTGGAGGTATGCCTGAAGTTCAATAGACAATCATTACATGAGGCTTGTAATGTGTCTTTTTTTTACCTTCAACCGATAAACAATTCTTTGCACCCTTCCGATTACAGTCAAAACAACTGTTTACCGCATAATTCAAACTTGCTGGAGCACTAAAGATAACATTCTTTTTCAAGGAAGATTTTTGTCCCAGGACTGATACACTGGATATGTAATGTCAGTGTCTCACTAGTCCATTTTCAGATGTAGGCCTCATTTATTTTGTTGCTGGAGTCATCATCACAGGAGAAAAATATGTGTTGAATGTAATAAATCTTTTTTAAAGGCATAGTTCACCCAAAAAACGATTATTTTTAATGGAAGGAGATTTCTGACCTTCCATCGAATGTTCCATATTCAAAATGTTTAAAGAAAAACTCAGGTTTCACTGGCTTGAACAGGATATTCAAATCCAGGTCTATATTTTTAAGCACTCTGTATATGTGTTGATTAAAGTATTTATGTGAATAAAAGTCTAAATCAGGGGACACCAATCGAGGTTTTTGAAGTGCCAGTGTGCCTTCAGAGTTTAGCTCCAACTTGCCTCAACACACCTGCCTGAAAGTTTCAAGTACACCTAGTAAGAACTTGATCAGCTTTTTCAGGTGTGTTTGATTAGAGTTGGAGCTAAACTCTGCAGGACTGCTGGTCCCCCAGAAACAAGTTTGGTGAGCCCTGGTCTAATTAAAATCTTTTATTCGAGAGCATTACCATCATTTAATGATTTAACGATCACACAAAATAACATTTACATTTTCATTATAGACTTTAATTTAAAAAAGCAGATATTCAGTACCCGAGATTATTATTGTCACAGATTTTATGTCGTTTTTCCCAGCTGGAATGCTGCAATAATAGAAACTTTTTCTAAAACAGAATCGCACCCTTAATGTTGAACATTACTGCCATTGAGGGTCATGCCAAACACTCTAATCAGATGTTAAGGACACCTTTCATTGCATGTCTTGTTAGTACAGTATTAGAGTTGACTAGTGAGACGCCTGATTCTGTAGCAACAGAATCTAAACACTCGGGTTGTAGCACAAATTATCCAGTGTGATAAATAAGTAATTGATGAGAAAAATAAAAATAGTAGTAACGTAGTAGTAATAGCACTTACATTACTCTTTGTATCCAGTGGAGGCTCTTGGGGGTTTAAACACGCATGCGCTACTTTAATGACATGTTCGAGTTTCCGTGGTTGCTCTTCAACTTTTGCCGCCAGAAATAATGTTGTTGGGGAGATGGTCTGTGGAGGGAAGAGGACGAATTTTTATGGTCATGTCAAAAGATGCAAGCCTATTTTAAAACTCTGATATCAGTCATTTATTTTCATGTCGCTCATTTTTAAATATGAAATAAAGATTTCTGTCTTTATATCAAAATTACTGTCACAAAGTCTGAAATAGTTTGAAGTTCCTCATGAGACAATACAAGAAATACATATGAACTGAGAATGTAAACGAAGAAGAACAGTAAACACAGCACTCTGTTCTGTGCATCATTTCACCTTAAATTTGAAGTGCATCAACAGCTGTACTGATTGACCATATTTACACAGAGACTCATGAATACTCATATGGTTAAAAAGGCATGCCGTGTGGATGAAAATACTTACATTTCTGTGGAATTTGGTGAAAGAATGGTACATATAAAATCTGTGCATGTAAACAATGGCAGTATTTATTGTGAGTTGAGAACTGATGTTTGGAGTTAAGAAAAAGGTAGGATTACGTAATCTCAGACTTTACTGACACAAGCACGAATTCATGTTTCGTGGTCATACAAATTGCACGCAAAGCCAAATTTTACATTTAACAAACATCTACACTATTACATAATTTAAGCTGGTTACGTTTGGCAATGCAGACGGTAACCGGCCTGTTCTTGTGCCACTGTCATTACAATGCGCGTGAGTGCTGCTGTCACGCGCCTGACAAAAGCAACGCAAAACGACTACTTTGAGTAAGTCGGGGTAATAACAGACAGGGGAGGTAATATCAAGCTCACCGACAGATAACGTTAGCGTTATATAAACAAACTGTACGTGAATCATTTGTAGGACATGTACATTAACCACGAAGTACCCGCGTGATACATAAACGCGCTCTTCTAACATACAGGACTTTAAATAACAACGTCGAGCAATTTTAGCCGAGGTCAGAGCTATTATAGATACTCGTGGCAAACAGAAACGACAGATATTATAAATGTGAAGACAATACAAACAGTCACAAAAACGGGCCTGCTGTTAACCAGCGCTTCTGAAGGATACACATTTAGTCTCTGGCCCATGTCCTGAATAAGATTCGCGGCTTGCTGTCGATACGACAGCTCTCTGTCTGGCTCCACTCCGCAGCGGCGGGACGGGGTAGTTTCGAGTTGTTCCCGGGTGAAAAACCATTTGGACGATGATCCCCGGCACGCCGCCATTACCGTCCAACAGACGAACAGAGAGCGAGCGTCACGTAATTTCACATACGTCACGTACGCGCGTCGTCACATCCTTGACGTACGTCTGCGATGCTGCTGGGAAGTGTAGTTCTTCTTTTTCGGTATTATGGGGAGGTAACTCTAACATTTAAAGTGTATTATCGCCACCTACTGTATAGGAGTGTAGTTTATTTTCGAGTGAGTTGATCGTCCATACTTTGAAAGACCAAGAAGTTTGAAAAGTCACACATTCTCTAAAAGTCACACATTCTCTAAACTGTGACTGCAAATGTCACTGATGTTGCTGGAACTTCAGAACTTTGTTGCATATCTGCAAAATGTACTGACCCAAAACATTTTACAAAACCTATCGTGTTGGTAATTTGACCAAGGCAGGCAAAATGTAAAGTATTTTTTTTGTCACTGTGTGGGCCACACTGGTCAAAATGTTTCACCATGACAGTCAACCATTGAAATTAATTTCATAGAAAAAATATGTAAGAACATTTAAACAGTAGGGTACATTTATTTTTGTAGGAGTGTATTACATGTAAAGTGATATCTTGCTTGTCCAATTACTGTACATTTATTTCTTATGTTACAAAAAATACAAAACAATTACAAAACAACACTCGGTCACTCTTGTTAGTCAGGCCAAAGATTATTAATCTTCAGATTGCTCTTTCATTGCTGCAGTTTAGAGTTGTGGAAATTAGTTGAGGTGCAAACTACAGACAATTGTACTTATGTTTGCACACATGTGCCAAAGAATTAGAAATTTAATGAAATCATAAAGAACTTCCAATCTGATGTGAACAAGAAGCTTATTGTTGAAATTATTGATCTTATTGATATGAACCTATTGTTTCGAAAAACACAAATACTAATTAATTTGATAATTGAGCCAAAGCAATTGAGAAAATTTGTAAAAGCCCCTTGAGTGAAATATTAAAAGAAAACATCATTCATTCATTCATTCATTCATTTTCTTTTCGGCTTAGTCCCTTTATTAATCTGGGGTCGCCACAGCGGGATGAACCACCAACTTATCCAGCATATGTTTTACGCAGCGGATGCCCTTCCAGCCACAACCCATCTCTGGGAAACATCCATACACACCCATTCACACACTACGGACAATTTTAGCTTACCCAATTCACCTATACCGCATGTCTTTGGACTTGGGGGAAACCGGAGCACCCGGAGGAAACCCACGCGAACACGGGGAGAACATGCAAACTCCACACAGAAATGCCAACTGACCCAGCCGAGGCTCGAACCAGCGACCTTCTTGCTGTGAGGCGAACGTGCTACCCACTGCGCCACCGCGTCGCCCAAGAAAACATCAGAGTAATTTAAATATGTGGATGATCTTTTTGTGTGGCAAACATTCATGTAGGTGATGGTGTATATTAGTGATAAAGTGCATATTCTTTGTGGATGAACATATATATATTTTTATAATTTTACCAACCCGTTGTAACCTTTCAACAACACATGACAAAAAATAAAGCTATTTTATTTTACTTATTTATTTATTTTTCTACATAGTTAACTTTAGACAGAACAGACAGAAGGATGTCATCTTTGATTAAATATAAATCAGTAAAAAACAAAGCATATCAGAAAGGTTTAATGCTCACTCAGGTGACATAGTCATTACAGATACAGATACAGCTGATCAGTCACTCAAATTGTTTTCTTGCAAGCCCTAAAAATTCCAGAGCATTTCCAGCAAGCAGTTTATCCTAAACAAAAGAGTGAAAAGTATTAGATTTTATATGTATGTGATTTTTCAATTAATATTTAAGTCTAACATATTGGCAATTTGATCACACGGACGGACGGACGAACAGACGAACAGACGGACGGACGGACGGACGGACGGACGGACGGACAGACAGACAGACAGATAGACAGATAGACAGATAGATAGATAGACAGATAGATAGATAGATAGATAGATAGATATCTTGCCTTTAGTACGCTATCAAACTCATCCATGGATTCAATCAATGTACCTGGCTCCAGTTCCCCCAGTGGAAATGGATAATCTGTTCCTAACATCACTTTGTCCTGCAAAAAGAATACAAAAGTCCAGTGCCTGAAATACTAGTTTTACTATTACCTCAGTTAGACTTTACATTGATAAATTGCTTGTATAAGTCACTAGTTACACAGCAAGGTTTATTATTATGGCTGATGCAAGAATGAAAATAACTAGCCTACCTTTCCAATGACATCAATGAGTAACTTCAGTGAAAGTGGGTCATGCACAAGAGAATCAGTGTAGAAGGATCCTAAATATTTGCGTGGGTTGATCTTGTTGTCAGTAGCACAAAGATCAGGTCGCACATTAAATCCATGCTCAATTCGGCCAACAGTGTATGGAAAAGTACCACCTGGAACACAAAATATGAGCTAACATATGCCTCATTTCTAGTAACTGCAAAAAAAGCCTTTATAGTTTATTGCTAGCCCTATAGTGTTGTTTTGCTGTCCACAAATCATAAATTAATATTTTTTTTACCTCCATGAGCAAAGCAGACCTTAAGTTTAGGAAATTTTTCAAAAACACCTCCAAAAAGCATAGAACAAATTGCCATCGTAGTTTCTGCTGGCATACCTGTTCGAAAGAAAAACAAAACAATGAAAGCCCAATGATGATTCTATAAAAGGTGTTAAGAAACATCAAACAAAAATAAAATGCAATAAAAAAACTAATCAAAATATGTTATTACACACACACGCACGCACGCACGCACGCGCACGCACGCACGCACACACGCACGCACACACGCACACACACACACACACACACACAAATATTATGTTAAAACACTAATTTAAACTCACCAACTAACCAAGGCAGCCAGTATTTTGCCATTCTACCATCTGTCTGCATGTCCCACGGATGCACAAATAGCGAGCAGTTGAGCTCCTCTGCGGCCTGTTGTAAGGTGCAAAATATTGCTGACAATAAAATACAATTTTATGAATGTTCTACAAAAGGCAATGACACTTACAGCATAGACAGGATACAGCTCTGGGGCATTGAGGTCCCATGTGTTTATATGAGAGCCAATTTGCACTCCAGGAAAGCCCAGCTGATTCACACAGCGCCTCATCTCTTGTACTGCCAGATCAGGGGCCTGCATGGGCAAAGTACCCAACCCAATGAAACGTTTTGGATATTGCTTTACTGTAGCAGCCAGATCATCATTGAGAATCCCACACAGGTCCAGTGTGTCATTAGGTTTGGCCTTTAGAAATGGAGAAGACCACTGATTTAAAATAATACACCTTATTTATTTATTTGTTTGTTTATTTATTTGTTGTGTGAGATATACAGGCATTTGTAAATTTATTCTGTCTGCTATTGTTAGCTGTACTCTTAAAAAGCTTCTACTTGATATTGAAAACTGGTATTTCTTATCATATTACTATACTTTTTTTAATATGTTGTCTTTTATTTGATTAATTATTAACTTGCTGTTTTGTGGCACAAAACAAATTACATGAAAAAACATGTTGTGATTACTTTTGACAGTGATTCTTACCCAGTAGCTAAACATCACAGGCACAGTGGAAAGGGCCTGCACTGTCACTCCTGAAAACAATAAAAACAAATTTCTGTAATATTAAATAATAAACTAAAGTTGAACTGGTTTAAGGATAATGTAGAAATAAATTGTATCAGAGACTATAGCAAAAGTGTACTTTAAAGGTTTGTTTAGAGAGAAGAAAACAATATTATTATTTTATTAGACAATATATTCATGTATTTTCCTTCGGCTTAGTCCCTTATTTATCAGGGGTCGCCACAGTGGAATGAACCGCCCAGACAATGTATATTTTATGAAATATTATGTCTTACATTTCTAGATTATCAAACCAAGCCTAGTTGTTTTCCAATTTTGCATTGATATTACAACAATTATGGTCACTGTGTGATTTTGTGTATTTGTTGTGATTTTGAACAGTTTTGTTTTGTGCAATAGCAATTTCACATCTACAAAAACAAATATGGAGCCTTGACTCTCAAATCTTTTTCACATGATATGTGTATGTTATCAAATGATATATAATAGGGTGACAGTTCAATTAGATTCAATTTAATTGACTCACTCATTATCCTTCGGCTGAGTCCCTGATTTATGAGGGGTCGCCACAGTGGAATGAACCTATGCGGCAGATGTTCTTCCAGCTCAATTCAATTCAATTTAAATGAATTTCATTTAATTAAATTCACTCTCACACACTCACTTACCTTTGGCTTATTCCCCACTTTATCAGCGGTCACCACTGCAGAATGAACTGCCAGCTTCTTAATTGTTTTACACAGCAGATGCCCTTTCAGCTGCAACCCAGCACTGAGTTCAGTTCAATTCAATTTAAGTTTAACTTTTGTATAGTTTTTTTTTCTTTTCTTTTTTAACAATAACTGTCATTTCAAACCATTGCAAAGGTTGTTTATTATTATACCATATGTGAATGGAAAAAGGCAATAAAAAGTGTACAAAATAGTCCTGTTAGCAGGACACCAACAGTCTTTTTATAACTTTAGATATGCTTTACTGCTGTGTTTCTCAACCACGTTCCTGGAGGACCACCAGCCCTGCACATATTCCATTTATCCTTAACCAAACACACCTGATTCAGATCATCAGCTCATTGACAGAGACTGAAAGACCTGTAATGGGTGTGACAGACAAGGGAGACATCCAAAACATGCAGTGCATGGTCCTCCAGGAACGTGCTTGAGAAACACTGATTTACTGTATTTACCATGTTTCTCCATATCCCTAATCCGAGCCTCTGCATCCCAGCAGTTCTCCTGGATCACTCTGAATAATTTTCCATCCTTCATCATTTTAGCTTCTCCCTGGCACACAAGAAACAGTGAGAAACAGTGTTTGAGTAAATGTAATTACTTTCTGTACTATGTTTATTTTTGGCTGCTTTGTATTATGACTTAGCATCAAAGATATTATTAACTTTTACTCTCTATTTGACTATATTTGTCAGTGATTATTCCGTACTCTTTACTCCAATACATGATGATGAGTAAACCTACAAATACATTACATTCTGCATAGCACCTAACTTTTTATTTCTGCTACAAAAGAAGCACTGCTAAAATCTACAGAGTACTATCTTGTGTGTTTTGTTCTACTCACTCAAACGTGTCAATAGGCTACTTTGTGGGTGAATTAGCAGGTTGTGTTATATTTCAGAAAAGGACTTAATCCAGTAATCAGACAGAATGAAACCAGCAAATTCAGTGCAAATAGATTTAAATGCCAGAAACGCCACTTAAACAAATATTAGAGTGGAAGTTAAAGGGTTAAAACTGGTGACTTCTAACTTGTGGTGGAGTGTATGCTGTAAGGTACTTTTACTTAAGTATGATTTTCAGGTACACTTTACACTGTAATCATGTACTGTAAAACTAAATCCACTTTGTTACGTGACAGTTAATACTTTCAGACACCTGGTGGCGGTAAATAGCAAAGTCAAACAGTTTCAGTATTTCAAGGCTATAAACTTTTTGAGTTAAGTTTTTAAACATAGTTAACATATATATTCTATATCCTAATAAAATAGGTTATTTAATTTTATTTAGCATATATCTAGAGTGTGTTTTTAGAGTGTGTCGTTGCCATTGAAGTTAAGGTTTGTTTATATTTGCAGAATCCAATTTATTTGGTCAGTGAAAACATTAATAATGTTTTCTTAAAGGTTATTCTTAAAAAAAATGTTTTTTTTTTTGCAATTCAGGTTGTTCATTTTTAAAAATCTTTTTTTTTTTTTTACAATTATCATAATTGCAGTCATTTACTCTTCATTTTGTTGGTTGTTTGTTGTAAGGCAAATTGTGTTTATAAGGCACAGGCTGATTTATTAGTGTATGTGTGTGAGAGTACTTATATGTACTCAAGGTGATCTGGTTTTAGTCTCATATTTTACTGACGCTAAACCCCATGTGGAGCTCAGCTGCTCAGAGAGGAGCCAAGGGAAGGCCTGCTGTCCTCTTTTTCCACCAACACAAACCCTCCCGATTATCATGCAGGTATTCTCAAAAATGAGGGCTTTATAGGAAGTATTGCTCATTCGATTAAATAAAAAACAGCACTGGAAAGGAATTCAGGCATACTAGCAAAGTGCTGCTACAGTAACTTGTTCTAACAAAACATTATTAATGATTAGCACTCTTCATGTTAATTTAGTCTTTCCATTTGAAAATAATAATTACTATTGTAGCAAAGCAAAAAATCAGCTAAGCAACAGAGTAGGCCAGAAACCACCAGAAACAGGCAGCTGAAATACAGTACAGAGGAATCCAATTACTCTAAAGGCCTGCAGGTACACAGAGAAGCTGGCAGATGCTTTAACATCGCCCTGCTCAGAGTGGAGGATCAGATCTGTCTCTGCTGCCCACTCATTCCTCACGGGGGTCGTAATGTACTCTCACACTTTCAGGAAGAGCTCACATGAGATCATGCCAGCTGGATCTATAGCCAGGCATGCAGAACCCTTTCCGTCCAGGTGGTGTTCTTCCACCGTCATCAGGCTGAGCTACAGATCAAGCTGATTTTCTCCATCAGCAATGATCCGGTGTGTAAGGCAATACATAATAATAATAATAATAATAATAATAATAATAATAATAATAATAAT
>CAIGQV010000001.1:9384913-9415474 GCA_903798115.1 Danio jaintianensis
ATTACAGTAATTTAACTGCTTATTGAGCATAGTTCTGAAAATGTCATTTTGCTCAAAGGGGTTTAAAATACTAATCCTGTTCAAATGTTTTCCTAATGCAGTCTATTTCTGAATGTGTAATTTTGTCTCTTAATCCTTTTGAAAATTAGTTCGTTTTTTACAATCTCATCTGTGGTTTTAGGACTGGAAAGTTTGTATTTGCTCATGGTCAAATCTACGGCTGACTCACACCTCAAGTGGAGCTGTTCAGAGGTGCATCTTATCTCATATCAGCACTTCCACTCTTAGAAGCAGCATTAGTCTGCACCTGCAGGATCTGAGTGTTGCTGTATGCTGGAGCTCCCCTCTGTGCAGTCAGTTTGAGCCACTGAATTATTCATAAGATCCTTCAATTCTCCACTGGTAAAATTGTGGGGGCATTAGAATGTGACTAAGAAGCCTTATAAAAAGTCAAATTAATGAAGAATCAGAAACTGGAATTTTTGTTCAAAGTCAACTGTTCATTTGTTCCCAAACCCCTCCTTTGCGTGAGGCTAATCTGCGCTGATTGGTCCGATGACCCAGTCTGTTGTGGTTGGTCGACTGTGTTCAGCGCGAGACAGAGAGAAACGCCCAGGACGCTTATGAAGTACTCAGAGCACAGAGTATATGTGTGAGCCCAATGCACGAATGCATTAAAGCAATGCAGTTAAACTCCAGCATATTCCTCTATTCTTAACACTAACTCCAAGTAATAACAACGACACACATTCAGTATTAATCCACACAGTGGCAAAAGTTGAACTATTTTGAAAATTGACCACGCCACGCTTGTGAAGAACAGCTGATGGTGGCCATAGCAATAAACAGCAGGAGATTGCGAGCACAAAACTCATTTAAATCGGTAACGGAACATGGTTTTGGATGAGATATGTGAATAGCCCCATAAAGATTTAACCTGAGAGATACATTACAAGCACTGATCTATAACAGATACGTGATTACAAGCTGTGCGGAGTGATTACAAGTTACAACACACAATTAAATACATATTTTGCAAACTAACTTACAGAAAACGATGCAACCATTTTAATCACTCTTCACGTTGTGTAGGAAGGAGAAACACTTACAGGATCTGGTGGAAGAAGAAACTGGTCCATACAAACTGTGTAATAATGTTGTATATAATGATATTAAAAAAAAAAAAAAAAAACGATTCTATATTATATACAACTATAATAATAATACAGTATATAATGTTGTTTAATAATCAGCTCTTCATCAAACGCTTACACATATACCAGCCAGCTGACCACTCATATATCAAGTACACTTGACCTCTGCCACAGTGATGGTTTTACCGAACTCATATTTGGCTCAGTTAACAGTAAATTTAGTGTTTGTCAGAAGATTGAAAACTTGACTAAATAAATTCACGTGTTCAGGCCATGAGGAGATGTATAAAACCACATACTCTAAAGTAAGCTGTGCAACTGGAAACATCAGCCAGCACTATGCTATTGAGCCACTGAAAAGTGCTCAGGGCATTTTTCATTCCGAATGCCATTGATTAATGCCAGTCTCCTTAGCACGTTCGGTTAGTGGCCCTGCCAGTGTCCTTTTAATAGTTTTAGTTTTAAACTTAACCAACACAATCCATGCAATCGTCTCACCTTGTCATTTTTCAGGACAGCATTTGGCAGGGTAAAACTAACATCAATATCATGCTCAATAACTGACATCAGGAATGTCACTGAACAACACTGTAAACCTATACACCAACTCAATGATATCAGCTTTCAGAGTTGGAGACAAATGAATGGCTGAGCATCTCTGAATGTTTTAGCTTACCATCAACTGTTCATTGGTTCATATGTGAGCAACCTGATTAGGATTTAGGAACAAAGGTCCCTGTACACTATTCTTTGCTTTTCAGACATATGGCTTTGTCTCATGATGGTGTTTAATCATGTTCACACATGACAAATTCAAGATCTTCAGCAGAGATCAGGTCTGTGATTGACATATTCTTGATCTGACAGCTTATTTTGGATCACATAAGGACCACTATATAGAGTTTTTGACTAACCACGAGTCATTGGTAACAACACAAACTCCTCACTTTCACCAGGGCTAAAACTCCTTTAACTTGCTTTCTAATAAAACCAAGTTTTCATTTCTCAATATTTTAACTGGCCAAATTACACACTCAGTAAGTGTACAAAATTGTGAAAATTACTCAGGAATAGTGGTGCTTTTCACGAATAGTGGTGCTGTCTTAAATAAAAAATAAAGAATTGACTGTGGACAAGTTCTGCAGAGTTCAAGTGATTCTTACCAAAAAGCAAAAAAAAACAACCATGTATTTCCTTCCTCCCAGTTACTCTTCAGCTCAAAAAAATACACACTTAGTATAGACCAAGGTCTAGTGAAACCTCTCCAATGCACTCTGATGTTCAGCATGATAAGTGCAGACTAACTTCCAAGCAGAATAACTTGGGCTTCCCTACCACTCAGCAAATGTAACAAGTCTGACAGAAACATGAAGCATCTTACTTTAAACTAGGACTTTTTTTGCTAAATCTGATAATGTGTTAAAACACCTAAAAGACCAGCTTGACCATTGTGTTTAACGCTTAAAAAACGTGTCTTAATAGACTACTGGAACTAATTTGGCTGACTGTATTCCAGTCATCAGGATAATTAGGGGACACCGATGTTCTTATAAGAATCATTTTTGAGAAAGTATGCCTGGGGCTCACTCATATTCTTCTGGTCTAGTTGAGCCAATTGAAACAGTGGGCCAAGAGTTGAATCTAACCTTTGAGCAGCGATTAATTTATTGGGACACAAAGACAAGTCAACCCGATCTTGACAAGCATCCTTCTCAGCATGCATAGGAATTGGATCTACTTTTGCGCAATCATCAGCATTATCAGTGAACGGTATCGAAACAACTTCATGTGACACGTTAGAATCAGTCCACACACTACTACATCTAGCTAAGTCAATTCATAAAGTGAATGTTATTTCAGGAATTGGAAGAGATGGACGAACACCCACTGCTGTGTCACCTGTCACCAATTCAGATTGAAAATTTATTCTGTGTAACATCCATAACTCCCATTGCAAACCCTTGAATACTCCCTCTAAGATAAGTGAAAGACTTGAACCTGTATCTCACAGAATGCGAACCGGTTTGCTCAAACACAGTTCCACTATCCTGGAAAGCTCTATAACATAATGACCAGGGCTCTTACAATATTAGCAATCTCTGTCACCATTCAATATGGTAGGCTTGTTGCTGGATGATTTATAAGGTGACAAAATGGGTGGATCAGCAGGAACTTTCCGAATAATTATTAAAAATAAAAAAGTTAACAAAGCGGTCTATTTAGTGACTACAAAGTTAATAAATAGCAAAAACCAACTTGGGATGCCAGTAGTTACAAATGAAAAATAATCCAGACAGTCACATCAAGGATGATACAGCCACACACATCTTTCCTCCCACACCAATAAGCTGAGAAGATTGTACATTTTTGGTTGAGTTCCTATTTATGTTACAGCCACTGTCATAAGACAGGGCTAACATAAAGACACGGTCTAATAGGGCAATTTATTGAAAAAAAAGCCCCCACAAAAATATAAATAATGTATAGGAGAAATTGTTCAGGAGAAAAAAAAAAGTAGAGTGCAACTCGGACTATCACTTTGTGTTTGAGCACAGATATAGGTAATATGCTATTACCTGTAAGCTCAGAAAATAAATAAATACATGGGCATGTAACCGAGTTGCTCCCGATTCTGGCTGATTAAATAATTCATGTGACATTCCCCAGATCTGTTTTTTCAGCTCTTTATAATCACTCTGACTGACCACCTATTGACTCTCAGCTCTTAACCTTCAGCATGTGACTTCCACAGGCCAGCAGAGCAGTGTGGTGTGCATGACATACACAGCCACTCTCTGTCACAATCACATAGCTGCCATTTATCTGAACAGTTGACTGAGGCATATTTGAGTTCTACTTACTTGGCAAGCACAGTACAATATTGGATGCTACATAATAGGCAGTCAACAGGTTTTGTGGCTCTCATTCATCATTGCAGTCAGTTAAATTTGTGAGCTGTGGTATAGTATTTATCTTTAATAATGGTCTGATAAAGACTCTGTTGAAGGAATACAAGCGTATTGTCCTGTATATAGCATCAATTGAAAACTGCATGTCCTGGATTAGATGGAGACCACAACTAACATTTAACTGGCAGTTTGTAAGCTGTGCTGTTGTCTGTTTCTGCATTTTTAAAATACAAGATAGTGTCACTTTCTTTTTCTTAATCATGATTTTATATCTCACGGTGTGAACCTGGTGTTACATTATTGCTCAAAATTTTATTTCAATTATTAATTTCCCTTTTTCCTCCTTCTTTCATTCAGAAAAGATATGTAAAATTGACTAAAGTAATGGTTTTACATTACAAGAGATTTTAATGTTATTCTAAACTTCCTATTAATCGAATGAACCCTTAAAGGGGTGGTCCACTACAATATCATATTTTAAACTTTAGTTCATGTGTAATGTAGCTGTGTGAACATAAACAACATTTCTGAATGTAAGACGCTCAAAGTTCAATGCAAAGGGAGACATTTTACATTTACATTTAGTCATTTAGCTGACGCTTTTATCCAAAGCGACTTACAATTGAGGTTCACAAAAGAATAAATCAGTACAAGAGAAAACAAAGCATACGTAAGTGAAATCAGACTAGTCTTGAGTAGGTAAAACGCAATATACGAGCTAAGTGCAGTCAAGGTTTTTTTTTTTTTTTTTTTTTAGTGGGTCAGGTGTAGACGAAAGAGATGAGTTTTAAGGCGATTTTTAAAGATGGACACAGAGTCTGCCAAACGTGTTGTAAGAGGCAGATCGTTCCACCATCGTGGGACCGATTCAGAGAAAGTGCGAGAGAGTGATTTCTTACCTTTTTGGGACGGCACCATGAGATGACGCTCGTTAGCAGAGCGCAGTGGTCTGGAGGGTAAATATGTCTGTATTAGTGAGTGAAGGTAGGCGGGTGCTAAACCTGTGGTGGTCTTGTAGGATATGAGCAGAGCTTTGAATTCGATGCGGGCGGCTATAGGGAGCCAATGTAACCTGACAAAGAGGGGTGTTACATGCGCTTTTTTCGGTTCATTGAAGACTACTCTTGCCGCTGCATTCTGTATCATCTGTAGAGGTTTGATAGTGCAGGCCGGGAGTCCAGCGAGTAAAGCATTGCAGTAGTCCAGCCTGGACAGGACCAGAGCTTGTACCAGGATTTGTGCAGCATGCGCTGAGAGAAAAGGTCTGATCTTCCTAATGTTGTAGAGAAGGAATCTGCAGGACCTGGCAGTGTTGGCAATATGATCTGTGAAGGTTAGCTGGTCATCGATTATTACTCCCAAGTTTTTGGCTGTTCTGGAGGGTGCAGTGGTCGATGATCCCAGTTGAACAGAGAGGTTGTGACGGATCTTAGGGTTGGCGGAGATGACGAGAAGTTCAGTTTTCGTAAGGTTCAGCTGAAGGTGATGGTTCCTCATCCAGAGCGAGATGTCACTCAGGCATGCCGAAACGCGTGCTGAAACCGATTGATCATCCGGATGGAACGCAAGGTGAAGCTGCGTGTCGTCCGCATAGCAGTGATAGGAAAAGCCATGCTTTCGAATGACGGATCCCAATGATGTCATGTAGATCGAGAAGAGCAGCGGTCCGAGCACTGAGCCCTGAGGGACGCCGGTCTTGAGATGTTGCGATTCCGAGACTTCACCTTTCCACGATACCCTGAAGGACCTACCTGAGAGGTAAGACTGGAACCATTGGAAAGCCGTATCAGAGATTCCCACGGTCTTGAGGGTCGAAAGGAGTATGCAATGGTTAACCGTGTCAAAAGCAGCTGAAAGATCCAGTAGGATGAGGACCAATGACTTAGAGGCTGCCCTAGCCAGTCTTAGGTCTTCAACAACCGAGAGCAGTGCGGTCTCCGTGGAGTGGCCCCTCTTAAAGCCTGACTGCTTGCTGTCCAGGAGGTTGTTCTGAGTAAGGAAGGATGAGAGTTGGTCAAAGACGACACGCTCCAGAGTTTTTCCAATGAAGGGCAAGAGAGATACCGGTCTGTAGTTTTCTAGAAGTGCAGGATTAAGAGAGAGTTTCTTTAGGAGCGGGGTGATGCGAGCCTCCTTAAAGGCTGTAGGAACTGTACCAGAGTTTAGAGATGAGTTGATGATGTGTGTGAGTGCAGGGACGATCGATGGAGAGATAGCCTGAAGTAGATGGGTGGGGATAGGATCCAGCGGGCAGGTAGTCGGGTGGTTGGAGGCAATGATCTTTGCAATGTCGTCCTCCATTAGTGGAGAGAAAGAGGGGAGCGAGGTCTCAGGAGTCGAAGCGTGGACCATCGGAGGCGGAGCAGTGAACTGACTGCTGATGGTGGTAGTCTTCTTTACAAAGAAAGAAGCAAAATCATCAGCCGTCAAGTCCGAGGAGGGAGGAGGGGTAGGAGGACAAAGAAGAGCAGAGAAGGTTTTGAAGAGAGTCCGAGAGTCAGGTGAGTTGTTATTTAGAGACATTGGCTTTTACAGAGTTAGCTTAGCAAAGCATACAATGAACGAACTTTGGGGACTACAAAAAAATACATCCGGGCTAGTGAGATCACAAGGGTTTTCTGTTACACGCATTTACCGCGCACACACCCTGTGCAGCGAAGGGGCGTGGCCAGAGGCGCTGTAATATTACAGCAGAGAAAGCTAAAATGCTCTCCAAACTCTGCTATTTCCACAGAGCTTCTTCTGTTTCTGTATTTGGGCTTCCAAAGGACATGACACCAAGACAGAAGTGCTTACAGTTTAATTTTAATGTTCCAGAGAATTATAAAAATATATATAGCAAGCATTTGACAAAGGAGAACTTACAGAATCTCTCCCAGTTCAGTGCTGGCTTCAGCTAAAACTCCTCAAAGGAGCAGCTCCAACAAGCAGAAGCTGTGGATTGTGGGCCACAAACTGTAAGTATTTTTATTTGTTAAAATTGATCTATGACATGCAGAGTGTCTAGCGTTAACGGTATGTTGTAGCAAGAATGTAAACAACGGGTAATGCTGTTTGGCACCACGAACAATTTAACTACAAATTCATATTTATTAGTGAAACAGCTGTAAACACCCACAATCTTCACCCAGCGCTGCACTGTCTCCCTATGCGACTGCGTTCCCTGCGTTAAGGCTCAAACAGATACTGCTAACAGCTAACTTACTCTGACTGACAGTATTTACACAGCTGAGGCAAAACGCATGCTTGTGGAGGCGTGACGCTTTACTGGTGACGTGGAGCTGATCCACGAATCACAGCACATTATGTTAGCTGACCAATCAGAGTCTCTTGGGGGCGGGCCTTTCAGAGGAACTAGGAAACGTTTTCATGTTAGCAGAGTAGCTGTATATAATCAGAGTAAGATATATATAAAAATAATGTGATTTTCTACAAGCGAAGCATGAGCTCACATTGCTTTGCATCTTATAAATACAACCAAGCCTTAAAATTACGCTCTGGACCACCCCTTTAAGGACATATTACAGCAGGACATTTTCAACATTGATAGTTAACATTTTATTTCAAGCAACAAAATAGTTTAGTTGAATGCCTTTACTTGTAGTTAACAATAATATACCCTTGTTTTATCGCTGCCACATCCTTCAGTAGCTAAAGATCTTGCAGGGCTGTTTAAACAGACGTTTAAAGTCATATGCTTTGTGACTTGATACATGATAAACAAAGAAATATTAGTCATCTAAATCTTGTTGAAACCATTTTGCACCGCTAATTAAACACAGAAACATTGCTGCTCTGGCAGTGCAGATTCATTTACTATTCTTTGCATCTGACATATAGAGGCTCTTTAATATCTCTACCCTCTCCAGGCTCAATGCCTGTCATGGTCCAGTGAGTAAATAATCAGCCCATGTTGTTTGTTCCCCTGGTGCACTTCATTTAATTGTTTAATTGCTTTTAACCAGTGTTTTATGTGCTCTTTTGCCAGGTCTGTTGGAAAGCAGCATGCGCCTGAAGCCTCATGAGGCTCAGAGTTACAGGAAGAAAGCTTTGTGGGTGTCCTGGATCTCCATTGTGGTAACGCTCATCCTGGCGGTGGCAGGTTTCAGTAAGTTCATAGTGCTGCTTTTCCAGCCATCATGTTGTTCAGCTATTGTTGAGGTTAGAACTGTTCTCAGACCGCTCACAGTCTGATGCATATTACACACCATACTGAAAATTCAACGCTCCAGTTTGATTGGCTGACAGACTTACACTCAAAATGTTTCCTTTTTCTGGAATGGTGTTCACTTTTTTCTGTTGTCTAACAAGATTAGACAGTGTGCTCATTTTGAAAGAAGATGTTTGAATCATTTAGCTTGAACATTAAGATTTGGTTCAAGCCTCGGCTGGGTCAGTTGGCATTTCTGTGTGGAGTTTGCATGTTCTCCCCGTGTTCGCGTGGGTTTCCTCCGGGTGCTCCGGTTTCCCCCACAAGTCCAAAGACATGCAGTATAGGTGAATTGGGTAAGGTAAAATTGTCCGTAGTGTATGTGTGTGAATGAGAGTGTATGAATGTTTCCCAGTGATGGGTTGCAGCTGGAAGGGCATCCGCTGCATAAAACATATGCTGGATAAGTTGGCGGTTCATCCCGCTGTGGCGACCCCAGATTAATAAAGGGACTAAGCCGAAAAGAAAATGAATGAATGAATTAAGATTTCTAATTTGCATCACACTTTTTTTTTTACAGTGTCAGATGTCAGGCGTGTAAGTGTCATTTTATTGATTCTTTAGCAAGATGGGAAAACGCAGAGACTTCCATTTTTGATGTTTTACTTTATTTTGTGCTTATTGGAGGGTTTGCCATTGTGGTGAAGTGTTGAGTGTGTGCTTGGGTTAATGACCTGCTAAGAATGTAACTTTCTTTAATATAAACAGCTATGGGAGTGCCATGGTTATAAGTAGAATTATCTTTAGGCTGCCAATGGAGAATGGCAATCTATGTCAAGGCGAGTTGTGTTCCCCAATGTTTTATGACACGCTCAGAGGCTCACAATGTAAACCAATGCATATCACCATAGAAAAAGTAGACTGTTTTATAGTTACACTTTTTGAAAAACATCTTACTAACACTCATAATAAAATGAACTAATGTGACACTCATTGTGTATCTGAGAAGCGGAAAGTATTATTTACATATCATTTGGTCTCCAGCTCAAAAGTGGAACAAGAGAAATAAAATAAATCCATGACCTTATCCATAATTGGCAGGGTATCAATAAGCTTCCGCAAGAAAAAAATTCCGTAAATGGTTTTCTTCTTTATTTGTTGTGTGAGTGCTTACAGTTTATTGGAAACCATTATACACTAACTTATAGAGATCAATGGGATGCACATTCACAGAATGCACTGAGCTGTGAAGACACATTTCTCATTCTCTATACCTAACATTATGTGTGAAAAGAAATGTGCTTGACAGTTTGGAAGCACATCTGGATAACCAGATTGAATCATGTCTAAATAAACTGAATCAATCAAGTTCGACAAAGTGTCAATAATGTGTTTTCATGCTCAGCCAAAGTGTTTTTTATGACTCTGATTACACATATTTTGTACAACCATTCACAGTTAGGGTACACAACAATTACATTTTTTCATGCCAGTTTGTTACTGTGGTATAATGGATTTCACATGACCAGTCTAAAGGCCTTTCAAACTGTATATAGGAATATATTACATTGTTCTGAAACAAGGACTAAAATTGTTACAGTTTTGCCATTTCTTATTGGTTTAATTCACTCCTACAATGCAACATTTTGAAATGGATCAAAATGTTACGTTCATTTCATTGGTCATTGTGCACCTGTTCATTGCATTCTGCTCATGTCTGTCTTTATTCGAGATGGGGAAAGCATAGCTCCACAAGCTTGTTGTGGCTTTCTTTGTACAGTAGCTGTTGTGTATTTTCTCATTCTAAGTAAGAATATTGCCTTTGTCTGTATTTTATGTGTTTTGGACAGTTGTTTTTAAGTCTTTCTGTTAGATCTATGATATATTGTGATAAAGCCTGGTTCAATAGTCTGCTGGGCATCACAAGCAGACTGCAAGTTATTTTACAAGCAGTTTCATCTTGGTGTGAGTGTTTTGTTGCAGATTCAAGTCTCATTCACATTTTTATACAGTCTATGCCTAATGAACCGAACTAAGAAGCTATACTTTTTTAAACAACTGCTACAAATGTGCCGGTGTGAAAATGCCCCAAAGGCACAGTCCAGGCAATTTGAGTCTCTTCCTGTATAAGTGGGCTATTCTTGGCCAAAATAAGCTACAATGTGGACCAGACCTTATGCTGCTGAGTCAAAGCCATGGCGATGTGAGACTAGCTTGAACAGACAGTGGCATCCATCAGGATGGCAGCTAGTTCAGACTAGATCTGGCACAGGCAGAATGTAAAAGTTCAGATTTTGACTAGAGCTGAACTGTGCCTGTTGTAGGTGATCAGAATTGTTGGAACTGCTAAGTTTGCTGCCATACTAGAGTTAAAGTCTGCATGAACAGGAAGTTGCTGAGACTTTTATTTCAAGATGTTGATGTACTTCTAACTGTAACAATATATTGAGTAGGGGGATGGGGATTCCTTTTGCACGTACAGTAATTCTGTCGTAGCAAACCAATAGTAAGAGCGAAGATTATAGAAGATGCAGTTGCTATGGAAGCCATCAAGCTGACGTCAACAGAAGTACCGCCACTCCAAATGTGGAAGCAAATGGTCAGACTTTGACTGAAGATTACCAAAACAAACATTTTTTTGTCAGTGGATTGACTTGCATGGATAAATTATTCACCTGTAAGCTAGCATAATAAACACTGTTAATTTTGATTTCACACAGACTGTAAACATATTATTGTAATTTTCTAGTTGTCTGAAAAACAGACAAAGTTATATAAAATAAATAAGTTATTATTCATTACATTTTATTATTATTTAATACCTGAAGTAAAACAACAAAACAAAACATGCTTTGCAAAGCTTTTTTGAAAGAAACATAAAAAATCGTATGTTCTAATATGAATACCATTATCATTTTAACAACATTCATTCATTCATATTCCTTCGACTTAGTCCCTTTATTCATCAGGGGTTGCCACAGCGAAATGAACCGCCAACTTATCCAGCACTTATTTTACACAGCAGATGCAACCAGCTGCAACCCAGTACTGGGAAACATCCATACACACTCATTCACACACATACACTACGACCGATTTAGTTTATTTTAGTGTAACCCTGAAAGAAACATAAAAAATCATATAATCTAATATGAATACCGTTATCATATTAATAACATTGTGATTATAAATATTTTTCATACACATTTAGGAGGGAGCCCCTCTCAATGGGATCATGGCATTTGGGGCTCCCTGGCATTAAAACATTCTTGACGTTAGCCTTGTACTGCAGCTGCTCATAAGATTGAGGCAACACACAGTCAAGGAATGTTGCTTTTTTTAAAGGAGCATTTGTGCAGCAGATGCTCATTTAAAAATGTCAAAGCTTTCTGACATCTCTACAGTTGATTTGAGGATTCAGCAGCCTGGTTCCTTTGATGCTTTTTCTGTCTTCACGCCCTTGATTTAGAGCTAACAAAGATGGGGAGGTATTTGCCATGCATTTTACCATTATAGTGAACGTGCTATCTATCAAGATTACACAATGTATTTAGAAACATAAGTGTATATGAAGACAAATCATTTTTGCACAAGCACTCAGAGGAAGCGAAGGATAAACTAAATGTAGAAGGTTGAAAGAATGTTTCAGTATTTGTTTGCCAGATGATGATGATGACTCCCCATAGACGAGTTTTTGTTCCTGCCAAGGTTTTGTCCTTATTTTACCTCAGCGTCCTATTTATTTCTTGCCAATTTAGCCTTTGTCTCATTCTCTAAAGGCTGTAAGGCATAGTTCTGCATAAAGCTTATTTGAAATTATATATCTTGTATAAAAGCACAGGTTAATTGAATTGAGGAGGAAGAACAGTTTGAGGACATAAGCTGACAGAAATTTACAGCAGATTTATGCTCTATGTCTGAAATGAAGGAGAAGAGAAATTTTTCATCCCAGAAAGCTGGAGCTTTTGTAATATAAAAGCTTATGTATGGAGTTACATTTAACTACAGCTTTTAAACAGACGCATACAATGGTATACTATTTACTCACATGCTTTCATTATGTCATGCCTGCCTATTTATAATCTTTATTTCATAATATGATATGCAACACAGAAGAGGAAGTTGGCATTTGCCTCATATGAAGCAGACAGTGTGTTTATCACGAGTTGTCATTGATGAAGTGCATGGTTGTTTGACATTCAGCTTGAGAATAGTCACTGTGTTATCTGAGACCATGAACTTTCCAAAAGCTACAAAAGCTGTTTTGAATTCTTCATTGACTGTGACTTCAGTTTGTACCAGCCAATTTTCTCTGCCTCTATAGCCTTAATTACGTAAATCCCGTGGCTCATCTGTGCACGAGCTGTCTGAATGTCTCATGCTGAAACAGCATGTTTGACTTGTCCTCTGAGTTTCGTAACAGATAATGTGGCAGCAATCACTAGACTGTCACTGTGATACGGCAGTCACATTCTCAGTGGAAGAAATCTTTCTTCACTCAACAGACATCATGACTTGTGATGCCAGCGGTGTGGGGCTTGTGACCATATTTTGGGTCTCAGAAGAACAACCGTTGTCATTGTTTTCCCTGCGTTTGTGGTTTAGCCTGAATACTTACATTTTTAATGGAACTGGAAAAGGATATTCCTTGCAGAATGTTCACAGAGGAAAATATGTGGTATAATATATATTCTGCTAGTGCATCTTGTTTGACAAGCCCAGAGATTTATTGAGGCTTACAGCAGGAACTGTTTGCATCTGACGTTCATTCTAACACTTGGCTGCCTCAGAGACAGTCAGTAACACTTTATAATAAGTTGTGGAGAAATGATCAGCAAACAGGCAGGAGAAACTGCTCACGGTCAGTATAAAAGTCTTCAAAATGTTTTTCACTCATTTTATTAACTTTAAATAAAAATAAATAAATAAATCCTCCTCATGGAGGTCTTTCCTCAGAACCAACTGCCAAATCCATAAAGTTCACTGTTTCAAGGGCACAGATCAAACCAATCAGCATTCCTGGGTAAAATACACGTAAACATATACTTACATAGAGATATAAAGAAACTAACTGACATTTTGATACAAAATAATATTTAACAAGATAGGAAATAATAAACTGTACATTTCTGTGTATATTTAAAATAAACTAAGTTGATCAACATTAACATAAATTTGAAGCATTTAATGAATAATTTTAAAACTGATTGCTCCATGCTTGATTTAACTGATCCTTAAAGACAGTTACAGACAGCAGCAGCAGCATAAAGTCATTTGTTCTGCTAAAATGTCTAGTCTGTTCTTATATTTTAAATAAAAACACTGAAGAAAAAACAAAAAACTTCTCCTAGGGAAGTTTTTCTGTTGAAAATGGCTTAATCCATTTTTAAAAAATATTTTTGTGTGTGTAATTATATACCATATGTGATGATTTTCAGTGGGAAATTGTAGTGTCCACTTCAATCTTTAGTAGTTCAGCTGAACTGACTAGAACAAAATACATTGCCATCCACCCCTAATTCAGTTGTCAGCCTTGTGTGTATTTTACATAAAGATTATTAAAGTTAGCTATAAGTTTCTTTGACAGTTAAATAGGAATTATCAACATGCAGATGTCACAGATTAGATATACAATAATTCAATAATTATACAAAAAAGCCGTTGTTTCAATCAGGTGCTAGTAAATGAGTCGTCAAAAAACACTTCAGACTCCAACATCGGCTTGCTAGCATTACTTACAAAAGATTAATGTCATTTTAGTCTTAAGCAGAATTTACCCATAACTCCATGTCTTATTAGTTCCACCTAATTACTTTTCACAATGTTGTGCACCGATCAGCAGAAGGACATGACATTTTATCTCTGCTTTCATCAGTCATTGTCATGAGCTGTGGTTTAATATCTCCGTCCAGGAGTGACTGCACTGTAAGCTCTTATATTGTTTTCTGCTGAGGTTATACAAAAGATTTTCCTTCATAGCTATGATCAGATGTTTTCAGCTGCTTTTTTCTCTCTGCTGTCATTTTTGTTGTATTTATCACATATTTAAACTAAATGTCACTGACAGCAATGCAGATTGATGCTTGTTATATACTGATGTTTGTTGTATACTGCCGTAAGGATATTCCCAGTTTATTTTTAATTTTAATAAAAAAATGGAAAAGGTTTTGCCATGAGGTAAATCATTTGTACTTTGTGTGTATGCCTGTAGTTTATGTAATGGCCACCAGTGTTTTTTAAAAACAAAGGTTTCTGAATTGTACATCCCCATTCCTGAGTTAATTCACAAAAATGTGAGAAAGCAAAAAAGGTGTTTATCAGAAAGCTTGATAGAGTTAGCAGTAGTAAGTAAATGAGAGCTTAATGATGAGGCAGTGCTATTATAATATTATGCTGTTGTTGTTATTCATGCTTTGTGTTTTAAACAATGTGCAGCATTTAGTAATGATTAAAGGCATAGAAATATTCATATCTTACAGATGGTTTGAGATGAAGCACAGCAACTGCCAGAATTAAATCTGGATTTTTTACTGGCTAAATGTCAGATACGTGTTCAGAGAACATTTGCCTTTTATGCAAATGATCGTCTCTTTTGTTCTTTTAGTGTCACCTTCCTCATACTGCTGGAGCTACATTCACTATATTCACACTTTACATTTCTTTTATGAACAGAATGCTGTTCTTTGAAAAGGACATAGATCGCTTATTTTTTCTATAAAACGTTTGTATTTTAATGCATTGTTACAAAATACAAGACTCTATAAAAAGGCAGATAATGCACAATAATATCACTAAAGTAGTCTATATTCATATCAATACCTTTTTATTTCAATGACAGTAGTCAGATATATTATAATGACGTGTCGCATGATTTCAAATAGATTTGAACGAGTAAGTGATTATCAGATTTTCCTTCCTGAATATGAGAAAGGAATGTGTAATTGTTTTTTTTTAACACAAAAACTATTTACATTTACTCATTTAGCAGATGCTTTTATCCAAAGTGACTCTATTGCTAGTTTACTAGTGTAAGTCATAATACATGGAATACTAGCAATATCTTTCCGATATTTTATTTTAATTAAGCCCTTCCGATGTGGTCTCATGTTGCTTAGTACCAAAATAATACAGAAAGTGAGAAGAGAAAATGATGAGTCATTAGCCTGTCATTTCAGCCTTTTCACTGATGTGTCGTGCTGTAGTCACTGTGCTTTTTAACCTCATCAGTGTCTGAATCCATTTCAGTTTTGTTACGTACAGAGATCAAGTAGCATGATCATAACTTTACGTTTTCAAATAAGATTCTAGGCAACGTCAGATCTAAACTTAGCATGCTTTAATTGAGCTGACATTTAGCCAACTGTAGCCCAGTTCTTTAGATATTACATACAGCGCTGGTCAGAGTTAATTAAGGGTTATGAAAATGGTGTGTGTGAAATATAATATCACCCATTAGAGCAGCTTCTCTAAGAGGTTGTTGAGTCTTATTTTAGTGCTGTATCATTACGACAGGCCTGTCTTCATCAGCTTCATCCTGACATGCGCTTCAGCTATTACTTTCACAGTGGAATGGGTTATACACGCGCACAGTGCCAAAATACAGTCAAGATTTATACACTGCAGTTGAACTTTATTCCCAAGTGTCTGTCTTTACTCCTGTCCTGCTGACAGGCATCTCATATCAAGATCAACCAAGCATTTAGGAGATCAATTTATTGTTTATCAGATACATGGTGGAGCCCTGCAAAATAATATTTTTCTTTTTTTTGTTTACGTTTTTCCAGTTGTTTCATTGCAATTTTGCAGAATTCATTTAATGTTTACGTAGTCTGGAAGCTTGTCTAATTCTCTAATTCATTAATTCTTCTAACTTTCTAAAATGAAACATTTTTAAAGCATATTACATCTACTTTTATAGTATATAAAATTGACTACAACTTATACAAAATATTTTTGTAACTCTGAAATTTGTTTTATGTCAAATTAAAATATTAAAGAATAATTATGTGGATTTTATAGACCTTGACATTGCATTTTTTGGTCAACTTCATGTGTAGAGTGGAAATCTGGATATACATTGGCATTGCAAAATAATAAGAATCCAGTACATGGAAACACCATTGCTTCCTCATTCTCGTGTAAATCCTGTGAGTGTAAAATCCTGGTGAAAAACAGGCCAATCATAACACAGAGTCTGACAATCCACATGGGATCATTAATATGCATTCATTGGCCATAACATTTCCTAATGAGATTACAACAATGATAAATTTCCTCATATTTTTAAACTAAGCTTGCTATACATGTTTCACACATTTTAAAAATGCATGCAATATATCATTATAGCCTGTATTATATCATTTTACATGATCTCATCACAGCTCATCGTTAGAATGCAAAACACAGGATATATGGATTATAAATTTATTCAGCTCCACCCTGAAAAGGCATAAGGTCTGTTTAACTGACTTTAAATCTTTTTAACATGTATATTGTGATATTTGGCATGCATGTTTGGTAACAAACACATGCGGACTGCTGAATGTAAGTGTTTAATGCAGGTTTATGCATTGTGTCATATCACTCAGCTCTTACTAAGATTTTTCTTGAGTGAAAGGATGCCGATAATCTTCAAAATGCATTGATTTATGTTTTAAGGGTTCCCAAGCCACGGGCTTATATGCATGCTCAAAAATACTTTCATTGTCTTATAAATGCATTTATTTTTTGCCTAATTATCATCAGAGTGTTCACATTTTTTTATGGGTCCACACGTGCAACAAGTGGGCAGGGCAATGTTTTGTTCAGACGTCATGAATGATGAAATGACTAAAGGTCTGAAAGCATGGTGAGTCACCCAAACAACTTTGAGTTTACTTTTTTTTTGAGAGACAATAGTTTTATACATGGCACACTTTCATATTTAAAACTACGTTACGGATATTTTGATTCACTTAGAGCTGTGTTTCTGCATGGAAGGTTATTTTTAAAAAACCCATGATAGGGGCTCTTTAATATATGTTGGTTTTCTTTAGGTCCTCTCATATACGCCCAGTTTTTTTTGCTTTTAAATCATCACTGCTCAGTGATGATTCATATCACCTTTAAAAAGACTGTCATTGGTGACATTTTCAGTGCAGCAACACATTTTACCTAAAGTCGCACCCCATTTTTTGCATGTACTGAATGTTCTTCTCTCACCTTCTTATCACTGTGCTGCCTGAGGATGTTTTGACCACATTTTGTCATGAGATGATGATAATTTATGGTTTTGTCGTCCCCTCTGTTGAGTATATAATGCAGTTGTCCCTCTGCAGGACCTGCTTAGAGCATCAACCAAGTCTAAACCAAATGAGTTGTGTGTGTTGTACTGGCCCTGTAACCTGAGCAGAGCACTGCAGACGTCTGCCGTTCTGCTCCATTAGGAACCTGTCTAAACACATTAGGTCTCAGTGTTGAGTTCTCCTTCCAGTCCATTTATGCAGGACCTCCATCACTCAACTGTTCTCTGATAATGGAACCAGTGTCCTTATGGCAGCCATACTGTTGTTTATGGCACAAGATCACTCTGCACCTCAGTGAGTCAAAATGGCTCTTTCTTTCTTTCTTTCTTTCTTTCTTTCTTTCTTTCTTTCTTTCTTTCTTTCTTTCTTTCTTTCTTTCTTTCTTTCTTTCTTTCTTGTATTTTTTAATAAATGTATGTTGTTGTGTTTTATTTTCTGTGTATTTAATTCTTTGTTTATTTCGTTATTTCTATTTTTATTTATATCATTATAATAATAAATTATATTTATTTAAACAATGAAAGGCAATTTATCAGCAAGAAAATAAAATCATTATGGGAAACTGGCTTTTTAATGAATTTTTCTGCCTACTCTTATGATGCCTTTTTTTAGGTTCAGAGTTAGTTTTCTTGTGGACAGCATTGCATCGGCTGCCAAATCAGAGGTTTTACCTTAACATGGTTTACAAATATGATAATGCTCTGTGTATAACAGTTGAGAGAATAGCTGTTTATCTATTGACAGTATAACTGGTATTGTCCTCATTCAGTGGCATCCATATTTTCCTGCTGTATATTCTTCTGGACTGTGGGTCTATGTGTTCTCTCACTGTCAAACTCAAAGGTAGTGAAAATCACATAGTGGAAGCTGCTGTCCGTGGTTCTGAATTTCCCTCTGGCTACTGCAGTTTAGACAGCCTAGACTGAGGTTGAATGATGTGTTTCTGGTAATTCTGCACAGAGAGTTGCATACAGCTGAAAGAACAAGAACAATTTCAGTTTTGAGCACTAATTAAAGCCTATGACCATAACATCATTTGTTCTACAACCCTGAAATTGTGGCTAAATATAACTGGATATGTGATTTAAGAATGCATGAAAGTATTATGCAGTCTATTTCACTTGAACTCCTGTAATGCTCATGTTCAGAATCAGATGTGGACAGGAGCAGCTGCTGCTCTGGTGGCCTCAGACATGTGTTCATGTACAGCACACAAACATACATACTGAGCAGGTGCTCCTGAAACACATCAGCTCATCAGGTCAGCTTTCATCCTGTGCCTCAATCTCCAAGCAGCAATAATTAAGAGGGGAAAATGATATTTAAGGGGCCATGAATTGTCTTTGTGTTGATTTTTTACTGTTGTCTGAACTTCTGGAGTCCTATTACAATGGTTTCATTTCTTAATTGGATATTTCTGTCCTTCTATTTGAATATATGCTGTGGTTTGTAGATAAACCAGACCACAGACCACCCACTGGTCTGAAACATAAGTTTGCATATTTTGCAAAAATCCAAAAGTTGGAAAGCATGGCTGTCTGCTTACACTTTTACATGCATGTTTGACATGCTTTGCTTTTCATAGATGGACGCTGTTGTGATTTAAGTTAAAAATGCATAATACAAATGATCTGTGATTGCCAGGAACCTTCCACAACCTGTCATTTTGGCAGATTGGCTTTAATATAAGCTGTTTATAGACTAACAAGAAAGCTTTCAGTTCTGAAACTTACAGAATGTTTTTATAGTACAATGACAGCTTATATGTTGAAAGATCAAGGGAATTTAGAATTTTCAGTTCATGACCCCTTTGAAGATGACTTTCCCCAGTCTTTTATATTTGGTCAGAAATAAGTTATTTGTACTATGATTCTCTTAAAATTGTAAAAGTTGTAACTGTGGCACTTTTGTTACTTTGCTAGCTTTAGTAATCCACAGTTTGGCTGAACCATTGACATGATTTTTGCGGTGTGCCTGTGTGTTTAACTGACAAGGTAGACTGAAGTTTCTAAAATGATCTATTTGAACAGGATTGTTATTTTTGCAGCAATACTTTGTGACAATATTTTGTTTAAAAAAAACACTTTAGCTTTCAAGTGCCTTTTAAAGGTTTTGTTTTTTTCTGCCATCTACACTTTTGGGGAAAGGTACCTTTTTGTTCACTGGCAGCCTATGAAGATCATAGCCTGGCGCTGTATGAATTTGCTGCAAAGCTATTACTAATGACTAGTTTAAGGAAGTTCAGAATCAATTTTTATTTTTGGAGTGAATATTTCCATTTAACATGCACTTTGATCTTTGAAACTTTGCAAACCCTTTACATTCACAAACAGCTTTATTACACACTTCCAGTAGAGATGCTTGAAACATAATCTGCCTGAAAACCCTTGCAATTAAGCATAAAGCAAGTCAAAATTATATTATAATAAAATTATATTTTTATAGTTTTTCCACTGTGCCGCAGTCAGGCGGCGCAGTGGGTAGCGCTGTTGCCTCACAGCAAGAAGGTCGCTGGTTCGAGCCTCGGCTGGGTCAGTTAGCATTTCTGTATGGAGTTTGCATGTTCTCCCCTTGTTCGCATGGGTTTCCTCCGGGTGCTCCGGTTTCCCCCACAAGTCAAAAGACATGCGCTAGGTGAATGTCTAGGTGAATTAGCTAAATTGTCCGTAGTGTATGTGTGAATCAGAGTGTATGGGTGTTTCCCAGTGATGGGTTGCAGCTGGCAGGGCATCCGCTGTGTAATTATGATGTTTACAAGATCAGCTGTGCCAATCCTGTCAAATGCTTTTTCCCCACACACCACCTTAAATATAAATGCCTGGAAGCATGCATACAAACCATAAAACTGTCTCATGCTCATCTTGAAGCCTATATTAGTATAAATGTGATAGTGTTCTGCAGGTGCGGATCTCCTCCTGTTTACAGAGAAAAGGCAGCCAAGCAAATCTGCTCGACCGGCCATATTGGCTGGGAGTCTGTGGTCTCGAGGGGCTCCTGGAAGCCGAGCTCAGACGTGAGCTGCATGTGCTGTGAGAGTGACCTCAATAAATCAACCTAGATTAGGGCTCTGGAACCTGGATGCGGTACCACAGAGAGCAGGATGCGGGTCTGACGTGTGGCTGCTCCCGCAGGAGGGAATACCTGGATCTGTGAATAATGCTGGGGATAAAGGGAATTCTGTCTTGATATGTGGAACAAAGGAGATTTGTCTGGCTCTTGTTAAAATAAAGTCATCAGCATTCAGTTAAAAGTCACATTTCATACTATTTATTTTGTATTTTCCAGAATTTTAGGATTAGAATTATTTAGGCTTGATGTTTACAGTAAATGTTCTTTATAATGAATGTCACTATAATATATAGGTTTATTTTACTTGTGCCTACATTGCAGTGTATTGTTGTTTGTATTGTTGTTGTATTACAGTTTGAATGATGCACGAATCTTGCACTGTAAAAACCAATTAGTTACTTTACTTTAAAAAAGTGAATAAATTCATTGTAACTTAGAATGGTTAAGTTGACTTAACGTAATTTTTTATAATTATGCATATTATTAATTTACTTAATAATTTTAAGCAATGGGTTTACTTACTTTTTTAAGTGAAGTCAGCTAATCACTTTAAAAGCAATGAGTTTACTAATCACTTCTTACAGTGTGTCTGTATGTTGACTTTATTTCAAGTCACGTTTAAATTCTAAATATATCAATAAAATGCATATTGCAGACCTCCTGTCTGAAATTATTCATTATTTTTCTTGGTGGTGCATGGTTGCAACATAGGCTCATTCTGAAAATGTAGCCCTATATACATTTCTGGAGGTCGCAAATTATGTAGCCAGAGGTACATATGGCTGGTATGATGCTGTTTCTTTTCACACTTACCAGCTGACCGCTTACCTCCATGTGAACAGCTTTTCCGCTGTTACCAGTTTGTCCAGTGGCTCGCTGCGTACGTCAGCGGACTTGTGATGTGGAGTGAAGTTGACCATAATGACAGGGTTTGATGATGAGCGGTTCCAGAAAGCAGGTAAGACAAAAACAAAAGCCAAAAAATAAAATAAACAAGGGCGTCACGGTGGCGCAGTGGGTAACACGATCGCCTCACAGCAAGAAGGTCGCTGGTTCGAGCCACGGCTGGGTCAGTTGGCGTTTCTGTGTGGAGTTTGCATGTTCTCCCTGTGTTTGCGTGGGTTTCCTCCGGGTGCTCCAGTTTCACCCACAAGTCCAAAGACATGCGGTATAGGTGAATTGGGTAAGCTAAATTGGCCGTAGTGTATGAGTGTGAATGAGTGTGTATGGATGTTTCCCAGTGATGGGTTGCAGCTGGAAGGGCATCCGCTGCGTAAAACATATGCTGGATAAGTTGGTGGTTCATTCCGCTGTGGCGACCCCTGATAAATAAAGGGACTAAGCCGAAAAGAAAATGAATGAATGAATAAAATAAACAAGTAAATAACAGGGTGAGAATGTGGTAAAATCTGAAAATGTGGTAAAACTTTACAAAACTTTAAAAGGCTTTTCTTTTTCTGGATTGCTTTTGAAAACACTGTCAGATGGGTTAAGGGAAGGAGGAGGGTGGGTCAGTCGATCAGTCAGTCAATCAGTCAGTCAGACGACAGAGGCCTCTGGTGGATTTACACGAGAAAAGCAGGCACAAATGGCACTCGCGAGAGAAATTTGAGATCTAAAAAAGCATACACAGCGGCCTCTGTTGCATTCGTGAAAACAAAAACTGCAAAAAAAAAACATACCTCCTGGGACGTATTTGGTGCTCTTCAGAAATGCATATAGGGGTACGTTTTCAGAATGAGCCTGGGTTACATTATTTCCACAGTTTCACCTCCTTGCGGATTAGCTGATAAACCTATGATTAGCTGATAAAACTGTTGGGCAAAACAATGTCTGGATTACAGTTTATTTCATGAATGTGCAAAGTGTCTTACTCTTTCTGGAATAATAATTCTGGTAATGCTGCATAATGTGTTTGTAAATGTTTCCCCCCTAATTCATTGAGGTCTGTATTTGGGCTAATTTTTATAAATTATTTTATTTCTTTTTTGTGAGAAAGGGTTTCTGGAAATCGGATTATAAGAAACATAATTCAGCAAATTGTCAGGCCCTCAAGGTGCATTTGTAAGCTTCTTTATTCAACAGTGCTCTTACCCACAGAGCACATGATTTGAGTATCCTTGTAAGACCTGCAGCGTATGATGATCATGTTTCATTTGAAGCTTAAACCTTGCTGTTTCGCTTAATTTGATGGCAGTGCCGATGAGCAGTACCTAGGGGTGGGAGTGCAGTAAACTCCGCTCTGCATGTGGCAAATGGCCTGGCGCTGTAGGTTGTGAATTATTAAAGACAACATATTGCAGCAGAGCCGAGGAAGAAAATTGTTGTGATAGCCAGTGTCCCTTAATGTGGCTGCTACACCCAAGCTTAAGGAATTTGCATTTATTTGCATGGGAATAGTTAATTTTGTGCTTTGCAGACTCTATTACATTGTTGAGTATTAATGTATGTTGGGAGGATCAGTGACTATCTTGACTCTAATCTTGAGATTTCAAGAGCATGTTATATATTGATATTCTCTAAAGCTTATTGACTTTTCCAAAGTGGCGCTTTATGTGGCATCCATAAAATTGATTTCAAATATTTTACAGTAGTTAGTGAGACACCGGCTACTGATTCACCCAATCATCCACTCAGAAAATTTCCTTTAGAACAACAAATTGAGCCATAAATAAGTTATTAAAATAAATCCCTGTAACATCTTAGATCACTATTTTAAAGGTATATTTAAAAAAATTTTTATATTAATTTATAAATTTATATTTCTGTAAACGATTTTTTCCCCTCTGTAGAGCATTGCAAGCTTATTTAGAAAAGGCAGATCAATGGCTACCAGCACTTTTAATGTCAAAAAAGTCGACTGATGCACTAAGGTAATGAAGCAAAATGATAAATGATGCAAACACGTCTTGTAAAATGGACCAACAAGTGAGCTACAGATTGTACAGTGGTACAGTTCGGCAGTATGTATGTCATGCCAATAAAGTGAATTGAATAGAATTGAATCGGAGGCATGATTTCTACCATGGCTTATTTGTGCTTATCCCAGATGCTGTAAACAAACAGCAGGAGACCATGTGTGAATTTACCTCATTATGCATCAGAAAGCATGCACTTCAGGCTATCATGCACATGCTCATGACTGCTTGCCAAGGCCATTTTAAGGTAATAATGTTGAAAATAATGTTCGGTTGCCTTCACACTTGCTTTTATTTAGTCTGGAGCCATGGGTATTAATTTAGTTTTGCCTTTATTTGTTTTTGTGACTCTCAAAGAAATGGTATGCATTAACTTGCACTAAATGAATCATCAATGACCACAGTTTCTGCTTTCCTGAGAGTAGGTAAATTAACAGCAAATGTTTATTTTTTTGTGAACTATTCCTGTAAAGAAACTCTGACATATGTCTGTTCAAAGCTTTTAAACAGTTCTACCTTTTGAAATCTAGTCAACAGAAAGCAGCAAATGTTGCTTTCTGTTTCACTGAAAGCAGTCTTTGCCCTTCTTTAAAATTCAAAGCACACACAGTCTTACAACAGGGCGACATCCACAGTCAGCTCCACTCCTCTGAGACGGGATTAGTGTGATGAAAAACAGAAGCGGAGGCTATTATCAGCCTGAAGCACGGAGAGAGGGCTTCTCCCATCATTTCTCATTCATTACAAAAGGTCATTTACAATCTTAGTGCCATTTTGTAGAGTTCATCTGCATTTTTTTCAGTGGAATGAAAATACTGCTTTAACAGTTCATTGACCAATGCAGGGTTGTTGTTTTGAAAATGCTAAAACAATGTAAAGTTTAATTAAAGGTATAACCCTCCCCAAAAATCATCATTTACTCATGCTCATGCCCTCATTTGACTTTCCTCTTCTATTAAAAGTTTCTATAAAACTTTTCTATTGCTTTTTTCTCCACGAATGCAAGTGCACCAGGCTCATCATGGTCCACAATCCAGATTTAGGCAGCTTTAAACTAATACACATGATCTCATGCAGCAAATATATTTTAATTAATCGATAAGACCAAATATCCAAAGACAAATTAAACCTGTTTTGAAATCTGCATAGCAAAATCTTTCACCCTCACATAAAATTCCTAATTTCATTATAATTCCCTTTAAAATGACATAATTTTGCTGACAAAAAAATTGCCAAGCAATGGTAAATGTGATCATACTGTTAAATAAAAAAGCCAATTAGCAAGTCATTGCATCATTACAGCTGCTGTTAGCAACATTAATGATACTGGTTTTTATGCTATTTGAGGGCAAGATTTTGTCTGATTTTATTGTGGATTTGAAATGTGTATTAAAAAAAAGCATTTTTGGTGGTTACACTATTTCCAATTAAAAATACATTTCAGCTGTTATTACATGTCTGAAGTAGCTGCTTGGAGGCATTGTAAATATGGTCACCAAATTAACTGAGCTTCCTTGAAAGGAATTGTGGACCGTACACCTGAGACCGGGAGAGACTGAAAGTGAAAAAGTGACTAAGTGTGAATCAGAGATGTGCCAGCCATCTGCCCCGTCCTCTACAGCTTTGCTCCTGTTAATAGATGTCTTGTGTCTTGTTAGCAAACCCCCAACAGAGAGATTTGGTTTTGTGCTTTTGTACATGGAACTAACTTTGCAGAAATGTCCTGAAGTCAAGTCTGCTATATGCCACAATTCTGGGACAACCTACACTTCCCACCTTCAGTTTCCAGCAGAGACTTTGTAAAATCCACTGAACTTCTGAAAGTATTTTCACACTTGAGCACCACATCAATATTTGATTATTGAACAAAATCATGTAGTTACATTCTGTGATTTTGTTTTATTTTATATTATATTAGTACTAATATGGATGTAATGCAGGAATGGAGACATTCACACTTATTTTGACCTAGTTCCTCCGGCATCTTTCTTCTGCTGCAGCTACATTCACTGCATCCTTTGATCATCACGTTACTGTCTGTGTGCACAAGTTTGAGGAGTATTTCATATGCATATAGGCCAGGACAAATGTGAATGTTATCTTTTCCAGACAAACATGTATTTATTTATTTATTGCTCAATTAATTTTGTAACAAAAATAAAAATGGCATTATATCTGTATATATTAATTATGTTATTTAATTTGAACAGTTTAAACATTCAATAAAATCTGTTGAAAATAACGTAGTTTGCTCATACATGACTTCATTAGTGTCATGAGAGAAAGGCCACATTTGGAGTTGTGCATGCAGTCCAGCAACAAATGCAAGACAATGTATTTCTTTATTAGACATGCAAACAACATGCAAAACAATTGTTTTATTAAATATATTATATGTTCTACTCTCATTAAATGTATCCTAAATCTCAAGGCACTTTGTGACTTTTCTTACTTCATACACATGAAAATGACAAACTTTGACAAGTTATTTCTTTAAGATTTAATATTTTATAATAGTAATTTTTATTAATATCAAAATATAAAGGAAAAAAGTGGGAATGATAAAGGTTTGATATTTAGTTGCACTCGCAACTCTAGTCGCACTGTCAGAAAAATATTACATTCTGGAACCCTGTATTTCATGTTTCTTTTAAACCATTTTCTTTTCTTGGGTATCGAACATAGACTGTAAAAAAATATGGACGTAGTGTTAATGATGTCACCCGTTTCTTTCTGAAGAGTGCAAATGTAGCTTCAAGTAGGCAATGCAACTCATTCTTGTTCTCACTACATGCTTGTTTGTATGCTATATTAATAATGTGTTTACTGAGTTTGGTCCAGAGTTTTTCTGAGTTTTAATACATTAAGTCACACCACAACCTTTTTTTTTTGTACCAGGCTGTAAACACCTTTTTTTCTGCTGTAAAATTGGGCTTTTAAAATAGCAGTCTTTGAGGATTTGCTCGATTCTGGAGCCAACTATTGGTCAGTCTGGCCGTATTGGTGGCCGTATTGGTTTCAGGAGAGAAAGTTGGTATCAAATCAGGCGCGTTACTGGTTAAAGGGATATTTTACTCAAAAATGACATTTCTGATTAAATGCATTACTTTAGTCACACTGTAAAATTGTACCATTAAGAAACTAATTCATATCAAATTTAGAAATGTTTTAAATGAACAACTAAACAACTAAACATCTTAACTTTTATTAACAAAATAAAATGATATATAAATATGATATGAAGAAGATGGATCCTAGCCCATATTTTGTTGTAACCCAAACAATTAAGGCTTTATCCAAATGCTTTGTTTGTGGTTCCTTTTTAATAACAAAAACAACAGCAATGACAAACTGTTTTATTTTAAGCTATGCACTGCTTGCTCTATGGAACAGAAGCACACTGCCTCACTGTAATAGTCTCATGTACAGCTGAACTAAATTGATTTTATTTCTATAAAATGCAGAGTAGAGACTAAAGGCTGTAATACCGACTGCAGAAGCAAGCCTGTGCAATGCTTTGTTGGTCTAGTGGAGACAGCATCTAATGAACACAGTGTTAGTGTGAAAAAATCTATTTAAAATCTACTTTTTTAAGGCATAAAGGACATATTGGTGTTGTTAGAACAGGCCAACAGTTGAATCACATCCTGTACGCCTTTATTGGATGAGGGTATGATATGGTAACTTAATTTACATGGATTTTAGTCGTAAGAGTTTAGAAGTCTTATAATAACCCCCAGTAACACTCCAGGGTTTTTCCAATGACTATTTCAACAGGTACCCTAAAAATTGACATTTGCATGAACCAATCTAAATCTTCACTGAACTAATTGAAAGTGAAAAGCAGCTTTCTGAAACTGCTTGATGTTCTGAACTTGTTTCAAATTGATTAAACTTTGTACTTGACTACTTCTTTGCCTGTTTATCTCTGCTTTAGCACAATGTACAAACTAGTATAAAGTGCAATTGAAATAAAGGTGACTTGACTTTTGTGAACTGGAAAGATTCTGTGGGTTTTAAGGTTCTTAAAGAGACAGTTCACCCAATCTCAAAATTTACTCAGCGTCACGCCATTTAAGGTGACTTTTCTATTGATTAGAGCATTAAAGAAAAGACTTTTAGGGTCAAAAACATATACATTCAAAACAAAAATAATACTTATTAGGGCTGCACAATATTGGAAAAAAATCAGACATTTCTGAAAGATTTCATTCATTTAGATTGATTGGGATGATCAAGTCTTTTAAAAAATATAATAAACTACAAGAATATATATATATATATATAACAGAGCAAAGATAAAAGTAAAATAAGCAGTGCTTTATGGTTTAATTGAGTCTAACAGTATTCAAGTACAGAAATTTAACAATTAAATTTGAAGTAACATCAAAATTTTAAATAATCTTTATAACCATTACAAAGAGTTTCTTGTGCCTGAACGCTTTAAACTCCAGAAATGCTCACAGTCAAAAGGTTTAAAAAACATGCAGATAATAAACTTTCACTTTGTTATGGTTAAACTCTGATACACTGTGGATACACACATTGCGATATCGATGCTCAAATTATATATTGTGTAACCCTAATACTTATGGCTATTGACAATAAGGCTGTGAATTAAAGGTAATAATGTTGTAATAAAAAACATTTTCATGCACATACTGATATGTGTGTTCTTGACTCTCAAAGTGCCCGTAGCTGTTGATTTGCAGTATTTGAATTACCAAGGATTTGGGTTTCAGCTAAAAATCTTTTTTAGTGTTCTGCTGAGGAAAATAAGAGATATATTGTTTTTCTTGCAGTCTTGCCAAATCTGTACTGATCAAGAGTTAGAAAACACAATCTTGGCTACACTTGACCCTCGGCCTGGTCTCATCACTTAGTAGCATTTGTACTGACCACAATGGCAATGCCAAAACACTCCACTAGATACATCACAGGCTACTTTACAGGACATAGTCCATGTCAACATCAGTAATATGATCTTAACCATCCTCATTTAGTATCATTAGTTGAAACTCTCCATGTGTTTTCATACACAGCAACAGGTTTGGATCAGGGCTGTGGCTGTGTTTCAAGGGCATTGTTAGACATGGCGCGGTGTGCACTGCTCTGTTGCTATGACACGTGCTGCTCGAGTCTGTCTTTAAAGTTGGAGATCAATGGAACAGTGAGAGATCTCCACTCAAGAGGGGGCAGCAAATAGAGGCTCACAAATGCAAGCTCACGTCTCACATCTCTGCAGTCACTGAGCTTTGTCAAAAAAGCCAAAACACAGCGGGCAGCCTTTTTCCATTCACATTTTAATAGATGCAAACCAAGGAGTGAGTCGACTCTGCAGTCTGATACTAATAAACGTAACAAGGGATTTTGACAGCTACACTTTCACCTGTTAACAACAGCAGACATCGTACAATGGGGCTGTTTTATAAATGACCTGTTGTTTTGTGCTCAGAGCTGAACATGTACTTCTCAGTGGTGTTTCACTACGGTAACAAGGCTCTCAGTAGCCTTGGCAAAAGCAATTTATTTGTTCCCGTGTTGACTGTTTTTGTTATGCTGGTTGAAAGTCTCTTCACATCCCTATAGCAATTATTAAAGGGTTAGGTCACCCAAAAATGAAAATTCTGTCAATTAAGGGATAGTTTACCTAAAAATCATTTAATCTCTCTCATGTGGTTTTAAACCTTTATGAGTTTTTTCTATTGTTGAGCACAAAAGAAGATATTTTTCTAAAAATGCTGGTTGCTGGTACCCATCGACTTCTATAATAGGAAAAAAAATACTATGAACGAAATGTCGTGTCTCGCTGGACAACGGTGCTACATAGATTAATCATAAATACAAACTCAACACTTGACATAAGAGCTATTATAAAAAACCTATGCATAACTAATACTATAAAATAAAATAAAATAAAATAAAATACTTTAACTATACACATAAGACAGGCTGTACAAATACTTTTACATGAAACTGAACAATGTTGTGCAGGATATTGTGCAAGAGAGGTATTAAAGGTGAATATTGTGCAAAAGAGGTATTTAAGGTTTAATATTTTGCAAGAGGTATTTAAGGTTGAAGCAAGCAGTGCAACATGATTGTGGTATACGTTTATAGTAAGAGTATAGTAGATGGAGTTTAGATAAAGTGTCAGGTGCATAAGAGAAAAGAGTGTTTCTACAGGTGGTTTGTCAAGCCCACTCACCTGAATGAAGCACAATTTGAAATGCACAGTGTTTTTCCAAGAGACATGGAGTGATTAAGAAAGTGTCTATAGTGCAAATGTGCAACCTGGATGGGACATACTCAGGAATGCATGGGGAGAACTATCCCTTTAATTACTCACCCTCATGTCATTCCAATTCCCTGAGATCTTCCTTCATCTTTGAAAGACAAATGAAGATATTTTGGAAGAAATCTGTCTCATCCTCCATAGACAGTAACAGAGATGTTCAAGATCTAGAAAAAGAACCAGAAACACTGTCAAAGCATATCATGTGACTGTATCCAAGAACACTTTTGTGTGCCAGAAATTGTGAAAACGACTTTGTTTGCCTTTGTCTTCTTTTCCATGTCAGGTCAGGGTGTGCATTTACTACGGGCAATACATCACTTGCATTTACACTTGGTAAAACATTGTACTGCCCATAGTAAACACTTATCCTGCGGTGGCGCAGTGGGTAGCACAATCGCCTCACAGCAAGAAGTTTGCTGGTTCGAGCCTTGGCTGGGTCAGTTGGCGTTTCTGTGTGGAGTTTGCATGTTCTCCCCGTGTTCACGTGGGTTTCCTCCGGGTGCTCCGGTTTCCCCCACAAGTCCAAAGACATGCGGTATAGGTGAATTGGGTAGGCCAAATTGTCCGTAGTATATGTGTGTGAATGGGTGTGTATGGATGTTTCCCAGTGATGGGTTGCGGCTGGAAGGGCATTCGCTGCGTAAAACATATGCTGGATAAGTTGGCGGTTCATACCGCTGTGGCGACCCCAGATTAATAAAGGAACTAAGCCGAAAAGAAAATGAATGAATGAATGAATAATATAATATAATATAATATAATATAATATAATATAATAT
>CAIGQV010000001.1:9423554-9436437 GCA_903798115.1 Danio jaintianensis
ACACACACACACACACACACACACACACACACACACACACACACACAAACACACACACGTCATAAGCACATCATATCAGGGTTTCTTTTTCTGCTCAGGTTGTTGGCTCACAACGTCATGATACTACCCGTCTCTGTCTATGACTATAATAAATAGCTAAGTGACCCTTTATCTGTGTTATTTTAATGATTAGTATAATTATAATTAAATAATTAATAAATATTATATATAAATTGTTTATTTACAGTAACTTAACAGTAATTCTGAGCCAAAACTGAAATCGGAAATTCTGCTTGCAGTTGCCTGAAAACCAAAAAATGCTTTGAAATAATTCAATAATAACTTTGAAAGATATTTAACTCAATAACTTATTAGAAAAAAGCCACAAGCCACTAAAATAACCACATTTTATTGACAGTAAAGTTTTATTTACAATGAATCAAGAGGCATCATTTTACCGGTCATTTTACCATCGTTGCCATGACATCACATTAGCACTATTGCAAGCAGCAGGAAAAAGTATAGTACATAGAATTGCTCTGTTGGCACGTTATCTGAATGCACTTTGCTTTTCCAGTGAGCATGAGTGATACATGCTTAGATAAGTATAATAAGAGTTAAATAGTAAACTCACAGGTGGACAGCATTTTATCATACAACAAACAGATGTGCATAAGGCCTTCCTTTCAGTAAGAGTGAACAAGAGCAGTGGACCAGACAATATTTGTGGTTGCACACTTAAAATCTGTGCAATTGAGAATTGAGAATTAAGTCCAATTTTTGAATACATTTTTAATAGATCACTACTAGAACAACAGGTACCTAAGGTTTGGAAGGATGCTGTGGTAGTCCCTGTTCCCAAATCTAACTCCCCCCAAACTTTTAATGAATTCAGACCAATAGCCTTAACATCAGTTGTGATGAAAATTTTTGAAAGGTTTGTGAGGTCTGAAATATTGAGAAGAACCGAGTATGCACTTGATCCCATGCAGTTTGCCTATAGGCCCCATTGGGGAGTAGACGATGCCACAGTTACTTTGTTTAACCTACTTTTTAAACATTTGGAAAAAAAATGGTTGCCATGCCAGACTTTTGTTTGTCGACTTTTCCTCCGCTTTTAACACAATTCAACCCCACATTTTAATTAGTAGACTGCTGGAACAGTTTGACCTTAGTACCTTGACCTGATGGGCTGGATCCTTAACTTTTTAACTAATCGAACACAAAGTGTTAGAGTGAATGGATGCTTATCTGATAAAGTTTGCTCCTCAACTGGGTCCCCACAAGGATGTGTTCTTTCACCTCTATTATACATCCTTTACACAAACATGTGCCAGAGTAGGTGGGAAAATAGAACCATTATTAAGTATGCAGATGACACTGTCATTGTCAGCCAACTTTATGATAATGAAACAGGTCATGGTCCAGCACTTACTGATTTTGTCAGATGGTGTGAGGAGTTATATCTTCAGTTAAATGTATCAAAGACAAAAGATATGATTATTGATTTTAGGAAGGCTGCTCACACACAGGTGAACACTTCCATTACAAAATCAGACTGTTGAAAGTGTGCAATCATACAAATACCTTGGCACAATTATTGACTCTAAACTCTCCCTTGATGAGAATTGTAAAGCAGTGTGTAAAAAGGGGCACCAGCGACTATTCTGTTTGAGAAAGTTAAATCATTTCCATTTTGATAAACACATGATGATTTTATTTTAAGATGCTTTTGTTGAATCTGTTTTATCTTTTACTTTGGTGTCATGGTTTGGGAATCTCTCTGTTAATAAAAACACACTAAATCAAAAAAGTGGTCCAGTAAGCTGACTGGGGTGTCACTAGCCAATCTATAGGCTGTGTACACCAGGCAGCTAAAGAGAATTACAAATTAAATTCTAAGTGACACTGCTCATCCTCTACAGAGTTTCAGCTCCTTCCTTCTGGTCGCAGGTTACTAGTATCAAGCTGTAGAACTAAACGATACCAAAATAGTTTCATACCAGCAGCCATTAGACATTTAAGTAAGGCATAGACTAAAGCAGAGGTATTTTGGTGACTTGGGGGGGGGGGGGGGGGCTTGAATTTATTATTTATTTATTCTTTATAAGTGTTTTTATGGTTATGTTTTATGTCTTTATATCCATTTGTTGTTGTTACTATGTGAGCTTTTTGTGTGGCACTGTTATGAAAAGAGGACTCTTGACTGCAAAACAAATCTACCTTCGGGTATAAATAAAGTAACCTAACCTAACCTAACCAAACCTAACTTATCCTAACATGAGCGGAATATCCACAGAGCATATTGTGCTATTTTGATCTTTGTCTGCAGTGTGCGTACAAGCTAGCTAACAGTGCACTCTGCTGCTCCTGCGCTTTGGTCAGCGCAGCAACAACCTGTGAAATTAATAGGTTTTATAATGCAGTGCAGTGCTTGATGTTGAAAAATGTTGAAAATTCGGTGCATTCCTATTATCATTATCTTTATTATTATTCTTTCTGAAGGCTTTAATTCCATGGTTGGTGGGATCATGGGCTTTTCCATCCTCATCAGTGCTGAGGTGTTCAGACATCATCCCAGCGTCTGGTACTTGGACGGAACCATCGGGATCCTGATTGGACTCATCATTCAAGCTTATGGGGTCAAGTAAGTGTGTTTATTTTGACTGTCTTTTAAGATTGAGAACATACAGTTTCTATTTTCCTCAAAATGTTGTTTCAACTCAAATTAGGATCAAATACAGATGAACCCAATGGTTGTGTTTTTCCATATTTTAAACCCAATTTGGCCAAGTGTAATATGTGGATATTTCCTGTTCTTTTGACCTGCAGGCTGTTGGTTGACATGATACCACGAGTAAGACAAACTCGAAACTATGAGCGCTTTGAGTAATGCTGGCTCAGAGGAAAAGAAAGGCATCGTGTGGATCCATCTCTCCCTCTCCACTCCTGCTGCTCTCTTAACACACATGATAGCCAAACACATCCAGGAATAACATGTGCTGGCAGCCAAATCAGCATCATATACATCCAAACCAGCTCCTCATGTCCTCCTTCACTCAGCACAACTCTGAAGAGAGAATGGAGAAGAAAAACAAGCACCAAGCAATTCAAGAAATTGGAGTCACTGGTTGTAGAGAGTCATCCCTTTTGTTTTTAAATTATGGTGGAAAATCATTCATTCATACTTTCTATCACATCGTCCCACCTGTTGTCTCCCCAAATCTTATGACAAGGTATGTTTATTTGTGCAATATTGTATATAACCTCTCAGAAAGACCAGCAGTGTTTTAAGAGTGGAGGCGATACATATTTCAGTGAGAAAAGCACATGGAAATGTCCTAAGGTAGGCACAACTATACTGTCATTTAAAAGCACGGTTTAGGGTCAGCAAGATAGTTATGAAATATTGATTAATTTTAAAAAATAACTTCAATATAAACAGGAACTATATCTGCCACACACTTACAATTTAAAATAACACATAATGAGATAATAGTCAATTTGACTAACCAGCACAAACCCCCTCAAAATAAGAGGTTTACAGATTTTAAAGCTGATTGCTCATTCTTTTAAACAGATTTTTTGAAATACTCCTAAATTCATCTAATCATGTATTGCTACTTTTCATTTAAACTTTGTACTTTGCAATCCAATGCAAAATATGTTCATTCATATATTTTGCAGCTCTGTATTTGTCTTATTTTAAATCATGAATTAATCCGATGGCCACTCTGCAAATTTTAACAAGTGGTTCCTTGATTTGTATTGCTATTATTTTTGCTTGCCACTTGCGGTTGAATTCATTTCTTTGTGCCAAACACGAGTGATATTAGAGAGGCCTGAAGAGTCGTCTGAGGTAGAAATGATTGATTTGGGCTCCAGCGGACAGAGTAATTGATTGGGGCGTTATGGATGGTTTTTGAGGGAGGCCATCTTATTCCACAGTCGAGAGCAAATTATTGGAAAAACAAAGCACATTTTAGTTTCTTAATGCATATTTTTAACAATACTAATGTATAATATAACGACTTTTTCACCTTTTGCTTGTTTTTGTCCTATAGAGACAGAAACATGACCTACAACTGTAGGTCGTTTGTGACTTATAAATCCACACTATTGTTTAAAAATTTAGGGTCTTTTTTGCTCAAAAAAGCATTCAAATAATCTAAAGTGATGCTAAAGATGTAACATTTTTTACTGATTTCTGAATTATTATGAATGCATCTGAAAATTCAGCTTGCCCATCATTAGAAAAACCTATATTAAAATAGAAAATACTTATTTAATGATGAAATAATACAATTTTCCACTATGACTTTTTAAAATAAAGTTAATGCTCATAAAATACTTTTTTTTTCTAAATCGTACTGACTTCAATCTTTTGTAACATTAGTGAATTTTTTATTTATTTATTTTTTAACAATTACCAAATATAAAATTTGGTAGTTGGTAACAAGTTATTAATTGACATATTTTGCATAACTAACTTCCCAAGCACAGAAATACATTTTTTTTTAAATGTAATACTCTAAAATAATCTTTGTTACGGCATACACTTTGCCACTGCCCACTCCAAGTACATTAACTCTCATTCCAGTTACAGATAAACAAAGTTTGATGTGTTTAAGGAAATGAGCCCAGTGGCAAATATTTTCATTGGTTCCTGGTTCATTTTTTACATAATCAATTCCCAGCATCAGCATTTTGTTATATTTTACTTTTTTTTTTGTCCCGTATAATTGGGACATAAATAAACCTGAATGTAAACAGCTCAACTGCTGATGTTTCTCACAGACAATCACGAGTCCACCAAGAGCTGCAGCACAGACTCCCAAAGCCTTTTGTCTGCTGCTTAATGTGATCTCATCTGAAGAGGGAAACTTTAAAGCATATCACTTCATATTTATGCTTTTTTAATCATCATATTAATGTTGTTGTTTCTATTTATTATGGATTTTTACTTACTGCGGCCCAATTTGTTGTTTTTACTCATGTGACTGGAAGGCAAAACATTCATAAACTACAAACGTGTCAACTTCTAAAAAAAAACAAAAAACTAAATGTAAATAGATAGCAACTTTTGGACACTTAATCCACATACAGCACATGCTGAGTATTTTAATTTCCAAAAAAATGTTCATGGTGTAATAAGTCTACAATAATTAGTTTAGATAAATTCAATTTTAGTTTAGATCAAATTCAATTGATCAATAGAATATAAATGTAGCAGGTGAGCCCAGAATATGAACATACTCTCTTATATCATTAAGCAAAATTAAACATTTTCTTTATAATCCCAGCAAGGCACCCTGATGTCAAAACAACATCAAACTGACATTGACATTAAAAAACATGTCTAAAATGCTAATCAATTTAATGTCAAAACCTTTACGTCCATATGACATCAACACATTGATGCCCTATTGACCACCAAAATAACATATATACAAAAATATTATAAAAGAAAAGTATTTTATTTGAAAGCTTCAATTACAAATTTACACTGGACTTTGTATACCTACAGTGCATGTAAACTACCTTGATGCCAAAATGACATCAAATCGACATCTTGTTGGTGTTGTCAACGTATTAAACAAGTCAAATGTAAAACAAGTCAAAATGTATTACTGTAATTGATTTTTGACGCCAGTGTTAGGTGTCAATTTGATGTCATTTTGACGTCAAGGTTTATTTTAGTATATATAATTTAGTTAATTCAATTCACCTATAACGCATGTCTTTGAACTGGGGAGGAAACCGGAGCACCCAGAGGTAACCCACGCCAACATGGGGAGAACATGCAAACTCCACACAGAAATGCCAACTGGCCCAGTTGGGACTCGAACCAGCGACCTTCTTGCTGTGAGGTGACAGTGCTAACCACTGAGCCACCGTGTCGCCTGATTTCAAATTGATTGCAATTTTATTTTACATGTTTTTTAAATGTGTTTTTTTTTATGTTGTTTTGACATCAAAGCACCTGCTGGGATGCTTTTCAATAGTAAAGCACAAAGTGATTGTTCACCCAGAAATTAACATTTGCTGTTCATTTACTCACCCTCAGGCCAAGACTATGTGAATTATTTCTTCTGTAGAACATTTAAAAAAATTATTACCTAAAACCGTGGTGCTTGGTGAATCAGAAATTGCAAGTTAGCAGCTCCCGGCACTTTAAAAGCCAAAAAAATAAATACAAAAACATACAGGCAGAACAAATGTAATACTCTTGTGACAATACATTCTTCTATTGAGGTCTTGTGACGCAAAGCAATCGTTTTGTACAAGAAAACAATATTTACACCATTGTTTTCTTATAGTCCAGTAGGATTATGTATAAATGGGTATTTGTATGTACAGTATAATGGGTATCATTTTTGTTTTCCCTGAATGTTTTTACAATGCCTACCGGTAGCAACTGACTTACATTTTATAATACACCAATGAATAACAAATAAATAAAGAGTAAATTGGGCGGCGCAGTGGCACAGTGGGTAGCGCTGTTGCCTCATAGCAAGAAGGTCGCTGGTTCGAGCCTCGGCTGGGTCAGTTGGCACTTCTGTGTGGAGTTTGCATGCTCTCGACGTGTTCGCGTGGGTTTCCTCCGGGTGCTCCGGTTTCTCCCACAAGTCCAAAGACATGCGCTATAGGTGAATTGGGTAAGCTAAATTGTCTGTAGTGTATGTGTGTGAATGGGAGTGTATGGGTGTTTCCTAGTGATGGGTTGCGGCTGGAAGGGCATCCGCTGCGTAAAAAACATATGCTGGATAAGTTGGCGGTTCATTCCGCTGTGGCGACCCCAGATTAATAAAGGGACTAAGCCGAAAAGAAATGAATGAATAAAGAGTAAATTAGCATACAATTTACATATTTTTGGTCTTTGATCACTGATGTGCAACATTAGTATTTAGTACAAACCTGGTTAAATGAAATGACGGTCAATAAAGCAAAGCAGTGTTTTGCCTTTCAGGTTGGTGTTCTTATACATAATATGTGACGATACACAAAATAACATCATTCACCTTCAATGTGTATATATATATATATCAATAGATGTCTTGTGTTATAACTTGAATTTTTTTTCTTCTCCCATTCATCGTTCCATGATCCTATATAAACTGTACTGACTAGACTGTACATGTGTATAGACTGCCCATGGTGACTGATATTTCAATGTGCCGAATTAATGCTGTATTATGTTTACAATATTTGGTATTGAGTACTAAAAAATATTCAGATGTCAGGTCTCGACTGCCCGGGCAGGCAGCTCGTTTGTTCTCAGTCATTCGCTTTATTCGTTGGTTCTCATCAGGCATATTGTGCTAGTTTTGTAAATCTAGGCATGTGTTAGGCTGTAGTAAACCACCAGCTGACACGTAGAGCTGTAGTTGCTTGTGCGTTACTGTAATGATCATCAGGGTCACACAGTGGGTTAAATGGGTGCGTTTGCTTGGTTTAGGTCGTGATGATTGTAAAAACCACAGATCAGTCTATATTCCAAAGACAAACTGACAGCTTGACCCTGTTTTAGTTTGTACTACTGCTGTAGTTTAGTCTTAAGCAATACTCCCTGCACAGATATGAATACTGCTGTTCGCTTTGCATGAAGAAACACCACAAAATGCTGCACAAACACACACTGACACGAGCACACACATGCACAATACATTTATAACGTCTCTGGTATATAGTCAAGAGGTTCTGAATGTACATTTATTTCAATAATAATAATACTGATCTATATTTCTGTAGAACATGTGAAATATAGCTTGACCTAAATCTTGTACAAAATAAAACCTCTCCTGAAAGCCCTTTTTGATTTGAACTGTTCATAGATTTTTGTTGACAGACTGGGTCATATCACAACACATATGTTTGACATTAAATCAAGCACAATAGATGTGATTTCAATAATATTAATGCATGTCTGGGAGCCTCTGTGAATATGATTTTATTTGATGGATGTGTACTGTATGATGAAGGAAATGTATGCTTATAATTACACTACAGTATGTGCATATACAGTATTTTACCGGTCAAAACTGATTGAGACATAACTGTGAAATGTTAATAATATTTTAGAGCAGAAAGTCAGCACATTAGAATGTTTTCATGTGACATGAATTTTTTAAGAACATTCAAAATATTAATTATTTTATGCTCTTGAGCAGTTGGGTGTACAGAGAAAAAATAAATAAAAATAATGATTATAAATTATTGGGGCAGCATGGTGGCGCAGTGGGTAGCACAATCGCCTCACAGCAAGAAGGTCGCTGGTTCGAGCCACGACTGGGTCAGTTGGCATTTTTGTGTGGAGTTCGCATGTTCTCCCCGTGTTCGCATGGGTTTCCTCTGGGTGCTCCGGTTTCCCCCACAGTCCAAAGACATGCGGTACAGGTCAATTGAATAAGCTAAATTGGCCGTAGTGTATGTAAGTGTGTGCAAGAGTGTGTGGGTGTTTCCCAGTGGTGGGTTAGGGCTGGAAGGGCATCCGCTGTGTAAAACATATGCTGGATAAGTTTGCGGTTCATTCCGCTGTGGCGACCCCAGATTAATAAAGGGTCTAAGCCGAAAAGAAAATTAATGAATTATAAATTATGTTATTACTATAAATATACACCAAGAAATATTCACTGAAGTAAAAATATTTGTGACAACCAATCCCAGTCTTTTATACAAAAATAGCTAGAAAAAGTATTTTTCTATCCTAAACTTTTGACTAAACTCTTAGCAGGATCTCTGCTGCACTATTTATTTATAACCACTAGATGGCGAGATGTTAACAGGTAGTTAAATACACATACCAGACAATATCAGAGTGATAAAAAGTCACTGCTTGTAAAAAGAAAGAATGAAATCAGAAAGCTATATAAAAAAAAACAACTATGAATTATTACAAAGCATCCTCCCTTTAACTTAAAATGTATAAAAACTAATACTTGATGCAGAGGTGATTTTGTTATATTTAATTATTTACTAACATTGTATATAAATAATAATATATTTATAAATAGTATATTTATACTATTGTTCTCCAAATATTTGAGTTGATGTAAGTGATGCTATGATGTGACTTACAACTGCCTTTCTGTTCATTGTTTAAAAGAATGCCTTAAAAAAAACATTACCTGACATAGCAAAAATTATATACAGCTCACATGTATTTACATAACAATTACAAGTAGGTAACTGTTTGTAATGAAAAGATTGTTTGGGACGATTCGACGTGTTGTAAACACGAAGATTAATAAAAAGCGAATGTGTGCAATACTTCACACAGCCTCTAGAATGCGGAAGATGACAAAATATTTGTTTCTCACATGAAATTTCCAAAGAAACACTGGCATTTTGATGCCTTTTGGTCGTAAAATTTAATTTCCGAGTTAAATGAGGCAGATGTGTTCACATAAACCTTGACTGCAATCAAAGTTATTAGAGTTTATGAAGTGTTAACATCTAGCAGTCTGTTGCGCGTCAATCACTTGTATAAGAATTTCTCAAGTCGCTTTTATTATAAATTCAGTGTAATTTCAGCGTTATCTAATAATCAGCACTTGTGGAAACACCATCTGCCTCTTCATCTGCCAGCACTTGGACTTCCGCTGAAACTCTGAAGTCTGACTGAGCTGAACAGATTTCAGTATGGATACAGGCGGACAGTCAAACTCAATGGTGACAGACAAACCACAACAGGCAGACCCCGCTGGCCGGCCGGCTGGAGGAGGGTTCAGAGGGAGTCGAGCTTTCAGATGCTGCCCGAAAGCCGGAGGGAATGGCTGGAATCTCTGGTCCAGTCCTCCCCCATCAGACCCGCCTCAAGTGTAAATCCCAGAACCGCATGTCTGAAATGACACTTACAGCTGCTCTGTGTTGTTTTTGGATTCTGTCTCTATAAATGCAAAGTGGACTTTGACTCATTCAGATTCCATCACTCTCAAATGTCAAAGAGTCTTAATTTAGAAACAATGTTGCTGTTTGTAACCAAGAACGTACACATTTGTCATTTTTCTATGATTTTTTTGTATTTACAAAAAGTACATTTAAATTTACCTAAAAATACTATAGTGTAAATAAACACACACACAAACACACATACTTGTATATGGTTTACAAGGTTTCTTCATATACATAATGTAGCCTATTTTATACTGTAAAACTGCTTATTATATATGGCCTCACCCTACCCCTAAACCCAACACTCACAGGAAACCTGTGGCAAAATGTCAAAAGACCCCGCAACTATGTTTAAGCATTTTGAATTATGAGGACATGCCTTGTGGCCACCTTAATAGAGTACAACAGGTCATTCCCATGTCATACATGTTATACAATTTTCCTTGCAAACCACATAAAATGATGTTGATATGGTGTTGTGTACAGTACATGCCTCTGGCTGTGAGTAATGACGGGGTGGTACTCATTTCTCAGTCGGGCTGGTCAGGCTGCTCCAGAAACTAAGGACTCCTGTTGAAGATTCTCCTCCCTCGGATGAACCTTACAGCAGGGGTGAAGCTTTGTTCACTGAACAGAACAGCATTCCAGAGGTGATGTGAACTTTAACCACAACACACAGTCATAGCTGCACACCTGCATCTCCTCTCACTGCAGGGGGCTTAACTCTTCAGACACATCTTCTGTGTTAATTTAACAATGTGCTGTTTATAATATTGGTATATATTGATATTTTGAATGAGCATATTTTTATACTTTGATTTATGTTTTTATTTTTTTAAGTTTTAGAAATTTTGTCATGTGACTAAAATGTATGCACTTTAAAATGTTTTCATTTTAATTAGAGTTTTATTTAGTGTTTTTATCTCAATGTCATTCATTCATTCATTCATTCATTTCAACAAACTCAGCAAGTTTTTCAGCAATGAACCTGAAAACTTTCACGTTATTCTACATCCAGTCCACTTGGTGTCAGTATTAAGTTCAAGACAACTGACAGCAACACATATTGACAAAATGTGGCTTTTAGTCTTATGAAAATGTACAATTTCAAAGGAGTCTTGCATCCAAACACCACCACTATACCTAACTATCACTGAGGATGAGCAATTCATACTAAAATGTACAAATGAGATCATGCAAATTCCTACGCAGTAGCCACTAAATCAGTAAGTTACCAATTTTGTCAAGTTTGTTAAATGCGGATGTGATATGCTGATGTGAAAGTTGAAATGATATAGATATAGACAAAATAGATGTTGCAGGTCTTCAAGAGCTTCTTGTGTTTTGCATGTGATTGTAATCTGATAATCAGTAAGCATTCCTGTTTTAGCATATGAGTGTGAATAGGGCAAGCTTCAGTAAGTGCTTAAGAGTCTTTGCTGCCACACGCCCTGTTGTCAAATGTTGTGTGGTTGTTTGTCAGAAGTAGGTCAAGTCGTCCATCTTCCACCAAACAATCAAACGATGCAGTTTCCTTGATGAGAATCAGGTATCATGGGGTTACACTCCACAATGAAACACTGCACTGTATTGATTCAGAGGCTCAAGAGATCAGTGCTAATGGAAACTGCTGTTGTAGTGGACCAGATTTTACGATAAAATATGCTGGGTTGTCGTAACCCAATGTTGGGTAAAATACGGACAAACCCAACATTAGGTAATTTTTTCAATTAAATTTTAATTATGGTGGCTTAGTGTTTACCACTGTTGCCTTACTGGTAGAGTTTGCATGTTCTCCCTGTGTTCGCATGGGTTTCCTCTAGGTGCTTCGGCTTCCCGCACAGTGCAAAATCTTGCGCTATAGGTGAATTAAATAAACTAAATTGACCATAGTGTATGAGTGTGTGGGTGAATGAGAGTGTATAGCAGTTCAACATGCTGGGTTGCGGCTGGAAGGGCATCTGCCTCTTAAAAAACATATGCTGGAATAGTTGGTTCATTCTGCTGTGGCAACCTCGGATAAATCAGGGACTAAGCCAAAGGAAAATGAAATGAAATGAAATGATATGATATTATATGAAATGATGATTTTTAATCCAGTGCCTGGGTTTATTCATATTTCACCCAAAGTTGGCTTACAACAACCCAACATTTTTTAAAGTGATAAAGTGGTCCAGATTAATCCACAACAAAAACACACCCATCAGCATATTCTCACACAAAAAGAGGCTACTTTTACTCTTTTGTTTTAATACACACACCTTTGTTCCGTTTACCCCTAAAAAAACTGATTTGCATCAGAAATTGCATACTTACCTACTATATTGTATGTGAAAAACAGTATGCAAGCCGACTTGCATGTCCAAAATTCTAGTGTTCAGTAGATGAATAGGTAAAAAGTACACTGATGACATACTACTTCCAGCAAGATCCTGTAGTACACATCCAGTGGACACTATACTATAGTATAAGGCGATGTGAGAGATTCATGAATGGAGTGAAGCGACGCAACTGACACGAGTAAGTCAATGTCAAAATGGTGGATGTAGAGTTTTCCATTCATACTGCTCATATTCAAGTTTTTTCCACGTTATATAATGTCAAATCTGTGATAGTACCTGAGCATCTTGGATACGCAAAATACTGTACATCATAGCAATACTAAATTAATGTCACAGGCTGCAGTCAAACAAACATACATATAAAAATGGTTGCACTGTACTATTTAGATGGTCAGTTGTACATTCTGTGCTAGTGTTGCACTGACAAATGATAATGATGTTTTACATGGATACACAAGTGACAATTTAAGACTTGTTTCCTGGAAAAATATTTGCAATGAAAAATGTAATTGTTGAACTATTATGTAATTGTAATTGTTACAAATAAGAGATTTATTAGTTTTAATAAAATTAGGATAAGTGTATTATATTGTACATCCACATTTCAGATTTTCATTTGGATCTTTTCTGAGTACTGGTAAAAAAAA
>CAIGQV010000001.1:9451237-9461921 GCA_903798115.1 Danio jaintianensis
CACACACACACACACACACACACACACACACACACACACACACACACTCATACACTATGGCCAGTTTAGTTTATTCAATTCACCTATAGCGCATGTCTTTGGACTTGTGGGGTAAGCCGGAGCACCCGGAGGAAACCCACGCAAACACGGGAAGAGCATGCAAACTCCACACAGAAATGCCAACTGACCCAGACGGGACTCGAATCAGTGACCTTCTTGCTGTGAGGCGACAGTGCTAACCACTGAGCCGCTGTGTCGCCCCTAACCTGAACGAACAATTAGAAATACATTTAGTATTTGTTCTATATTTGCTCTCGCTAGTTAATGTTATTTAACTGTTATTCAAATATTTTTAATTATTTGATATTTTATCACTAAAATAACACAACATATTGCAACATACCAGGAAGTTTAGGGTGTCTGGGGCTTTCCACATCTCAATGAGTCTATCATAATGATTATGAATGAAAGAAAGGTGAAACACTGGAAGTTCTCTTTACACAATGAGAATACAGGAAGTTTTAATGACCGTATTCTTGTATAGCATTCAGAAACAGTATTTGAGAAATACAGAAATTTTAGTTTCAGTGTAGGAAATATTCAGCAGATCTGCAGTGCTCTGTTGACGAACAGGGGCACACGAGGAACAACAACAGAAGAGATTCAGATATGAGTGGGGACGGGGACAGAAAAAGAAAAAGAGAGAGAGAACAATAGAAAGCAGGGCAACAGAAAAGTCACTCTATTTCCATCTGAAAGGAGTTCCCGAGCTTGGGCCACTGAGAATTGAAGACGGAAATCATTTCACTTCAGTGGCCGTCTCACGTTCTCAAGGAAAGTGGAGGTGGCATTGAAATGTCTGTATAAAGTAAAGTAGAAGTAGAAAACAAGACACCACCTCTATAAATTATAGAAAATGTATCTCTTGCATATCCACTGAGTAAATCCACCAATATATCATTATTTCCATTTTATGGTTTTAAACTTTACATTATGGCATAAAATCAACATCAAAATTGTAACATTTACTTAAAATGTGCAGAGAAAACATATTTCGGCACATCATGTTAATAAGTACATTGCTTAGCTTTATGCTAGTAGGCTATTACAGAAACAATGTGTTTTAATATTGACAGTATTGATCGACTGACTTCCGATTGTAAGTGACTCACTTAAACCTAATTTTCTGCAAAAGAAAAGTAGATATGACAAAAATAAAAATAAAAAATTCTGGTAAAAGAAATTCTGATATAGCTTGAAGCCTAAATATCCCTTTAACAATTGCTTGCCAGTGATATCACGTGTTTCATGTCACTTTTAAAAGTAATATATTACATTCTTAAGCCTATTTTAAAACAACAACAATAAAAATGCAAAAATAACGTACATCACTAAGTACCCGAGTTAGTATTTTAAGTTACTCAAGATTATAATATATTACTTTTAAAAGTAACCCAACACTGTAAATTATCATGCAGAAAATCCAGTGTTCTGTAAGTTATAGTTCGACCTCAGTAAACACAAACAATTAAATGATTATATAACGACCTAAAAACATTAAACAATAGAAGAGGTGGGTGTGGGATGTGACCCAAATTTCTCCCCAGAACAAAAAGTCTGTTGGGTGTAGCTTTCTTTTTCGCACTTATCAAACATCCATTTGTAGTTTCTGTTTCAATGCTACAAAGTCAAGGCATAAGAGAGAGAAGCCTTTTAAAAGCCTTTTACGCCCGAAGCATGTAATGCTAATATTTCATATCCAGCTTTCTGAATAAAGAATAAAGTCATGTATCCTGGATCTGTTCTTAGTGGCTCTTTTTACTTCAGCTCATGGAGTTCTGGTGGTCTGCTGTTTGTTTATGCTCAGTCTGACAGGTGCTCTTTGTCATTAGATTAAAGACCTAATTAATTTGTCTCTACGTGACTGCTGGTGTAATGAGATTATAGATTGTTTTCACAGTTTGTTTCTCATAGATTAATTATGCTGATTTTTTTGGGGGGTGTGGGGGAGGATGGAATTTTTCACAAGCACTACGGTGAGCAACATGTTAATTAAGTGAAAGCCCATAATAGCCTATTGTAATATTATTTCATTTTATGATGCTAAATTAAACTACACTGCTTTAAAACATAATAGCTGAATATTTAGCATTATTACGACAGTCTTCGTCATTTCTTCAGTGTCTCAATTCTAATATGCTGATTTGGCACTCAAGAAACATTTTATATTATGTATAAATATAATATTGTGCTAATATTTTGGCATTACAGTTTATTTGAAATATAATTCTATTATTTCTTTAAAACAAAAATATTAAACCCAACCATTAACTGTATCACTATTTTACTTGATCAAAATAGTAAAGTAATCTTGTATTTTCCTAAAATATCCATCACTTTATGTTTATTATTTGTAACACTATCAGTTGAGAGCAATCAAAACTCAAGATTTTCACTGTAGATAATCTGATAAGTGTCTCTATCTTGTCATACTTGTAAAGTCTACATATGATTCCAAGGATGCTGGGATAAGAGGATGACCTGACCCTCAAACCAAACACTGAAAAAAATGATGTCTGCAAAATTGTTGCAAACAATTTATGTGTTGAATTTAAGCAAACAAATTAAATTTAGTAATGTTCAACTTAATTTGTTTGTTTAAATTCAGCCCAAATAAATTGTTTACAACCACTTAACTTAAAAAAAAAGTGTAAATCCAAGGAATCATCTTTGAATCATTTTTTTCTGTGAAGGACTGGAGAATCTGAATCAAATAAGTGGTTTGACTTTGCTGTTAATAGTTAATGCTTGTTCATACTATGAATGTTCTGCAGCTGTGCTGACACTATACTGAAATTCAGTCAAAAACAAGGAAAAAAACGTCAAATGGATACATTGAATAGATTTCTCATACATGCAAGTTTCTTGATGCACTGAGAATGTAAACAATGAATGCCAATAATGCTTCTTCATGCCTCATTTGTGGAGAAACTGAACTGGACTGATGGACACAGTGGGGGGCTGTGGCTCTCTCTCTCTCTCTCTACTTATTTTTCCTGTAAGGGATGGTGGACACAGGCATTGATTTGCAGCCATTTACTGAAGGTTTCTTCTTTCTCTTGTGCAATTCCCTCAAGGATCCTGGAGATTTCCACCCCTGCCCCCGACACAGACATGCACCCATTATGAGTCTCTGTCCCCATCCCCCTCTCCAGGGAAATGTAAACAGCTTTCCCCTCCTCCGTACATTTCTCACATCTCACACTTTTCTTTCTTTCAGGCCCCTCCAGTCTCTCACACAATTTACACATATATAGGTCCAAAGGTTTGCATGTGATTGACAGGAGAGCCACATTTGCTTCATGCAGTGCTAAGATGTGCTCCTGCCTAATAACCCTATGCAATGTGCATACTGTATTTGTGTCAAACTTCACAACAGCAAGAGCCAACAGAAACCCAAAATGCAGCTGAGAAAACAGACCATTAGCATTTTGCACACATTGAGGTATATATGTCTTGAATGTTCTTTATCTTTAGTTTTTGAGTTTGACATTGATATTAGTTTTGTTTCAATATCATATCCAGAACAATGCATCACGATTTTAGTTTACAACCCAGTCAACAGAATAGCAGTGAGCGAGTATCTGGCAATGTAGAATTATTAAAAAAATGCTTGGTTGCAATATTTACTTTTTCTTCTGACTCAGCAGTTGCTTATTTTATTGTCACAGTGTCTATATTTGTTACAGGAAGGCCCTTGTAGTTTTAATCATGTGAGACCAAGTCAGAATCTGTTAAAAATAAATGTGGGCCAAAACCGTTTCTGACAGAAGGTTGTGAGAAATGTTGCTGACCTCAAAACTGCTGACCTGTTTTCATCTTTCTGAAGGTGTTTTGAATCCTACATAACTTGAATGTATACAAGTTATAAATTGCATATGCTGAATTCTATTTGATTTACATAACTAAGTTCATGGTGAAGAACTGTCTTTTTTATAAGACAAAGTAGAGATTGCCTTCATGACCTCATTATGGCATCATCTTCTACTGTCCATTTGGAGGTACACAGGGAATTGCCGTCTGTCTCCACAAAAGCCCCATGTGAAACCTGATCTTCATCAAAGTTTCATGTATAGTGAGACTCTTATCCTCTCGTCTATCAACGAGACAAATGACTCTTAACAACAACCCCACTAATTACCAAGAAAGTGTCTTGACAAATGTTTTCACAGGTTGTTTCTTAATGTTTATTTAGTGTGACGCTTAGGTAAGCTTGATGAGTGAAGACTGCAATGAATACACAAAATTGTTATAATGCTTTCCTGGGAGATTATTTAAAATTATTGTTAATCTGAGAGGTTCGGGTAAAACCACACAATCTAACTATAATTTTGTGCTGCACTTGAAAAAAAAGGCTTCTTAAATAATGGTTTTTGTATAAACTGACCATCTCTTCCCTCTTGGGATGAAACCGTAGAGTTATATGGGGTATAGAAAGACACCATTGTAAGCATGGCTAGAAACAGAGGTTTTTCACTTGAGCTAAAATATGAAAGGTATATAAAACTATATCCACACTAATATTAAAATTGATGGATAACAGTCCACCTAAAAGATCAAGTGAATCCAATTAACTAATAATAACTGCACAGTTGAAATGGTAAGAATTGCATACAAAACTGTGATTTCAAATTAAAAATAAATTTAAGGAGTTAGAATATAAGCTATCATTTCAGGGGGATAGTTCACCCAAATTTTTTTATTTTCATATTGTTTGCTCACAGTTCTTTTAAACACTAAAGAAGATATTTTGAAGAGTGTTTATAGGTTTCCAGTTTTCTTTAAATATCTTCTTTTGTGTTCAGAATAAACAAAGACAGGAAGAGGAAAGATTCCTTTAAGCATTGTACTGAGTAGCGAAACACCCAAGCTTGCTTTATTGAAAATTGATTTCTTCAGTACCACCTCCATTTAAAAACGGTCTAAATTAATAATTCATACTTGTGAAATGTACTATAAAAATACCATGTATTCACCTCAAATACTTTTAACCTCACCCTGATGAAGAACAGGAGAAGGTGTTTGTTTTAACACACATTTTAATTGAAAAATACTTCAGGATTCATTTGACTCTGTAATACACTGACAGTCTAATCTCTGGTCTACAGTGTCGTACACTACTATCTTGGTAAGAAAAAAAGTGCTTAGAGATGGACCGTGTCGCAGGCACCGTCCATCATTTGTGTTCTTCAAAGTTCCTGTATATCTAGACGTCTTTGCGAGGCCTCAAACTCACTCCAGCCTTATAATTTTGTGAATTACAAGGTCCTCAAACCCCATCTGGGCTTTGCTGCTACAGTTTTCCATAATGTCCTTACAAGAGTCAAAATAAGATATCAAGCATTCCATGAAATGTTACATTGTTTTTCACAGTGCTTCAGTAGAGAACTCCTTCAAACTGATGACCAGGCTATGCAAAGTAATGGCAGCTTAATCGGGACCAGCCCTGTAATATCAAACAAATCATTTCCATATTTTGTTTTTGGTTCACCTGCGCCATCATGATCACATGCAACATAAATCCAGCTGGAGAACAAACAACCATTAAATGAATGTCAACAGTGAGATGTTGAAATGGCAAACCCAATGACTCAGGTCATCAGCAATGGGAAAAAAGGCAGATTCAGGCTTGGATAGTTATCGTTTCTTCTTCTGTTTGAGGCTTTTCCGCCGTTTGACTATCATTTCATACAATTTGTCCATTCCTTCATGTAGCCCCTCACCTATGATGGCACAGGCTGGTTGTATGTGATATGTAGTGGCAGGTGTGAGTTCCTGAAGCGCAAGCTGCTTCTCTATGTCCGCAACAGACAGCGATTTTGGCAGGTCCTGTTTATTAGCTATGACTAAAAGTGGTGTTCCTTGGTTTTCAGCAAATTTGGTCACTTTGTGCAGCTCCGTCTTGGCCTCCTCCAGTCGGTCCACGTCCACAGAGTCCACCACATAAATAATGCCATCCGTGCACCTACTGTAAGATTTCCACAAGGGCCGGAGTTTCTCCTGACCACCAACATCCCAAAAATGACAGCTTATTCCCTTGGCAGTACCATTACTCAGCTTAATCTTTTCTGTGTTGAATCCTATTGTGGGCACAGTGTTGACAAACTCGTTAAATTTCAGTCTGTAAAGGACCGTGGTTTTCCCTGCGGAGTCCAAGCCAAGCATCACTATATGGAGGGACTGAAACGCAGATATATTGGAGAAACTGTTGCCCATTTTGATGTCCTCGTTTGCAGGGGTTATACCAAAACAGTCCCCTCGCCACCGACCATTCGACCAAATTCAGACTGGATGTGATTGAGCGCTCATTGCGATGCGTTACGCGTGAGATCAGCTCGTGAACGGTAAACACTCCTCTATGTGCGGAGAGTCTCCGCAGTCACGGCTCACATCAACATTACCACCGCAAACTGCGCTCTATTCCTCCTGACGTTCAGTCTTTACTGGCGGTCGTCCACATTAGAGATGAATGAATGTGAGCAGAAATCTCTCCTGGACGCAATATGACCGTGTCTGCTAGCGCGGTGATGGACACAAGCGAATGTATGGTAATGAATGGAGAAGCCAGCAGTGGCCCTGCAGCAGCTGCGCTCCTCACACTGGAGAAACTCCGCCCGCATTTCATGAGAGAAATGAAAAACAAACCTCTCTTATGGCAAGCCATGTATTCCATCAAACTATTTACGCGTATGCAATATTTACTTTTAAAAGACTTGTCTAATAGTATGTTCCTGTAGTTTGGTTCCTTTTGGTTTAGCTATTTGGTCTAGACTATTATTATTACTACTATTATTATTATTATTATTATTATTATTATTATTATTATTATTATTATGGGTTTTAAGTACCACGAAGGTTACTCAGCTCAGCTGCTCCATACTAACATGGCAACAAAGAGTAAAGTCTTCATGTTACCTAAATTGGTGCAAACTAAACTGAAACTTAACTGGCTCGCCAGCTAATCTGGCTTCATGGTACAGATTTGCTCATTTCAAGATCAAACAAAGCTTGAATTGGTTTATTATTTTATTATTTATTTATTCATTTATTTAAAATACTGTTTTGAAATAAGCATGCAGTTTAGCTTAGCATTGCCTTCTAATAGTTAAATGTTGTCATAAAAGCTTGCATCTCTTCATCTGTTATAAAACTATTTTGACAGAAAGCAATATTGGTTTTAATATATGTATACAAATGTTTTTGTTTTTTTCTCACTTTGTGAAAATTAATGATTTTGGACAACAACAACAACAACAACAACAACAATAATAATAATAATAATAATAATAATAATAATAATAATAATAATAAAGGCAGGTTTTCAATGTTGTAATTTTTAAAAAACCCCACTTTCCTTTTCCATCCCTGGCAATAAAATGCTGCTTCGTCACTGACAAACGATAGACGTTTGAATTGAATGTTAAACTGGCTTTCCACACAACCTCCTTCAGCAGTCTGCGCACAGGTTTAGTGTCCTCGAGTTTTCATGGAAGATGAGAGTTTCGTTCAAAAAACCCAGGTGCGTCAACAAAGTATCGAATTCACCACCTATAAGGAACACGTATAGACACGCATTTCAAGTTTTCTCTGAAAATAATTAAAATAGCCTACAGACAACTAAGTCTTCAGCTAGTTTTATTGGTAATTAGTATGGTACAATTTTCGTTTCTCAAATGAACATTACAAATTAATACAAATAAACAAAATAACCAACAATATCTCACAGCATAATAAAACCTATATCCGAGTAACAGAGTGGATATAGTTATTGTTGGGGTATAGCGCCACCTGCCGTATAAAAGTCATTTTTTTTTACTCGCTTAAAAAAGGACAAACATACAAACTAACAAACAAACAGATACATCGGCTCATTAAATGTATATCTGCAGTATCTCAAAGATTTGTTATGGGCTTGTTTATTGCATTTGGCCTTTTTGTAACTGTGGAACACTACACGTAGCCTATGCAGTGTCACATTTTCAGAAGTCTATAGTTTTGTCTGTAACCACAGTTCTCATAAAATGAAGAAAATATATTAAGTAGCTATCAAGTAGGCTAGCTACTAATTCAGGTTGGCCAAATATATAGGCCAAGTAAACCACTAATGCAAATAAACCTGTGCCATGAACAACACAAAAGCCATATGGACACCCTATATAAATGTACATTTTATTTTGGGTGTCATACAAACAATGCTCATTTACTAATTTTTATACAACAGATGTGGTAAAAAGTGGCTCTTTACTATGTAAAACTTCAGATTTACTGGGTAAAAAAAAGTTTGCACATGGTTGTCCAGTAGATGGTAGAGGTGAGATGTGAATATTACAGGAGAAACTACTAAAAATTGTTATTTTGTACAAAGAAAAAAGTAACATTCAAACTTGGTCTGCTGTAGCCTAATTAAAATCTAATAAAAATTAATAATAAAAAATAAATATTGAAAATTACTAATGTACTGAGGAAAAACTCCAGAGCTTTCTGACCCGAGAAGAAACACTTTTTATTTATGGCAAATCACAACAAACGCAGACACGTTCATAAACACATATACTTGCTTGACTGTAGAATGCAACTGTATAAAATCTTCACAGTAGACTGTACATCTTCATCACAGGCACACGCTCTTATATCTTTCAGATCTTTGTCAGCCATGTTTTCCCCCAGAGAGTGAGACAAGGCACTGATGAAAGGTTTATGATGTGAGGTATGCAGTCTACAGTTAGCACCGATGTAAGCACATTTTTTGTTAGACCCACACTGATGACTGTTTACACTGGTCATATTTTTTGGGGGAGAGCCTGTCAAGCAATAAGAAACATTAGGCTGAGGTGATAAGAGTGGAATCCGCACATAGCAAGAGGATTTAAAAACCCTGAGCTGGCACAGCAAGAAAATAAATTCATGGCTCAAACGTTCTTTAACATCGTATACCACATTAGCAATAAACAATTTCCACTTGTAAAATGTGTGTTCAGGCCAACTTTATAGAAGCTTTTTGGAAATGAAAGAAACATTATTTTCAGAATAGAATCAGATTAATGTAAAGGTTAATGTACAGTCGTGGCCAAAAGTTTTGAGAATGACACAAATATTAGTTTTCACAAAGTTTGCTGCTAAACTGCTTTTAGATCTTTTCAGTTGTTTCTGTGATGTACTGAAATATAATTACAAGCACTTCATATGTTTCATTCTTTTATGTCGCTTTTATCGACAATTACATGACATTTATGCAAAGAGTCAGTATTTGCAGTGTTGGCCCTTCTTTTTCAGGACCTCTGCAATTCGACTGGGCATGCTCTTAATCAACTTCTGGGCCAAATCCTGACTGATAGCAACCCATTCTTTCATAATTCAATTCAATTCGAATCATGTTTATTTATATAGCGCTTTTCACAATGTAGATTGTGTCAAAGCAGCTTAGCATAGTTCTAGTAAAGTCCAGATTTCAGAGTTGAAGTTCAGTTTAGTTTAGTTCAGTGTGGTTTAAATTTCACTGCTGAAAGTTCAAACACTGTAGAGCAAATCCACCGAAGCTCAGCTTTACAAGTCCCGATCCGAGCAAGCCAGTGGCGAGGAAAAAAAACGTAACCAATTGACGAAGTGAAGGGAAAAAAAAAACCTCGAGAGAAACTAGGCTCTGTTGGGCATGACCATTTTTCATCTGGGCAAACTTCCTGTTCAGAGCTGCAGTCTAGGCGCTGGAGGCTGAAGAAGCTGGACGTCCATCGTGGAGAAGCTGCAGGTGTGAGTAGGGCACCAGCGGGCGGTCAGGTTGCCCGCAGGATCAATGTGGGGACTCGTTTGTCACGGTGGTCATTCAGGAATCAGTCTCATGCACTCCATTTCTCCATGACGACCACAGCATCAGCTCGGGATACGACCTGGTCCAGGATTATGGATACCTTGGGATCATCTCTTCACAGGTCTTGGATCGCATTAATGGTGCTGCATAGTCTCTAGGGACCCCGGAATGAGTATCCCCAGGTGGAAATAGAGAATAAAGAAAATAATTAGCGTAGCTGCTGTTCGTGGTGTATTTAAACAAGATGTAAAAATTTAATGTGTTATAGATGAAAATAGCAGTTAAATAAACAAACATAGAAACAAACATGTAACGCATATGAGTGTTTCTAACACAATGTCTGGTGTATTGAGGAGTGTGTCCTACAGGTGATTTCAAGCTAGCTCACCTGCATGGAACACATTCATGCATCATACCGTTATGCGATGCATTGAGTGTATGCTTTACTAAAAAGATAGGTCTTTATTCTAGTTTTGAACTGAGAGAGTGTGTCTGAGCCTCGGACATTATCAGGAAGGCTATTCCAGAGTTTAGGAGCCATAAATGAGAGGGCTCGACCACCTTTACTCGACTTTGCTATTCTAGGTACTACCAGAAGCCCTGAGTTTGGAGATCTTAAAGAGCGGGTTGGATTGTAGCGAGACAGAAGGTTGGTTAGATAAACAGGAGCTAGATTATTTAAACTAGATTATTTTATATTCACAAACTGGTAACGGTCAGTTAAGTATGACTTAAACCATTGTAGAGCCTGTCCCTGGACGCCTGTAGAAAATAAGCGATCTATGAGGATATTGTGGTCGATGGTGTCAAATGCAGCAC
>CAIGQV010000001.1:9462321-9483427 GCA_903798115.1 Danio jaintianensis
AGGTAAACACAGCTTATATAGTAAGAGGTAGTGGTCTGTTATATCATCGCTTTGTGGTATAATGTCTACATCAATGACCTCAAGTCCATGAGACAAAATTAGATCTAATGTATGCTTTAAGCGATGGGTTGGACCAACAACGTTTTGCTTTATCCTAAGTGATTGTAATAAATCTGTAATCACGAGCCCTAATGTATCGTTAGCATCATCTATGTGGATGTTAAAGTCTCCTACAATTAGTATTTTATCAGTTTTAACTAGTAAGTCAGAAATAAAATCAGAAAACTCTTTTAGAAAATTGACATAGGGTCCTGGGGGTCTATATATGGCGATTAAAGTGAGAGATAATATAGGTTTTTTCATAATATCCGGAAACATAACATTAAGCGCCAATACTTCAAAAGAGTTAAACATAAGTCCGTTTCTCTGATTAACATTAAGGATATCATTAAAGATTGATGCAACTCCACCACCACGACCAGTTTGACGAGCCTCATGCTTATATAAGAATCCTGAAGGAGTTGCTTCATTTAAACTAATAAAGTCATTTTGTTCCATCCAGGTTTCAGTGAGACAGAGTGCATTAAGATTGTTGTCTGTTATTATTTCATTTATGATAAGTGCTTTAGGTGCTAGTGACCTGATGTTTAGGAGACCAAGCTTTAAAAAATTAGTATTTTCACTTTTTTGCAGTTTTTCTGGTTTGATTCTTAATATATTTTTTCTAGAGCACACAGTAAGTTTATTTCCTGATCTAATAATACGAGGAACAGACACAGTCTCTATGGGGTTAGCCAGATATGCTTTACTGTGATTTAAGCAGGACGAGCAAGAGTCTATATGGCTAAAATGTGAATCCAATAAGTGCCCTCCAACCAGTAAATATAGGCTACAACCATCAACTGTATGTTGTGGCCTTGTACAATGCATGGATATGCAAACAACTGCTGAATAGCAAGTACAGCTATTGGCAACATTTCAAGTCATTTTTTAAAAAATCATTTTAGAGCAATGGATTCCCTATGGAATTTCTATGGGGTAGATGTCTAATTTAGTTTTTACATGATACTGAAATATTTAGGCCTAATGTGTTCTGTTTTATTAATGCATTTGATCTTTGAATGAAAGGGTCTTCAAGTTTTACGTTAAATTTTCATTTGATTTTCTTCTCTTATAAATGTAGTTTATAATATAGTTTAAAAGTAGATTCTGGTAATTTACTGTTTTATAAACGGTTTATAAGTTATGTTCATAACTTTCCTATTCCCTTCAAAGAATATAATACTGTTCGTTATCCCCACAGGTTTAATGCATCTGGTCAAAAGTCATGTTATATACAACCCAAAAAATATAAAGATATCAGCATTATTGCTGGACGACATTGACATTCATGATAAAATTGTAATAATAAACATGTTCATCTAATTTTTCAGCAAAGAAACCGTATTGTTCCGCAAGGCAGATTCCATTGGGTTGCACTAATTAATGATATAGACTGGAGAAAAGCATGGTTGTTGCATCATAAATACTTTCTTCCTAATAAGACTAAAGAAGTCCACTTTAAAATATTGCATAAAAAATATCCGGTTAATTCATTTATTTTTTGTGTGTGAATTTGTTCGGAAGTATTGGTTTAACTTGTATCATTATTTAAACACACACCCCTACCTTTGCACACAAGTCTAAAGAATTTCTTTTTTTTCCTTTTGTTTGTAATTTTTTAATACATAAACAAAAATACATGGATACACTGCTCAAATCTTTCCGTATGTGTAATAACAAAAACTGTGTTAGATTTTTAGTACTATATGAAGAACTGTTATCTACTGACTAGATTTAGATGGCTTTTCTGTAATTTATTCATTTTCATACACTTCTATACTATTGTAATTTACTTACCCCTCTGTTTGTTGTGTTATTTGTTCTCTCTCTGTAAAAATGCATAAACGTAACTTGTATTTTCCTTCTTTTATGTTGTTCAAAAAAAAAAAAGAAATTCGATTGGGTCATATACATTATATTACAGGAAGCGATGTAGGCCTACCAACACGGTAAGCTGCGAATTGTTACAATGTGAATGTATTAAATACAATACTTTATGTGTTGACAGTAAATGTGCAGCATAAAGTAATATGACAAAAAATAAAACGAAACCTATTTGTATACCTCAATCAAATAGCACAGTGTTCTGTTTTGTAAAAGTCAGAAATGAGAACAGAATTGTCGACACACAATGGCTGCGTCAGCTCATATATAAATAATTTAAAAAGTCGATAAACAAATAAAAATCTGCTACTTGCTATCTGCTATATGTTTGGCAGATGTAAATCCGTTCGTTGTCGCCTGAACGCGGGGAGCAGCAGCGCACGTCAGTAACGTTAAGCACGCTATGAAGTTTCGACATCCGCATAGCTTAAATAGTGACCTGTCATAAACGGAAACTACATTTCAGTAGCAGTATAACGTCTTTAACCAATAAATTAAGAAAGGCGCTGAAAGACAGAACACAACAATGACCGAATGAAATGTAATGTTTCTCATCGCCCTTAGTGAGTGCATCTCTTTTGTTTCTGTCAGTTGATTTCGTTGATTTGAGTGTGAGTGAGTTTATATTTGGGTGTTTAGATATTTTACATTGTGTTACAGTAATACAGTAGTAAGTATTTTTGTTATTATACTTGTTAAAGTCAACTTTTTCACAGCTTAGTTCGTGATATCGTGATAATACCATATAAAGTGATAAAAGCGTCATAATTGAGAAATAAGTGTTTGTATTTATAAAACATCTACAACTTTGGATGTAGTCTATGGATATCAACTATATAAAAGATGTGCATTATAGCTGACACATTGATGAATATTTAACAGTGGGATTCATTCTCATCAAAGGCTACTTTAAATTAATAATGACATTTTATAAGGGATTTGATAAAGGATTATTATTTTATTTGTCTATTTTACTTTCCAATGTAAGTAACATTTACTTTAACTTATAAAAACACTTAGAGCTATGTGAAACAGGCAGTTTAGCATACAGTGTATTTGATATCTCAAAAACAACACAGAAAAACACAATGCATTACATTAGTATTCATGCATTGTGTAATATTTGTAAAATTGTTCTTTGATATATATCTTATGAGAATTAGTGGGAAACAAATAGCGTAAAATTGTGTCTTTTGTACAAAATTTACAAATTCACAAGTAGCAATAAGCAATTAAATTTTTTTTGGAACAATCGTATATTATTTTACAACACATTTTTAAACATTCAAGTGTTTAGTGTACAATATTGTGCAACACCAAGGCCAAAAAACAAACAAAGCTAATGTACAAAGTAAAAGTCCCAGGTGCATGTGGGTCTTGTAAGAGTCAGATGGTGGAGGGAAGTCCTTATATGGCACAGTCATCCTGAGGGCAGGGGCTGAAGGCCGAGCTCCGCAGGAGATCCAGACAGTTGACGAGGATGAGGGAGCCAGTGATGTGTCTCCAGCGTTTGGTGATGGGGTTCTTCATTTTGTCCAGTCCAGTGTGAAGCTCCTGAATTACGTCCCTGTAGCTGTCCCCAATCTGGGCTGCCCATGTCACTAGGAAGTCATATGCAGGCTTCCACATGGCCTTTATGAAAAGAAATAAGAAGGATTGTCACAGGTAGACCAGTGTAGTTGGGCGAAAATGATTTCCCAGAAAAAACCTAGCACCTAGTCTGCATTACGGCAAATATGTGCAAATATCCTGAGCTTGTAAAACAAAGTGCAAGAGGAAGCTCATAATCTCATCAGTTGTTTGACAGAACACTTGAGTTCCTCTTGTAAGCTGAATGCAAACACTATAATCATGACCTGTGCGTTCCCTGTAGTTTATACAGGGAAAACCTCTTTTTGGGCATTTTTTATACTACTCAAGTGTGTATATATATATATATATATATATATATATATATATATATATATAATCTATATTTCGTATATATTTAAGTTTGTTTACATTGTCTGTTGTATGTCTACATTTGGTTTGCTTAGTTGTTTTTACATGATCTATTCTACAATCTGAGTCATGTCATAAACTTTAGTACACTGTATAAACTGTGCACAACAGTTTTCCAACCTGATGTATTTCGTGAAGTATTTCAGATTTTTAATGAATTTGTTCAATGTGATTCATATGAAAATATGATTTTTTGGGAAAAAACATTAATTTAGAATTTGGTCGAATGTCCATACTGTTACAAACTTTACAGATTTTATGTTAATTTCGTAATTCCAAATGAATATTTCAAGACTTATTAAGATGATTATGGTATGTAAAGTTAATTATGTAGAATTTATGGATGAGTATAGTTTATTTATTTATTTTTTGTAGTTGAGTGCAGGGTTGCCAGGTCTGCATAACAAAACCTGCCTAATTGCTAGTCATTAGCCCAATTGTGTTCTGGACGGGTGATCCCTGTGTGTCAAAATTGTATTTTGGGACTGTCCACTTATGTTGAACCTTTATTTTATCGATATTCCTTTGCTAAAACTGTATTTCAGGTGGGTCCCCATGTAGTTTAAATAGCATTTTGTGGTCTGTCTCAGCTGAAACCCTCGGTTGAACCTGTGGACCAAAAAAAATAAAAAATAACAATAATAATAACGACAGTGTAAATGTAGCCCAACTTCACAGCAAAACCTTTAAAAGGAAAGTTTTAAAGAAAAGAAACCCAAAATGACATTTGTCATCATTTATTTAGCTTCATGTTGCTCCAAATTTAAATGACATTCCTGGATAATAAAAAAAAACATTCATTTTTTTTATTGCATTTAAAAAATCTGTAGTAAGATTTCCTTGTATTTCATTGTAGAAATGAGTAAATGAGCGTTTAGGTTTGGTTGAACTGTTTTCTTAAATGTTTTCTGAGTTTGTTTTACCTCACTGTCCAGCTGTCCTCTGCTGTCTCTGTGTGGAGCTTCGTATGCTTCCATCTGCTGCCGGGACACTTTAGACAGTCTCTCTGCCAGTTCCCTCCAGCGACCCGCCACCTCTACAGCAGTGGTCAACAGTACAAAGTCCATGACCAGCCGAGCAACCAGACCCTGACAGTCCATCTTCAGAAGAGCCTGAACCACACATACGGTTTAAGATCACCAAGGTACAACGCAATGTTCATAAATCTAAGAAGTTTTTACAATTAAGTGAGAATTGTTTTTTAATGTAAATTTAGCCATACTCATTCATTAATTTTCCTTCGGCTAAGTCCATTTATTCATCAGGGGTCGCCACAGTGGAATGAACCACCAACTTATCCAGACATTCTCTTGCAGCATGTCAAATTATTAATATTTATTTAGCCAATTATCTGTATAATATCTTGGTAATATTAAAATTATGGTAATATTAATAAAATAATGATGTTGGTAATTAATAAAATATTAATTACCATTTAGTTATCAGCTATAACATGAAATATTTGTTGATATATCAGTATTGAGCAGAATTTTTGTCCGTTTTGTTTTCATGCCGAGTATCAGCATATATCAGAATAAATATCAGTTTGAATATTTGACAAAGTAATTTCCTTTAAACAAAATATGCATTTTTAAATACGTACTGTTGTTTATTTTAGTCTTAATCATCTGATGCCATGTCTTCTGTTATTTAAAAAAGCAAACTACAAAACTAAGCACCGCCACAAAAGATCTGAACCCGTCATGAGTTAAAGTCATCATGCAGGGCGCTTTGATAAATTTGCCGATATGCAGGAAGCGACGTGCAATGCTCCTGTGAGCACAACATAATGAGAGTGACTCCGGGCCCCTTGGACAAGGGAAATGTTAGGGAGGAATATCCGGCCTTCTGCTGGCAAGTGTTCTGTCTTATTAACGTGACCTTCTTTTCTCCCTGAGACTTAGTGACATTAAAAAAAAACTGAATAAGTACTTACGTTCACTGTACCTTGTGAATATATGACATTCGAAATGTCTGAAACTGTTATCTGACTTTGATGACATGACATTTCACTCTTTGTTAGAGCTTTGTTATATATACAACAAAGAATCTGCAGATGGCACAGTGATGCAATTCATTTTGAATTGGTCAAAAGTGCAGGTGTTCTTCATAGGATTGAATATGCTGGCATTTACTGACACACATCAACAGCAAGTGTTTAAAAGTTACACGCCCTAAACCCAGTAATCTCTGATTCCAGTTCCATGGCTTGGAATGTTTGGAATGACAGGAAGTCTGCTTAGAGGGGGAGGAACACGACGCTGATGCCCCAGAAGACCTGTTAAAGGACTGGCTCCAAACAGAGCAATGAGATAACGGCGGTCCTGCATGGCTTCTCTCTTATCAAACATGCTCTACAAACAAACAGGATGGTATGTCTTTGACTTGTACATTCAGTCAGTACTTAAAAAGTATCAGTACAATTTATTCTCATCTTCTGACATGTAAAGGCCCCTAGGAATCTATCTGTCTGTCTGTCTGTCTATCTATCTCTCTAATGCAATAATAGTGCCATATGAAATTGGTCGAATGAATTCTGCATTTAAAATTTCATAAACACGTGAGGGCATAAAATAAACAATTTTAAGATTAAACAATTGCTTTTATTTTTACAAAGCAAGTGCTGCATATTGTGATGAGTTGTGATGTGTAAACATTTGATTTAGTTTGTGTACATGATATGTTAATAGCTTTGTCAAATCAAATGTTGCAATGTAGGTGAAGTGACTCACTTAAATATACTTCATTGAACATGTACACATAGACATCATCTTTTTTTGTTGTGAAGGACACTATCTACTATATAACTATAGGTTAACTATGTTTATATATAATATCCGCCCTATAGACAACTCCTTCACTTTTCTGATTTTGATTGTAATATAATAATGTGCACCTTTTGTAAAGCTGCTTTAAAACAGTAATTATTGTGAAAAGCGCAATACAAATAAACTTGAATTGAACTCTCAGAGAAATTCTAGAGATGAAGTTTATACATTTATATCCTCATGCAGAAAGACGTGTCACACATTCTTGAGAATGTCAAATGAAAAGCACAATTCAATCACACCTGCATGCAGAACATGCTTGACTTCATATTTAAATAGTGTTTTTGCAGTGCTATATGCACAGACATCCACATCGCCATTTGCTTATGTATAGAGGCAGACTTTTGTTTTATTTAAACAATTTTTTATCAAATTTCATGTTATTCCAAGTACAAGCAGTGACTGTTTCGATGCAAGCCAAAGGAGAGGTGTACTGTATGTATCACACTGTTTACACATGATTGTGTGCATTAGTAATGGAAAGATAAGGCCTTTCATGTGCACCTGTTTTCTGAGGTCTCGCTCCTGACCCGTCAGAAACACAGCACTAGCAGAAATCCAAACAAAATCTACACCCTGTCTCACTGTGGTATCATTAACCATTTGTTATTGCCTCAGATATTAAAGGAGTAAAATGCAGAAAGCTGGAACTAGAAGCTAAGAGTACTTCAAGTTTATCTTTTTAATAGTTTTGAATATATCAGTCGTTTTTTAAAATAACATCAATTTAGTTAAACCTGAAATGTTTTTCTTTTGCTTAAAGTGCAGACACAATGTTGTCACAATGATCTCCATTAACACCATCTACAAAAACAACTTAAAATGCTGTATTGTCCATGCCAGGCCAGTGGGTGGAATTGTCACTTTATAAACAAACACTGTGCATTGTGCGCTTGTGGTCCTGTAGTCTGCCATTGTTGTTTTGCATGTGAATATGACTGAATATGTACTACACACAGAGTCACCAATAACATAAAATAAAAAGAATTATAACTGCATTGTTAGTGTCACAATCTAGCAGTTGACCTACTACAGTAGGCTACAATTTATTACTCACAAAGCCTGTTTGAGCAAATACATTTTTTTGGACAAAATTATTAATCATTGCAGAAATTGATGACACATTCATTCACTCATTCATTTTCCTTCGGCTTAGTCTCTATTTCAGAGGTCGCCACAGCAGAATGAACCGCCAACTATTCAAGCATATGTTTTATGCAGTGGATGCCCTTCCAGCCACAACCCAGTACTGGGAAACACCCATACACTCTTACATTTACACACACACACTTATACACTACGGCCAAATTAGTACATCCAATTCACCTATAGCGCATGTCTTTGGACTGTGGGGGAAACCGGAGCACCCGGAGGAAACCCACGTGAACACGGGGAGAACATGCAAACTCCACACAGAAATGCCAACTTGCCCAGCCGGGACTCGAACCAGCGACCTTCTTGCTGTGAGGCGACAGTGCTAACCACCGAGCCACCGTGCTGCCTACACATTAGTTAACTTGCTAATTCATTTTCTTTGCTTTTTGATACTGTAATTAGACAAAAACACTGCAGGATGCAGCTTATATTAATGAGACAGCTGAGCTTGAATGCAGATGGACATGCTATAAAATTCCTCTTTTTTTAACATCTGACATTTTAATTCATGCGTCAGTATCTTTCATCCTGTCTCTTTTGATTTCCTTTTACATAAGCATTTGGTTGCCTTTTTCCGTTTTTAACCTATTGTCAGAAATTACTGACCGTTTATACAGAAGTGCTCTAACAATACACAAAGGAAAATGGGAGGATACTGAAGAATCAAAGACTGAAAAAGTTCAGAGGCATTCACATGTTCTTCCTCAGCAAGTTTTTCCTGACCATTAATAAAGCCTCTATTAGAGTACATGCGAGGAAAAAAGCATTATAGCTGGAACTTTTATTAATTAAAAATGAAATGGCAAAGTTCTGTAGCTCTTTAGTCATGATGCCGATTTGGACGCCAACCCAAAAGACTAATTCACCACATGTTCCCTTGGGAATTTCTAATGGCTTTGAAAATTCGCATTTGAATGACTGAGTGTAATTTATTTTGTAGATCAAAACAGGAAAGTCTCTTCATGTAATGTTAACCACAGACCTCATTTTATTCATAAAACATAAACCACTATTCTAAAAACCCCTTAGAAATTCCAGAGGGAATCCGTTGCTTTAAAATGCTAAATCCTGGATTTGTACTGTTGACGTGTGAGGTTTGTGTAGTTTGGGGCGTCCGTCTTTCTACATTTGATGCTCCTCCGTAGATGCTAACAATAGAAAAGGAAACATCTGCACAACTAAGATTCTTCTTCAATAAGTCTTGTCTTCCGGCATTTTCACTCTTGAGTCTTGTTATCACATTTGAGATGGTCACAGATGACCCTAATTTTAGTTCATGAAGAACATAACTCAGTGCATATGACGTTAATTTAGTCTGCTTCACTGCAGTGATGTGATCTATCTAAACAGATTTCATCATCTATATTATCAATATGGCGACGCGGTGGCGCAGTGGGTAGCACGTTCGCCTCACAGCAAGAAGGTCGCTGGTTCGAGCCTCGGCTGGGTCAGTTGGCATTTCTGTGTGGAGTTTGCATGTTCTCCCCGTGTTCGCGTGGGTTTCCTCCGGGTGCTCCGGTTTCCCCCACAAGTCCAAAGACATGGGCTATAGGTGAAATGGGTAAGCTAAAATTGTCCGTGGTGTGTGTGTGTGTGAATGTGTGGATGTTTCCCAGTGGTGGGTTGCAGCTGGAAGGGCATCCGCTGCGTAAAACATATGCTGGATAAGTTGGTTCACCCCGCTGTGGCGACCCCAGATTAATAAAGGGACTAAGCCGAAAAGAAAATGAATGAATGAATGTATTATCAATATCATAATTTTAATCTCACTACAAATATTAAAGCAAATTTAAACACAAATTTTTATTATATGTGTAACTTTTCCATTTTTATTTATAGACAAACTCAGAAGTTTATCACAATGAATTAAAAAGTTAAATTATAAAGCTTAATGGTTAGAGAGTCAGTGATTCATTCAGCTCTGGCAACCCCTGATAAAGCAGCTATAGGGAATAAGCCGAAGGAAAGTGAGTGAGTGAGTGGGTTAGAAAGTCAGGATTGTGATCTAAAGGCTGCAGTTTTGAGTCTCGGCACCAGCAGGGGCTGTCGGTGGGGGAGTGAATGTACAGCACTCTCTTCCTTTCTCAATACTAGAGCTAAGTGCGACCCTTGAGCAAGGCATTAAACCCCCAATTGCTGCCTGGTGCCGTGGTTATGGCTGCCCACTGCTCCGAGTTTGTGTTCACTGCTGTTTGTGTGCACTTGGAAAGGACTTCATGAATTTCCTTCCTTTAAAGTCATGAACAGCTGTAGTTTAGATATGCATGGTTTTTAAGGATTGTTATTTAGATTCTTCACTGTGACTGAAGGATCTTTGTTTAGGTAATTACACACTGACTGCACAGCACACTGATTGATGCATCACTGAGCAGATATTTAAAAGTGTATTTGTAAAATAAGTAGCTAAAATAAAACTGGACTTTTCAAAAATAACATCCTGCTTCAGGTTCCTGTTGACATAAAGGTTTCCACATAAGACTTTATTGACACAGTGACACAGGAAGTTTTGGGACAAGTGACAACCAGACAAACCTGCATCTTAGCACATTATCCATCGTTGTAATCTAGACCAAATGAAAGATAATATAAAGAAACAAACATGGGTAACAGTGAATTTAGAGCACCATTGTTTGGCACCCTTAGCTGCTCTAAATTCTCTGCAAAATATGATTTATTGTCCTTTATGAGACGGTTTTCATATATGTGTTAATATGTTACTTTTAATAAAATTTTATAAGATGCATCATTCTAGTTAATAGATATATGAGGACTTCAAATACAACATTTATCAAACAGCACCAATATGGACACAATATTAGGTAAATATTAACGCAGGAAATGTTTATCAAACACTTTTAATTCAAACATGACAAGTCTGAGCCATCTAGCCCAATCAGAAATACTGATTAATTGGAAGAAACCTCTGATCACCACTTCTCTTTGTAACCCAAAGCCTCTAAAGTTTACAAAACCAATTAGAAGACTCTGTGTGAATAAAATAAATTTAAAAATGAAAAGATATAAAAAGAAAAAAAAGTCAACATGCATACGAGCATGTTTTCAGTTGTCAAGCTGCAATTTTGTTTACTTCATTATTTTTATTATTGTTACAAGTTTTGTTTTACAAGGCCAAAGATACAATTGGGAATAGTGCTTTCTTTTATGAGTCAGTAGTAATCATTCATTCATTTTCCTTCAGCTTAGTCCCCTATTTATCAGGCGTTGCCATAGCAGAATGAACCGCCAACTATTCTGGCATATGTTTTACCCAGCGGATGCCCTTCCGGCCGCAACCCAGTACTGGGAAGAGAAACTGAATAATCAAATGTAAATTAACACTGCATAGTATTCACTGTATAAATTAAACCATGTTAAGTTCTACATAACACCAAACTTTAAATGTGCTGTACAGCACACTTGTCAAAGAGTTCTATCTGGATTGTCAAAGGGTTCTATCTGGATTGTGCTTTTCTGAGGTCAAAAAGTCTTGTGTGGAGGCCCTGGAATGTTTCCTTATATGTGGCCATTGGGGCAAAAAGGTTGAGAAACACGTTGTCTTTAGGAAATACACTGTATTTTATTGTTTTAAAACATTTCCTTAACTAAACTAAGAGAGATAGAACCTTACAGGGACTTAACTCACTCTTTGTATGGCAGTGGCGTTCGATGACACCTATAACCACCTGAAGAACTGCTCAATAACTATACTGGGATTAACAGGTTCTTAATATGTTAGCAGTTCGGGAAGTATTGAAATTTCTATTGTTTGTGCGTGTAGCTTTCTAGTGATCTTAAAGACACTGATTAGCTTGTTCACATGTGTTTGGTTAGTGTTGGAGTAAAACTCTGCATGTCCCCCAAGACTGAAGTTGCACATACCTGCATTACTGTTGTGGATTTTCAATGCTAAAATGATATATTGTGCAGCCATAGCTTCATTCATTCATTTTCTTTTCGGCTTAGTCCCTTTATTAATCTGGGGTCGCCACAGCGGAATGAACCGCCAACTTATCCAGCATATGTTTTACGCAGCGGATGCCCTTCCAGCTGCAACCCACTGGGAAACATCCATACACACACTCATTCACACACATACACTACGGACAATTTATCCAACCCAATTCACCTATACCACATGTTTTTGGACTTGTGGGGGAAACCGGAGCACCCGGAGGAAACCCACGCGAACACGGGGAGAACATGCAAACTCCACACAGAAATGCCAACTGACCCAGCCGAGGCTCGAACCAGCGACCTTCTTGCTGTGAGGCGAACGTGCTACCCACTGCGCCACCGTGACGCCCGCAGCCATAGCTTGTGGTGTTTATTTAATTAGGTGGTGTTTTAAAATGTATTCAATATAATTTCTTCTCTACTTCGGAAATCAAACTACTTGTTTGTGAAAAGAGCTTTGAGTAATGTTTTGAAATATTTATTTGAATTGCTCTGCTATTAACTAGCAAAATGATATATTATTCATAATTTAATTCATACAAATTTGTTCACTAAACTTAAGTGTAGAAAAAATCATTCAACCTCACCAGCAAGGTCAAGCAATGACAGTTAGCTGTACCACTCCACTTTCACACACACGTCTTTCTAACTGGAAATAGTATGAAGCTTAATTAAGTTAAAACATTTTTTCCAGTAATAACTTTTTTTAGATTTAAAGCGAGCAGGATAAATTACTAGAAACTTTCAACTCTTACCTTCATGAGCTCCTTCTGGAAAGACTTCCTCTCCTTGCCCTCAGCTGCATTGCAGTCTTCCTTAAGCTTCTCAAGAACACAAGCTACCTTTTCTGGCTCACTGTCTGGCTCTGTCCGGCAGAAATGTGTCAAAGGTAGATTGACGTAGTCCAAAGCATCAGCAAATGCTCTCCAACTTGCCACATTTTCCATCAGTATTGTCCGAACCGATGCATAGATGTACGTCAGACACATGCAGGGCTTCAGGATCTGCTCTAAAAGCACTGTAGTTGTAAGATCAGACCCTTTGTAATTAACAGGTTTCACTTTTCCCATAATGAGAATGTTTTTTGCATGCACCAACCCAATTCTTCCATGGTAGTATCCGATATACCATTCCTTTGTCCATAGATGTCCTTTAAGTTTGATTTTTTCCTCACTTACAATAGCCATTACGTCACCTTTAAGATACTCTAGCAAATACAGGCTTTTGGACTGTCTTACAACTGTTTTCAGCAATTTAGCAAATTTCAAGTTTTTGACTAATCTGTCCTGAAATAGGGGATACTTTGTGGTTGCTGCAAGAGGAGACAGTACAATTTTGTTCACTTCCTTTTTCTTTAGAAAGCGCCTTTGAACAGAGCTTCTTGTGCTTGTTTTTGGTAGTGGGGTTGGGGTCTGAATGCAAAACTGCGCCAGAATACAGTCTTTATCATCCTTGACTTGTATTCGCAATGTAAAGTCTGAAATGTCTGTAGAATCGCGGGCTGCGATCATGTAGACAAGGCGGGCCACTTTGCCAAGTTTGATTTGAAACCCCCTCACGGTCTTGGCCTGTTCATTGGCTCTTATTTCAAAATTGGACATGTTCGAATACATGCCAACCTTAAGGTCTTGAGGTTTTGCCATTACAAATTGGTGCTTTCCCCAGAGTTGGAGGACGACAGGTGTAGTTGACTGTGAGTGTTTTTTGACATCACTCACAAGCAATGTCTTCGGGGCACAGTCATGGCCAAAAATGGCCACCACTGTCTTGAAAGACGGGTGTATGTGTTTTGGGCCATACACCCCAAGAGTGACCTTTTTTACAACATGTTCCCAGACTGTGTTGTAAGGAGCCACTGTTAGTGCCTGGGCCACCACAGAGACATACATGCAAGGCTCTAAATTGTCCAGGGTCACTTGCACTGTGTCCCCATACATGTATGCATGTGGTATTGGGACGTATGGACCTTCTTTGCAGTCGCTTCTTATGCATACTACCTCCGCAGTTCTGCGGCTCTCTATCTTCACCACAACAGACACCTTCATCTCTAAAGTGACTGGGGTCTTGGTTTCCATGTTACTGAGTTTTATTTCTACCACTGGACTCACGGTAGTACATCTGTCATTGTTTAGCTCCAACGGTGGGTCCAGAAGGGCCTTCAGAGATATCTGTTGAGTCTCTCCTGGTGCAACATGGCCCTCAGGGATATGTATGCTGATACTGGTATTTGGTAGCTGCACGGCTCCACCAGAGCTGTCCAGTTTGCACACAATGTTGGTCTCTATTGGTTGGGTTTGCCCCCATCCTGGGTTTTGTCCAATTGAGTCTAGGTCATGGCAGGATCTCGTAAGTTTACGATGATTTAGCCATGCTGTTTTGAAGTCCTCTCTACTTTGAAAATGCTCAGGTTTAGGTGACTTCATGCTGCCAAAATAACTCAAGGAACCTTGATTTCCATCAGACAGGGACTGCAGGACAGACAGCTCTGACATGCTGTAGCAGCGCTTGTTCTTAAAAAATGGATTGTCTCTGCGAAGATTCACACCAATCCCTGAGCTCAGACTAAAACTGTTTGTGTCAAGCAGCCCATTTTCAAAGCCATTAATATTAGCAGTGCTGCTGGTGTTTGAGATGGGAGGTGAGAAATGATCAAAGCAAAAGGTATTTGCTGAATTTTGGTTGCTGTTTTGGTCAGGGGTGTCTTGCAGTGTGCTGTTTAGGAAGGGGTTATTTGACATGCGTTTATTAACAAAAGGATTTTCATTTCTAGATTCTGTGGTTTTGGAGGACACTGTCCAGTCCCCTGAGATGTCCATTTCTTTCACTCCCTCAGAAATGTCACATATACTGTCAATCATGCCGCTGTCACTGAACGAGGAGTCTCGATAATTGATCGGCTGGACATAGGCAGCTGGGATGTACCCCATCTCTTTGCTGTTGTGTGCATACCACCACTCTCCACCTGATGTGTCTATGACATAAAGACAGTCTCCTTTTGAGAACTTGAGAGTGGTAAAACTGGACGGGCAGTAATCCTTAATAGCAATCACTTCTCTGGCAGCTCCAAATGAGGCAGTAGCATCCAGTCGTAGAGAACTAGGCGAAGGGACTGTTGATTGATAAATAATGAATGAATAAAAATGCATGATATAAAAAGTTAACCATGTTTATTGTGTAAAAATGATAAAGGAGACCTTTGACATCTGTGAGAGTGGCCTCTGACACTCCTTCATTGAGATCGATTAGTGCACCTTCAGATCTGCAGCGAGGAAGCACAGTGTTGTTGTTCGCTGATCGAATGCGATGGGCAGCCATGGTGTGTACTGCTACCAAATTCCACCTTTTATCTTATGTTTTCCTTCCCATGATTCAGCTTCTGATCGTCATATTAGTGGCCTTGAAACAAAGCAAAAGATGTGTATTATGTATATGTATAATGGTATTATGAGTTTACTTCTTCTGAATATTTATATATGTATGTATGTTCGTGTGTGTTGTTTGCAAAGTTATTTTTAGTAAGTAATGTGCATTTATAAAGTGCATTTATTGTGTAAGGCCATACACTCAAAGCACTTTACAATCATAAGGGGGTCTCTTCACACCACCACCAGTGTGCAGCATCCACTTGGATAATGTGACGACAGTCACAGGACAACAGCGCCAGTGCGCTCACCAAACACCAGCTATAGAGGGAGTGGAGAGATAGTGAACCAAATTCTGAGAATGGGGATGATTGGGAGGCCATGATGGTAAGGGCAGAGGGAGGGAATTTGGCCAGGAAATCGAGTTACACCCCTGGTCTTTACAAGAAGTGCCATGGGATTTTTAATGACAATAGAGAATCAGGACCTCGGTTTACGTCTCATCTGAAAGACGATGCTCACTGACAGTATATCGTCCCCTTCACTATACTGGGGCATCAGGACTCATACAGACAGCAGGTTGAGTGCCCCCTGCTGGCCTCACTAACATCACTTCCAACAAGAACCTAGTTTTCCCATGTAGATTCTAACCAGGAGCAGCCCTGCTTCGCTTCAGTGAGTAACTGGTCTTGGGCTGCAGGGTGATATGGCTGTGGCCATATTAGATAAGTTGTAATAATTTCATAAAGATGTTCCTAAATGCAATGCTTTGAAAGATTTTTGTTATCTTTTTGGGTCTCCAAAGAACCTTTTAGTGAAAGTTGCTTCAAAGAACCATTGTTTTATCTAAAAAACATTCTCCACTGTTTTCATCAATACCAATAATTGCTTACATTTTCCAAAGCATTGATCTGAGCATTCATTCAACTACAGTAGAGTGATTTAAATAATAGTTGACACTGATAACTATACATTTTGCATTCAATGCTAATCAGTAATTTTATGACAGTAAAATTACTCATTGTAGAGCAGATACAACTCTTTTCATATTGGTCTATATCAGACATTTTTAGGAAAATTGCATTTTTATCTATTTCAGTTTCGTAAAAATAAATGGACCCACATTTTGCCGCTACTTGTCTTGAAGTAAGGCTAATATAGGCAGAAATATTTTTTCCTGTCCAGGCACGTCTACCACATTCATGACATCCTTTTAAACAAAAACAGAGAATAAAAGGCCCTGATCTCAATGAAGGTTTACACAGTCAGTTGCTTACAATATGTAGCCTCAGATCAAATGCACACTTCTTTCCTCTTTTTGTATGTCAATAACTATGCTTGTATTTATTTTATTTTCATGAAATGACTCATGATTGCTTCAAATATTGTGCAAAGTGATTGAATTATTCATAAAGAAATAGAAGTTCTATCTGAGCGGCTTTAAGTGTGTGATATGCAAGCTTAAGGATCAAACATCACTTGCTTTTAGTAATCAGAAGTAGGATCGTGTTTGAGTGGAACTCAGCATCCTCTTAAGTCTGATCATGAACTATAAAGGCTCTCCAGCAATACACATCAGTGGTTTCCATGGCTACCACCTTGGGGAAGAAAGCACATACAGACAAGCGCCTTTAGAGAAAATGCCCAGCTGTAGCCTACTGGAGGTATCTCAAGCACATCAGCCTGCTACATTATCAAACTACTAACTGTAGTGCAGTCCAGTAGATTACTATAAGGCTGGACCTTGGGCTGGACTTAAATTAGTAGATATTAATAAAACCTCACCATTTTTGAAAGCAAAGCCACTTAGGCTGCCCTACTGAGAGCGTTACGGTTTTTTATACACTGAATGAAGACATTCAGACACTCAAGACATTCAACACTGACATTCATTAAGAAGCAATGATTATCCAGTAAGAAGTGAGCAAAATGTTCCTGAAAATTGCAACTGTTGTTACAACCTGATTTAAAAAAAATATATTTAAATTTGTTAATTTGTGTATGGACCTGCTCTGTGAGATATTGTTCCACCTTTTGTTTTATAAAAACAGAGGAAATGCCTGTGAAATAAGGATGTGCTGCATTTCCCAAAACTTATATTGCACAACTATTTTAGTGAACCAGCACCGACTGGGTATGTTCATACTTGCCTGTGATGAAAAAAAAAAGGCTTAGTGCATGTTAAATTAATTATTACTGTCATGCATGCACATCTATATAATCTTCTTTTAAACCTTAGTTTTGAATTGCTAAAATATGCTAAAATATTTTAGTTTCTGTCGCTTTGCTTTTAATTACATAACCAATAAACTATCATGGGCTCAGAACAATGTTTTGTGTGTAATTTTTACTTTTTGTGGCAAGTAGTCATGTAAAAAGAGGGATAAAGTGCATCCGGGGGAATTGCAGAATAAAACAGCAGCCCTCCACAGTTGGTGTCATCTTGTGACTGAGTAATATAATATAATTTAATTATATATATATATATATATATATATATAGAGAGAGAGAGAGAGAGAGAGAGAGAGAGAGAGAGAGAGAGAGAGAGAGAGAATTTTCGTCAAGTATGGTAGGCTATACCATCCCTGCAGCGCTCAAAACTGTATCTGCATACTTAATTGTAAAGTTTTTCCTCACATTACTAAAAGTATGTGTCTAGATGACTTATGTAGAGAAATGAGAAAAATTATAATGTTCTGACTGTTAAATTAAACATTAATGCTGCTCAGCTATAATATATTATTTAATAGTAGCTTCTAAGTAGTTTGACATGAGAAGATTCCTGAGGCTTTTAGTTCTGATACCAATAGAAAATGAGCATCAATTACAGTTAAATTAATCAGTCTAAATATAGAGCAAATTTCCTGACAATTCTCAAGTTATTGTCCGAGTTTTCACCAACAAATTGCAAGGTTAAGTCTCAAGCAGTGAGATTATGTAAGATAAAAGACCGTCTCCGACGGGGTGGGTGAAGACAAGTTGAAACTGATTGTGAAATCCACAGAAACGCACGAGGGCATTTAGAAACCTACACACTCTCACAAGCTTTACTTTCATGCGAGTTTTAAGTCTCACACATCGCGAAAAAATATCAATTAAATTTAATCGAAAGTCTTATAAACTGCAGTTACGAGCGTTCAGGAGGGATAGCGGGGGACAGGCAAACGAACGACAGTGCAATACTAATCGATGAAAATCCCCAAACAGAAATAAAGTTCAAATACATAAGTTGACTTACTTTTTGACAGATGCAGTGCAGTGTCTTGAATGCGGACCGTTATCTGTTTGGCTGGTGTGAGCGCGCGACACACTGTAGCTACAGTACGAGAAACTGCGTGACGTCAGAAAACAGGAGGAGTCCCGCATTAAGCACGGACAAACCTATTTTTTTACAGTCATTGGGACAAAACCTTTGATAACAGCATTTTATCTGACTTAAACATTAATACACCAATAAATCGTGGTAAAGTTTACATATATGTCATTATTTCATGTAGTGTAAATGTTTCTAAATGTTTACTTGCTGTTTTAAGCTCTGTTATTAGCTACTCTCTTTTCAGGATGACACATTGATTTTATTGCATAAAACTGAACTTAGAAGCATATACTTAGTAGTAAATCTGATTTCATTTTTGGAATGCCTTATGTTGTGTCCTAGTTCTGCGAGCTCACCCAATTCTGACCGCAATTTAGTGCACTGACAGCCACCAATAGGATGCAATCTGATACATATCTGGCGGCACCTCGTGGCCATCTAGCAGATAACAAACTAGTCTGTGTGTGGATTGCAACCAAAAAACTTTTTTAAAGTGATTAGATACAACAAGCGAAACATGCTCTGTTAGTTCCGGTATTTCAGCATGATAGAATTTTAATAGACTGCTATTGCTTTAATTGCATTTAGTGGAATTATTTATTTAGGTAAAAATGTAAATTTTGGTTTCAAATATACTTTTTAAGGATGTAAATCATACTGTAGTTGGTGGCTAGTGGAAAACACATCCAGCATTTCAACATGATAAAGTAAGTTTCTGTAAGCTTTCAAGGTTAACATTCCTTTATACAAATTATTATTTTTTCTTTCACAAAAACACCCCTGGGTGACGCGGTGGTGCAATTGGTAGCGCTGTCGCCTCACATTAAGAAGGTCGCTGGTTCGAGCCTCGGCTGGGTCAGTTGGCATTTCTGTGTGGAGTTTGTATGTTCTCCACGTGTTTGCGTGGGTTTCCTCTGGGTGCTCCGGTTTCCCCAGGTCCAAAGACATGTGGTATAGGTGAATTGGGTAAGCTAAATTGTCCGTAGTGTATGTATGTGAATGAGTGTGTATGGGTGTTTCCCAGTGATGGGTTGCGGCTGGAAGGGCATCCGCTGCGTAAAACATATGCTGGATAAGTTGGCGGTTCATTCCGCTGTGGCGACCCCAGATTAATAAATAGATTAAGCCGAAAAGAAAATGAATGAATGAATGAAAAACACCCCTTTTCTGCTAACTGAGCTTTGAACAAGTTTTGCTAACTCAAACACGGTCATATTGGAGCTGCATCCAATGCTTTTAATGCGTACACCTAACCCCACCCCTAACCCTACCCCTCACAGTGATGTCACTAGCTCCATTGAGTACATTGGGTCTGACATTGGAAGTCTGAGATATGCAGTCTCAGCTTGCAAATTCAAGTCTGAATCCAGATACTATTGGAGAATTTACCTTTCTTGAGGTTACTTGCCGGCCTTCTCATTCTCTCAGGTATAAACATAGGGTGCATGAATACACAGCAGATTTTCTCCAAGACTCTTGAACTCCCTTGCTGGTGCAAAACCATTCTAATATAAAATAGCAGATGGATACTATGAACTCCATTGTCTTAAATAGGGAAAAGTTTTATATTAAATATATATATACACTCATGGGCCACTTCATTAGGCACACCATGCACATCCATGATGTGAATCTCCTGTTCCACCACATCCCAAAGCTGCTCTATTGGATTGAGATCTGGTGACTGTGGAGGTCATTTGAGTACAGTGAACTCATTGTCATGTTCAAGAAACCAGTCTGAGATGACATTATACTATCCTGCTGGAAGTAGCCTTCAGAAGATGGGTACACTGTGGTCATAAAGGGATGGACATGGTCAGCAACAATACTTAGGTAGGCTGTGGCATTGACACAATGCTCAATTGGTACTAATGGGCCCAAAGTGTGCCAAGAAAATATCCTCCACACCATTACACCACCACCACCACCAGCCTGAACTGATGATACAAAGCAGGATGGATTCATGCTTTCATGTTGTTGACGCCAAATTCTGACCCTACCATCCAAATGTCGCAGCAGAAATCGAGATTCATCAGACCACTCAACGTTTTTCCAATCTTCTATTGTCCAATTTTGGTGAGCCTGTGCGAAATGTAGCCTCAGTTTCTTGTTCTTAGCTGACAGGAGTGGCACCCGGTGTGGTCTTCTGCTGCTGTAGCCCATCCACATCAAGGTTCGATGTGTTGTGCGTTCAGAGATGCTCTTCTGCATACCTCGGTTGTAATGAGTGGTTATTGTTACTGCTGAGTGGTTGAGTTATTGCTGCCTTTCTATCAGCTTGAACCAGTCTGGCCATTCTCCTCATACCTCTGGCATCAACAAGGCATTTGCGCCCACAGAACTGCCGCTCACTGGATATTTTCTCTTTTTTGGACCATTCTCTGTAAACCCTAGAGATGGTTGTGCATGAAAATCCCAGTAGATTAGCAGTTTCTGATATACTCAGACCAGCCTGTCTGGCACCAACAACCATGCCACATTCAAAGTCATTTAAATCACCTTTC
>CAIGQV010000001.1:9492652-9506083 GCA_903798115.1 Danio jaintianensis
CACACACACACACACACACACACACACACACACACACACACACACTTTGCACTGTTTTTGCATGGCAAATGTGACAGGATACACATTAATATCCACTGCTGTATGGATATCCGTTATGTTAATGTACAAAAGAAACCTGATTTAACGTCCACAACCCGGGATTGAAGCGTCTTCTTTTATAATTGTACTGACACGTAGCTGTGGTGATAAAGTAAAGCTGAAGTAAATCGCTGTAATTCATTACAAACATTTACTGTTTTTTAAAATGTGTTAAACTTGTAAAACTCACTCTTGATCACATTTGATGGTGATTGATGATCCTAGCGAACTGAACAGATCTTTTATTCCCGGTTGCTTTGCGCATGTCCTATCTTGTTGATATGATTATACGCGTTACTACTGAGACATGTTAATACGCAGCTGTCAATCAATTCGGTGGGCGGGGAAACCACACTCCTTACTCAAGTTGCGGTCGGCCTCAAAATGGGAGGGATTTGGATGCTATTTTAACGTCAGGAAATTAAAAAAAAGATACTTATTGTCTTTATATCACCCCAATATGACTGTGGACACACTATACCTACACACAGTTCTGTCCAAACAGCTTAAAAAATATGATTTTCATCATAGGTGCTCTTTAAAATATATTTTTTTCTGTGTTGATTGGCTTGCACTGTATGAAATATACAGAAACATCCCTATCTTGCTGCTGCTCTAATTGCTTGTTTGTTTACTCGTATCTGATGTTTGTCTCTTAGTTTAGTTTTACATTCTGATGCCTGTTGATTGATGATACAGACATCAGCTGCTGCGTCTATCACCTGCTTCTAATGAAACGTTCAAACCTTTAATGACATTCAGTGCAGCATTTATTGTTTGCCTCACAGCTGCATAAAGCCTTATAATTTCTCCCCATATCCCACTAATTTCGCCTCAGGTCTGAACTCAACTGTAACTCAAGCCTGGCTTATTTTTAGACGTTGACCTCCGCTGTGTGAGGAGACTGTAGCAAACAGAATGATTCCTGTCCCTGGGGGATCTGGGTAAATGTTGCTTCCTCTGAGCTGGAGATCTCAGCTTGATATTTAGCTCAGTCTCATCTGCAGCCTTCAGTAGATGAGTAATAAAGCGCTCTGCCAGACCTGTTTTATGCCATAACACAGGTGCTGGAAGAACAAGGGGGCTGGAATCGTCATGAATTTTGCACAAGACGCTGTAAAAAGGCTTTCTTTAGCAGAAAAATGCACGCAGGAAGCATTAGTAAGATTTTGCACGTGTAATAATGATATCCCTGTGGCTTCATAAATGAGTTTTATGGCTAAACAGTTCAATGTAATACGACAGGCATGATTTCTGTTTCAGCTCGGTAATAAATCCTCCCACGTAAGCACTGCAATTCACCTCTCATATCATTTGATGAAAATTAAACTCTTCTTTTTTCGCACTCCTTTCACAGTGTTGCTATGTTTGGACAGTGAGAGTTTTTGTTGGTTGGGCTTTGAACTCCAGCAGAGTGGATGTGAAAGAAATCAATGCTGCATTAACGTTAAAGTACAGCCGATCAAATTTAAGGTGCTTACTGCTACAAACTGTGAACTATGGAGGACTTGCAGTCAGAGGCCGTGTCCTCAGATGCTGTATGATTGTGTATGAAGTAACACTGAGGTGAGCCAAGATCAGTGCTAAAGGTGTGAAACTCTTCTGTCAGGAGGGTACAGGCTCAGTGAGATAAGAGGTGAAATATTACCTTTTTCATACAGGCTCGGAGGCTCCTGTTTTATTTATTAATTTGTTATATTCAACCCTGGATTAGTAATTTTCAAGATATTTCCAAACTATGAGCTTATTTTCTTTAAGGTGGCCATTCTGAACATAATTCCACAGGCAATTAACACTCAACAGGCAATTAACTGCTTGTTAAAACGAGAGCTGACCCCAAATTGAATATATACTCCCAATTTAATCACCCTCAAGGGGTTTCAAAACTTTTTGAGTTTTTGTTTTTTGTTGAACACACACACAAAATATATATATAGTTTAAAGAATTGGAAACCAGCAGCCAGTGGCATCCATATTAGGAGAGGAAAATACTATGGAAGTTAAAGGCTGCTGGTTTCCAAAAGTCTTCAACATATCTGACAGAAGAGAGAAAGTCAGACAGCTTTGGTACAAGGAAAAACTGAGTAATTATGACATAATTTCCATTTTGGGTGAATTATCCTTTTAATACAAATATCTAAGTCAACCCCACAATCTGCTGTAAGCAGCACGTTGAACAAATGTCACTGCTTAGTGCTATTAGAAGCCATCCTAACAGGAGTAAAAGAGCAGTTTTTAAGCAAAAATGTCTAGTTGATGCCAGTGATAAATGCAGAATGTCCACGCTGCACTGACAGAAAGAAAAAGTTACACAAAAAATACACTTATCCGCTTGTTAATTGTGACATCACGCGAAGCGGCTTCCGGGTCCAATCGCTATATCAAACTGTATGGGGAGGCTCAACAAATGGTAATAATAATGGTAATATATATACATCGCCATGCCTAATATCAGATGGCCAGAAAGTGATTAATTTTTTATAAATTGTTAAAATATTGATGTCTGTGATGCAGCAAGTCCAGAGACTGTTGTGTAAAGCATGATTTTATGCAAAATTCACTTTAATGTGTGATATGACTAAAAAGTGGTCATAAACTAATTTTCTAAATTCAAATGAGTAGCGGCTTGGACCCGGAAACAGTATTCCATAGTTCATGACTTAGCAAGTGGATAGTAGTAAATTCTGTAAAAGTAGTAATCTTTGTAAATTCAAATTAATGCAATAGCAAACACACATGACCATTTGTCATAAATTTCAAAGCATAACTCAACTGTTTGATCAAATAATCAAGTGCTTCTGAAAATCAGATTCATTAAAATATATTTCTGGTGTTGTTGTTTGGTGCAATTGAAGTTCAGATGAAAATGTATTGTGTTATCTCTAAACATTTGAACCAGTTAAAAATTCCAATAAATCTATTCTCCTTTTCTTTACACCTACTCTGTAAGCTCTCAAGGATGCTGAAAATCAGAATCAGAATCAGAAAGAGCTTTATTGCCAGGTATGTTCACACATACGAGGAATTAGTTTTCGTGACAGAGCTTCTACAGTGCAACAAAATTACAGAGACAGGACAAAAAACAGATAATAAATATATTTTAAAAAATAAAAGTTGTAGTGAATGCAAATATACAAATTGACAAGTGTATGTACAGGAATATTACTATATACAATAGCAGCTGTTATGTGCAAATTAGCATGTAAAATATGTTGTTAAATAAGTGTTTATGTGTATAAAAAGTGTATAGCAAGTAGTGATGTTTGTTTCATAATTACTATCATTCAAGTGTTCATGAGATAGATTGCCTGAGGGAAGAAACTGTTTCTGTGTCGGGCTGTTCTGGTGCACAGTGCTCTGTAGCGTCGACCAGAAGGTAAAAGTTCAAAGAGGCAGTGTGCTGGGTGTGAGGGGTCCAGAGTGATTTTGGCAGCCCTTCTGCTTGCTCTGGATAAGTACAGTTCTTGGAGAGTAGGGAGGGTTGTACCAGTGATTCGCTCAGCAGTCCGAACTATTCGACGTAGTCTTCGGAGGTCAGATTTCGTAGCTGAGCTAAACCAGACAGTTATTGAAGTGCAGAGGACTGATTCAATGATGGAAGTGTAGAACTGTTTCAGCAGCTCCTTTGGAAGGTTGAACTTCCTCAGCTGACGAAGGAAGTACAACCTCTGTTGAGCTTTTTTGACAATGGAGTCAATGTGGGAGAGCAGGGGGGGTTCTCCTGAAGTCCACTATCATCTCCACTGTTTTGAGCGTGTTCAGCTCCAGGTTGTTGTGACTGCACCAGACAGCCAGCTCCTTAACCTCCTGTCTGTAAGCAGACTCGTCACCGTCCTGAATGAGGCCGATAAGTGTGGTGTCGTCTGCAAACTTCAGGATTTTGACAGAGGCGTCCTTTGAAGTGCAGTCATTTGTGTACAGTGAGAAGAGCAGAGGGGAGAGGACACACCCCTGGGGGGCGCCAGTGCTGATTGTGCGGGTACTGGATGAGAATTTTCCCAGCTTCACCAGCTGCTGCCTGTCCGTTAGGAAGCTGTTGATCCACTGACAGACAGAGTTGGGCACGGAGAGCTGAGTTCATTTGGGCAGGAGAAGTTTTGGGATGATAGTGTTGAAAGCCGAGCTGAAGTCAACAAACAAGATCCTCACATAGGTCCCTGGTCTGTCTAGGTGTTGCAGAACATAATGCACTCCCATATTGACTGCATCATCCACAGACCTGTTTGCTCTGTAGGCAAACTGAAGAGAGTCCAGTGAGGGTTCAGTGATGTCCTTCAGGTGGGCCAGCACCAATTTTTCAAAAGACTTCATGACCACAGATGTTAGCGCCACCGGTCTGTAGTCATTTAGTCCTGTAAGTTTCGGTTTCTTTGGGATGGGGATGATGGTGGAGCGTTTGAAGCAGGAGGGCACTTCACACAGCTCCAGTGATCTGTTGAAGATCAGGGTGAAGATGGGGGCCAGTTGGTCAGCACAGGATTTTAGACAGGCTGGTGTTACAAAATCTGGGCCTGGTGCTTTTTTCCTCTTCTGTTTTTGGAAGACCTGGCGCACATCATCTTCACTGAACTGAAGTGTGGGGGAGACGGGGGGTGGTGGAGGTGTTAATGATGGTGTGAAGAGCAGTTCAGAGTGGGTGTGGGGTGTTTTCTCAAACCTGCAGTAAAACTCATACAGGTCGTTTGCAAGTCGTTCGTTGTCTACAGTGCTGGGGGATGGTTTCTTGTAGTTTGTGATATTTTTCAAACTTTTCCACACGGATGCTGAGTCGCTGGAAGAGAACTGACTCCTTAGTTTCTCAGAATAGTTCCTTTTTACCACTCTGATCTCCTTTTCCAGTGTGTATTTGGCCTGTTTATACAAGGCCCTCTCCCCATTCCTGTAAGCAACCTCCTTGGCCTGACGCAGCTGTCTGAGTTTTACAGTGAACCACGGTTTGTCATTGTTGTATGTGAGTTGAGCCCTGGTAGGAATGCACATGTCTTCACAGAAACTGATATAAGATGTTACAGTTTCTGTAAGCTCATCTAGATCGTTTGGAGCAGCTTCAAAAACACTCCAGTCAGTGAGGTCGAAACAGGCTTGTAGATCCCGCTCTGTTTCGGTAGTCCATCATTTCACAGATCTTAATACAGGTTTGGCTGTTTTCAGTTTCTGCCTGTAGGTTGGTATGAGATGAATCAAACAATGGTCAGAGTGCCCCAAAGCTGCTCGTTGGACAGAGCGGTATGCATCCTTTATTGTGGTATAGCAGTGATCCAATATGTTACTGTCTCTTGTGGGACATGTAACATGCTGTCTATATTTTGGCAGTTCGCGGGATAGTTTTGCTTTGTTAAAATCCCAGAGAATTATTAAAACAGAGTCCGGGTGTTGTTGCTCGATTGCCGTGATCTGATCGGCTAGTTTCTGTATCGCCAGGCACGCATGCGCGTGCGGAGGAATGTAAACACTGACAAGAATGAACGAGCAGAACTCACGCGGCGAGTAGAAAGGCTTACAGTTAATAAACAGTGCTTCTAGGTCGGAACAGCACATCTTCTTTCAAATCTGAAAGAAAATAACAGACTAGCCAATATAAAACATTTTCTTATATTCTCCCATAGTTCAGCCCTTTGTAGCATTCAGTCAAAGATGAAAATGGATGTTAATAAGAATGGATGTTTATGGGCCTCTGTGCTGAAGGATGCCCTCTCAGTAATGCAGCCCTGATCATGATTCAGGACATATTTGCCCAGCCAGATGGGAAATGTTCTATTGCAAGACAATCTGTTCTGTTAAGTATTATATTGACAAAACGAAACCTATTTGTAGCGCACGGCTTTGTTTGCTTCGCGAAGGCATGTTTTATTTCTTAATGGTCTTTTCATTTCACGTGGTGGTAATTCTCTCGAATCCAGCAAGACAGCAAATTAGTAACCGGCTGAATTCTGTGTACAATGCTCTCACCCCTGAGACCGTGCCATTTTTCAGTCACACATTTCCTAACAATTAGTTAAAGCATTCTGACTCTCCAAGGAAGAGAGAATTCATTTAAACCTCTGGCATGATCTCCTTGATTAATTGTTATGAGAGGCAGCAGATGCATGGAAATCCCATATTCATTCTACTGGGCAAATGGGGCTTATTTTTAGAGCAGACAGCTGCCGGGACAAAATCAAACCCACCAAAGTGTCAGTATTTACTGACACCGAGCAACATCTCCTTCAAAACGATAGTTTACACCAAGAGCGTGACAACTGACACCATGTAGATCTGGGCTGTTCTGACAGGATCTGCTCCATCGACTTTATGATATCAGATCCATGGCTGAGTAAGAGAAGATCAAATTGTCTTTTCTGTTTAAATCATAGGTGGATGAATAAAACAGGAAATATTCAGATAACATTTTGACATGCTCTTTTATAGAACCAGCAGTGATTCTCTGTTCTACCTTAGGTGATACTAGTTAAAAGGATTTCTACTGTTGTAGAAGAATAATTACAATTTACAAAAGTTGTTAATTGGAGATTATTCACACGTGTTTTAGCTCTGTTTAATTTATCGAGGACAGGAATATAACATACATAACATACAAAACTATATGATGTATACTTTACTACTTTATTTAACTAATCATTACTTGCAGTTTTGTTATTATAAGTTATTATGAATTATGTAAATGAATTTAATTTATATAGACATTCATACACTGAAAAGAAAATGGTGTAGGAGTAATTTTCACTCAAAAATGTCTAGTAAATTTCAAAACAAATGACAAATGGCAAGTAACACTTTGAATTTAATATGTAATTCTGAACTAGAAAGAATTAAATAATTTTAACTTTTTAAGGATAATTCTACTTTACTTTTAAAAAATGACTTTATATTTTTACAATGTTTGCGTAATTGAAATATTAAATAAACATACTAATAGTTATTCAGCTGAAAATTCTCAGTTTCTCTTCATTTATTCTGAGTAAAATATTAATAGTTGTTTTATTGCAATTTAGAACTTTTTTTGTATTATTGAAAATAAGGGTTATTCCAGTTTTAAAACATTGTAAATGTTGTCTAGAAATGTAAACAATAAGAATAATCTTTTTAAAATCTTTTTTTCATATTTCATGAAAAAATCTTTGTATCATCATTCGTGTACATAATAATAATAATAATAGTAATAATAATAATAATAATAATAATAATAATAATAATAATAATTTATACACAAACATAAAACCTTAAATAGTAAATCCAGAGAACACAAATTGTGGCCCTTATTCCCATTTTGTCCAAGGCTTTATGATCAATTGGTTTTGTAAATGAGAAATTGCTTACTAGAAATGTTTGCATGCTTATGGTGTCACTTTTGTTACTGTCTTATACAAAATCATATTTGGTAAATTAATGAAATCATTTTTGTCAGAAACAAAAACATTATTTGAGGTTTTTTTTTTTCAGAAATTCTGCATGTCTCACAGCAACAGAAAATACATGAATAAGCAGAAGGACAATGACATGTGTCTGCTGGAGTGAAGTCAGCTAAAAATCCAGCCAGGAGGCAGTCGTTTCTGACCCGCTGTCAGATGTGTGGAGTGGACCGTCCACTCGTTCAGTCTATTCCCATGAAGCCATGATAGATTTAGATAGCATTTGTAATCCATCAGTTTTATCTCCATTGTTTTGGCCCATGGGGTCAGTCAGTCTGCTTTAGTTTTACATCAGTACTACACACACACAAAACATCTTCACTGCATCTATTACTCAGACATTTCCCAAAAGAGGTAAAGAAGAACAGATATACGGAGCAAGATAAAACAGAGGGAAGTATTCTGAAAAATCTCAATATGTTGCAGTGGAAGTGCTTTTGTTGTTTTAATATTTTCCTATATTAAAGATTAACATATGCCTAATTAATTACACTCTGTCTTACAGCTCTTTTATATATGAATATAGTAATATTAATATTACTGTCAACATTGGGATTGATACCTTTTATTTGTGCTCCTCTTTGTGATTCATTTTGGATTCTTTAATGAATAAAAAATATTATATAAGCGAATAACATTATTAAAACTTTACTGTCAGTGTAGCTAAATTACTGTCACTTTATTTAATTCTTGCTGAATTATATTGTTTATACATTATTAAAATATACCTTAATAATACAGTCCTAATTAATAAAGCCTCTATTTTTTAGCAATATTTTGTTATTGTTCATTATTTATCAATTAATTAAATATTTAATTTAAATATAAATGGTTTGTAACATTATACATGTTTTACTTTTTGATTGATTTTTTTTCAATGACTTCATTTTCAGTAGATTAAATAATGGAATTTTTGTCCATTTAACAAGGAAACACTTACCTCATACTGTACTTCCTTTTTTACACTTTAAAATACAGTGCATTCTGTTCTATATGATTTACAATTTTACAGTATTATTGATATTCAGTCATAAACTGTGTCATACATAGCCAACAAAGAATCTTTTTGTTATATCCCATATAAAATACATTTGGATTACACCCTGTCATCTCTTTTCTGCCTATTTGTGGCCTCACGATATCTAATGTGATGTCACTGTTAATTACATAATTGATGGGTGGAGGATATACATATACATTTTTGAAATCCCCAGAGAAGTTTTTTGCTCCAACATTTTTTTTTTGTTTAAGACTTTATCCTGTTGGGAGAATATTTCTACAGTTTTTATTTTATTTATTTTTATTTTTTAATTTTAAATCTCTAGACATTGTTATATTTTGGTACGCCTTCAATAAAGGCTTTTGTTTTTTAATTATATTTGTTTGTGTGTGATCCTCTTTAAGGTTTGGTCAGGAGCAAGCTGGCCATGGCATTATATTTTTAAAGATTATTTAGGATAGTCATTTATCATTCTGTTCATTTATTCTATACTTTTATAACCAAGGCAGATGTTTAAACATTTTCAAGGAAGGAAAGCAAGTGCTTTAAGGAAGAGAGATTAAAACAAACCTCACATTTGATGCCCAGCACCTCTCACAGGAGTCTAGTCACATTTACATCTAATTATTGTCTTTTCCAGACATATGAATTTATTTCTGCTGCGTTGAAACCACATTTGAAAATGTTATCAGTGGTCAATGGAGGTATAAACTTATGAACATGGAATGTAAGGAAAACACATTACATCTGTTCTTCCAAAAAAAGAGGAAATCTATAATACATGAATAATATGTAATTATAACACGTTACCAATGGCAGACTGGGTTTCTCAATTAAACAGAGGCGTTAACTCTCGCTCTGTGAATGTGTTATGTTTAAGGTCAGTGAAATATGAATCAGCAGAAATAAAGATCTGTCATCTAGGATGTGCTGAGATGGAGAATACAGCTAATAACAGCTAAGGGACAGTGAGCAGCATTCATAACCACAGCGTTTACACACAGCTTATCTCCAATGTACTCAGACTGCAGAAAATGTTGGCTTCATAGTGGCGTTAGCGTATTAGCTATGATATTCCAGAGCCGGGGCAGATGACCTTTTATAGATCATTCAACTGATACACACATTACTCAAATCAGTGGCGGATAAGGCTTTCAGGAGCGGGAAACACAGATGTCAGTTTGCAAAATGTTTTGGGCTATTTAGATCTCTCTCTCTCGCTCTCATCTCTCTCTCATTTCTATCAATTCAGTTTGATTCAGTTCATTGGCATGATTTGTGAAGTATTGCCAAAGCATTGCACGTTACATTAACAATGAATAAAATAGTGATTATATAAATGCACATATACATACATAAAAACATCTGAAATTAATTTACACAAATACACATCCATAAACAAGAAAAAAACAACTAATTAGCTGTTTAAAAGACACTGGAGAATAATAAATTAAATACACAACCGTACATACATTCAGATGGCATACAATAATGATTCTGATTAATTCTTTCAATTCTTTCTCTGTTTGTTTTACACCTTCTTTCACAAAAAAATAGTAATTTATTACTGGTATACTACATTTTTGAGAACCGACAAATATGTACCCTGGTCTACATTTTCTTGCAATTTTTGTTTTCACAAATCCACTAGAGGGGGCTGTGTATATTTTTGACAATCTCAAATGCTTTACTGGGGCATACAGGCGTTTTCTTTTATGTGCCAGTTCTTGCAAATCCACCAGAGGCCGCTGTATACATTTCTGCGAATATTAACGTCATTCTCGTGCGCATCCATGAGAGAAGTCGGTTTGTCATCATTCATAATAAATCTGACCCACACCCCTTTCCCTAAACCCAACCGATTATGTTTCAAAAAACAAACTAGAAGAGGAAAGCCATCGCGGCCGTGTGCTTCTACCAAAAACTCACACTGTTTTTTGGGTTTCGATTTTCCAGATTTTTACAATCGTCCTTCGTCAGACTTGAATTCCTGTCTAGTCTACTCCAGTCTAGCGCCATTCACAGTGAGCTACTCAGAATGTAGCTATATGCACTCACAAGCACATATTTCTCGGTTTTCAAAAATGTACACCAAGGCACATTTTCCCAGTAAGCCTGTGTTGGTATAATATGTGCACTATTATTTTGGTTAGTTTCTTCATCATACATTAGCATCTATCTATCTATCTTAATATTTTTTTGATGAAAAGAATATCATATATTTAAATATTTGAAATTTTAATCTTTTGGACCATAAATATTTTACTATGATTTTGTAGGGCCTTATGAATGGGCCTTTATATTTTTCTGGATGGTAAAAATAAATTTCACTAGTCAAAGCACGTCAGTGTCCTTTGGTATGTGTGTGGTAAACCAAACCGCACCATCCATTCAAACACAAACACTCTGAACATGCAGATTGTGTAGAGTATATGTAGAATTTATAATAAATTATATATTTTATTGACATTAGTCAACATTATGCTTTGATTTGGTGCACAGCAACATTTTGTGTTATACAGGTAATCAGTTCTCTGATTCAAATCCACAAATCTGCATTTTCTGCATCACATAAATCATAGGGTTCTACTTTTAATCAGTTTAATCCATCTTTAATGAATACATGTATTAATTTATTTAATAAAAATAAATAAATCTCACTGACACCATCAATTTTTATGTATTTTTATGATCAGCACAACTACAGATGAGGCCAATTTTTTGAGACAACCTTTTTTTTCCACAGTAACGTCTAATGCCTAAAATAATAGAAACACTTTTGAAAGGATTTCGAGTTCCAGTTGAAGGACCATTAAAGTCATTTGCGGTGGGATTTAAAATAAAGCTATTAGGACCTGGATTTGTTTAATTTAAACACAGATAATCATTGGGCCCGTTCACATGGTCCACTGAGCAAATCCAATCATCCAGACACCATTCATTTGGCCTTCTTTTGTGGTCTTTGTCCGTTTCAGGATGACAGTCTGAGAGAGATGTTGAGATTAAGTGTTCTGGAAGTAGTCTGTGGGGCTAAAGATATTTATGAGCCAGTTCATAGAAGAACTTCTGCTACATCACACCTAAACTGGACAAGGTAAGAAAAGGACATTCTTCACAGCATACCTCATTTAGGAAATCAGCAAATTTAGCTTATGTTGATTCATTAATATTCGCAATAATTCATGACATGTGTGATGCAAAGTCCTGGAAAAATGTCAATTATGGAGTTTGATTAATGTGACTGGAAAATTGTTGAAGCATGTCACCTCAGTATGTAAGCTGTAAAAAGAGCTGAATCAAATGAACTGTACAAGTAATTTCAGCTTACATTACATTTATCTGACATAAAACATTAAATCTTGTATAACATGTTTTTTTTGGTAATTCTATAACTGAAACATTCATTTGGTGAAAAAAAACATGTCATAACTTACAAACAATTATTTATTTGATTTCTTAATTCTTAGCAATTCCTTTGCGATTTTGGCAAAACTGATCACATTAAACACCTAATTGAATGGTATTAAAGATTCGCATTAGACTTTGCATGTTATAGGTGATTTTCCCCTCAGAGTTTGGCCAAAATGCTGTGTAAATTTGCCTAATAGCGTTTAGATGGATGTGAAGTGCTTAGAAATGTAAATCATTAGATCCTTCCCGCTGTGATCTTTAGCTACTTTTTTTTGAGTTCCCAAGTCAAATCTTTCATCTACAAAGAGACAGACGATGTAGATGATTATTATCAACATTTCCCTCATATCTTATCATCTCCACTTTTAAAAAGCTCATCAAAGTGATGCACACATGTGATGTTAGGAATAAATTATCAAGATGGTGCCATTTATTTAGTTTTTTAAAAATATATGTGATAACATGAAACTTGATGTAGAGAGAGAGAGAGAGAGAGATGAATAATCATAACTTTGGTTGAGGGTAGCTAACACAGACTGATGTTGATTATGATGTTGATTCTTGTGAAAGCAGCAATAACAATGTGAAATATTGCAGTTATCACCTGATGGCAATGAGAAGGCAGGTTTGTTATCTGTGTATTCCCTGTTGACTGAAAGAGAACATCGGAGGTATGAAATGCAATCAGAATGGAGTCTCTTGAAGTGTAGATATTACCCGGTGTCTTTAAGAAGGCAAACAGACTAAATGAATAAAGCAGTGGAAATGGCATATCAGTAGTCAGGGCAGGTTCTGTCTGAACGCATCAGTGTGTTCCTGCTGCTGAACGCAGTTGTCATAACGTGATGGCCTCATAATGTATTGGGCCACTTGTCTGACAACACTTCACCCAAAATAAACTAAGCCCAAGAGGCACAATCCATCTCACTGAAATGGTGCAATGAACTGTCTGTGTAATTTCACTCCAAACTAGCAGGGTTTCTTCATGCTGCGATGACAGAGAGATGAAGACATACATCATTTCCATCTGATCAGAATGTGTGTGTGTGTGTGTGTGTGATAAGACCGGCAAGAGATGTCTAGGTACGACATGTTGATAAGAGAAAGGTGTGAAAGCATATGCTGAAATGTCTTAGTATGTGCGGAATTAAATCTTTAATCTCTAAAAACAAAAACAACAATTATTGTTTGTTTACTGTTTATTACCACTGCAGTAATGCTATATCACTATACTATTCACTATTACATAAAAGAGATAATATACGTAATACATGTAAATTCTAGCAAATTCATTTACACATCCTTGTGTTATTTCTAATCTTCCGCAAAACACAAATGATGATATTAAATTGTTTTATATAATGGAATATATAATTTTATATAATTCTTTCTTTCTTTCTTTCTTTCTTTCTTTCTTTCTTTCTTTCTTTCTTTCTTTCTTTCTTTCTTTCTTTCTTTCTTTCTTTCTTTCTTTCTTTCTTTCTTTCTTTCTTTCTTTCTTTCTTTCTTTCT
>CAIGQV010000001.1:9506183-9522088 GCA_903798115.1 Danio jaintianensis
TCTTTCTTTCTTTCTTTCTTTCTTTCTCATTCCTCAGCTCTTCCTCTTGCTTGAGATGCCTTCGTTGTAGGTGTGATTTGTAATTAAAGAACAAATAATGGATGGTTGTCACCTTCCATTCTTGTGTGTGGAGTGTAATTGAACCAGGCAGCCAGGAAGCAAATTATCATTGCCGGAGTTCAAATTAATGGATATTTGTCACATGCTTTGATGTAGTCGAACCAAGTGACCAAGTTTGTTCCAGCACCAATTAGTTTGTGTCGTATAATTCAACATCCCAGCAGTTTCAGTGATGTTTGCTAGGTTTTGAGAATGCTTATTTTTTATTTTCTGCTGTAGACTAGACTTAAACCTTGAGAAAAGTACCTCGAGTGCTTTGTCTGACTCAAAGTGGTTCAGTGGTTTAGCCTTAAGCGCACAAATGGTCTATTTTTCTCCTAAATTGTTCTAAAACAGCCCTCTTTTATCAAAATACTTAGTGAAGTAAGACAAAAACTGATTCCACAAACTACAGGGCAACTTATACAGGCCTCTGCTAGTGGGAGAGATGAGAGCAGTTTCTGGGTTCTCAGGTGCCAGTGGGATAAATGATGCATGAGCAGCTGTCCACTCTGGCACTTGGATCTTTCACAGCTGTGTTTGAACACCATTTATTGTTGCGTTTTCTCCATCCCACACACACAAATTGTTGCAGCATACTGAACATGCTAATAAGGCAATAGCAAAGGACATCGCATGTTCTGAAAGCGGGCTTCCACAGCTTCCGGCTGACCTGATTCCCACCTTGTCCTCCTATATATTACAGGGTCAGATGGTAGACATGGCCTAGATTCACTGTATTTCAACTGGGAAATATCTGTGACATCATTAATGTAGATACAACTTGCAGAAAATGTGCCTTCACCAGTAACATCTGGCATTTTTTTCCTTCCTTAGAGCGGTCTATCAAGTTCATGAATGTTTCTTGGTCATCTCAATCTACCTGACGTTTCCACAATTTGAGCATGACACTCATTCCTTTGCATTTTGATGTTTTGTTGTGCTGAAGTCACGGCAAATCGATATAAAATGGCTTTTTAACGTTTACCTGGAATATTGCCTCTATTTTCATCCATTAGCTGTAGAATCTCCCAGCCTGACATGACCACACATGTCATGACCCACTGAAGAGGTGCAGCACATATTTAAAGAGCTTCAAAACGCTGTTGGCTTTTTAACGCTTTACAAGACTCTAGAATACGGATGCTTCTTACAGTGTGATATATGTTCTACAGTAGTTTAATATAACGTTTCTAGGCTTACTTTAATAGCATCAATACTGTATATACTGTATATATACACACTATTATTATATCATAACCAAAATGTAGTCTATTAAATGGTCATCATATTTGGGTAATTTATGCCAGTTGAGCTCTGAAGTCATCAAATGATTGGATACATTCTACAGCATTCTCCTGTATGAGATGTGTGTGCCACATTCTTTAATGGTCTGCCTGGAAACAAAGCTATCTTGGCACCAAAATTCCTAACGGTAAAAAGAAAGCAGTCATGTTTCCAAAAGTGATGGTGAACACTTATCTGGATAAATTAAACACTGTATGTTCAAAAGTATATTATGTTCATTTTTCATTTTGAGGTATTTTTACACTCCTTAAGATAATGCTGAACAAAATGACCCATGACTGGTTGCTTTACCTGTCATTTGGTGAAAGTGCAGTGGAGGTCTGGCTGTGCAAGGCTAATACCAAGGTAACAAAACATAAAGCTTGACATTAGATTTATTTTATGTTGATACTGTTTCCCTCTATTGTGTATTTAAACTTTAAATGCACTGTTTAGAAACAAAACCCATGATGACTCATTTTCCCTCTTCAGTTGTTAAAGTTTGTCCTTGTTCTCTGTGCACATGTGGTTGCTGTGGATTTTAGTCATGTGGGAACTAGTCATCCAGATGTCGTGTGGTTCTCAGAGGTGACACAGGGATGTTCTTGGCACAGCTGGAACTTTTCACGCTCTCCTCTCTATGGACTCAACCAATGAACTGATTTAAAGTCACTTAAGACAACAATTACCAAAGTGCACAGACTTGAGGGAATGTTCAGAATCAGCATTAGCTGCTTGTTTGGTGGAGCCTAGAATGTTGGCTTGGGCCATGTTGTGAGAGGACTTGCTAAATGCTTTTCACATATGTGAGGGGAGGGTATCCATAAAACTTTGTCCCTGATGAACTTGTTCATCTAGTTATTGCCGCCCATAAGGACATTCACATCTGTTGCATTAATGTTATACTTTAAGATTTTGAGATACTAATGTAATTTATTAAGGATAGTTTTATTCATGATTTTAGTGTTAAGTGTAAGAGTAGTTTTTTCACCTACAGTATAAGGTTTGGGAAGATAAGGCGAGATTCAGAGAAGCATTAGAATAATGCTTCTCTGAATCTATCCCTATCTTCCCAAAGTTCAAGAACCCACTTGAAAACAGACACCATGCAACAAAACAATACATTGTTTATTTGTTGTTTATCAAAATCCCTCCGCAATCATCTCTAAGCCTCCTTTCTGTGCTGGGGCAACTGGACCAGGTCACTTAAAAATTGACTGATCAAAGCTCACGTTACTGTTCTTATATTTTGCATTCATTTTATCTTTAGAAATCATGATTTCCATTCTTTCGTTTTTGGTGTTATTTTGAAGGTTGCAGCATGATGATCTCTGTACCATTTCAGCAATATAGATCAGAATAAAGATCTTAAAATTCTGCTCTGCTCTGGGCTGTACCCCTGCTGATGTCTCTGGTAAATGTTGTTTAACTCGGACACCATAATACGACACCTCATCTTTCATCCATGCAATGTATGTCACAATAGAGATAAAGAGGTTATCACAGCTTACATTTCACGACAACACTTTAACATAGTGGATAAAAGTAAAAACAACTAATACATGTTTATTAAGTTCTGTGACAATAGCTGTGTGAAAAGATAGTTGTCAGTAACATCACTGCAGGCATTTTGCCCTGTAAATGGGGTTAAGTATTTCTTTCCCTATATATTTACTTATTAGCTACAAAACATGGAAAATGAAACTAATAGTAGAAAAGAAATGATGATAAACAGATTAGTCTAATGAAAGAAAAAAAATTATTTGCGACAAACCAAACCATTTCATTTGACTAATATCATACACAAATGAGACATCTGAATGCAACACCCTGCTGACCTCTGTGTGTGGTATGCATCATAAAGAATTAATTGCTGTATATTACGTTATTTTGGGTAAACATTACACGCACCACAGCAGACATCACAAATGCTTCTGCAGTTCTATGTGGATGCGAAACAACAGCTAAACAACTTGATTGATTCATCTCCTAAAGGTCATTTTCCTCCATTTCCTCGTACGCAGAACTAAATATGGTAATTAACCATAACATTAGCGCTGTCTTTCTGATGGCACGCTTTCAAATGTTACATCTCATTATCCCGTGGATCTGAACAGACATTTGAGGTATTACTGTGCTGAGCAAATGAGCAGTAATAGCACTGGAGACCCTCTCGTCTGCTAATGGACTTCCTCATGTATCCTAATGCTGCTATTATCACAGTGTTGTATGTGTACTGATGCTCGTGCTCTTGGCTGGATTAGTTTGATCTGTATGATGGCTGCCTTTGAAGTGGGATGCCATTCATTGGTTTGTAGAGGAGATCTTGAAGTACTGACGTTAGCTGAAATATCAGTGAAACTTTTTTCATAAACTTGATCAGTTAAGTTAATGTTTGGTGTCTTGGCATGTTCTCCTGTTTGTAGCAGCATATCAGTTTCCCACTTTCACAGATGTTTGGTGACCAACAACATCTGTACTTTACACCAGCATGACAAAACAGAAAGGGGGAAAAAAGAAAAGGAAGCCACTGAAGATGCTGTGAACTCACAAGAGACCGATCAGCCTTTGTTTTGCCCAAACTTCTCCCTGCGTTCGCTGTCATCAAGGCAGCAAGCAGATGTGTGCTGCAGCTGGGAGAGCGTCCAGAGAGGACCTGCGCGTTCAGTGTTTCCACGGGCCATCCTTAATCACAGCTGCTCCCATTGATTCAGAGCAGAGCACACAGCAGCTCTCTCACCTCACATTGCTTAAATGGACACTAGAGAATAACCCGCAGTTTCTCCATTAGCAGTCTGTTGCAAACCGCTATACACATACACTGTGGGATTTTGGCCAAGATTTGGTCATCTGAGATAAATTTAGAAAATATTAAAAGATTCTGTCTTCTTGTGTTCATCCTTTTTTGATGCACCTTGACTGTTGTACAGTCTGACATTCTGGCAATTGAGATCTTACAGTGTGAAATGGGGATCATGTTTGTAAAGTCTGACAAGCTACAATTGTAAAGGACTTTTAAAAAGCCCAACTTAACATAGAACACATATTTGTTGTTAAGTGAAGTTTATTTATAAACTAATTTTGAGAGGATCAGGTGCTTATGAGTGGTTGGTCCCGCATTAGCTAACGCATGATTCACCAATCGGATGATTCATAACTCATTATAAATAACCAGAGTTTCTTACCTCAGTTATCTTTGTCTTGAAGAATCCCCCCTTCCACCCCTACTCCTCCTCTCTTTTCCTTGATAGGATGGCACAGCGGCCCAGTGGTTAGCGCTGTCGCCTCACAGAAAGAATGTCACTGGTTCAAGTCCTTACCTGGGCAGTCAACATTTCTGTGCGGAGTTTACATGTTCTCCCCATGCTCGCATGAGTTTCCCCCGAGTTCTCCAGTTTCCTCCCACAGTTCAAAGACATGCGACATAGGTGAATTGACCAAACCAAATTGGCACCATAGATGAGCTCTTAATCAACATATCTTTCAATAGCAATCCTTAATTTGCCATTAGCCATAAATAAGCGGGGAGTTCTTGAGACCTACCTGAGAACTATGAGAACTCCCTGGGCTCGAGGATCTTATGAGCTCAGGGCTCTCTCCCGGGACAGCATGCCAAACACGCTTTATAATCAATCATCAGCTAAGTGTTGAACCAATTGTCCTGTCATATTCTCTGCATTATCCTGCCTTCTAATATCTCTTGACTTTTGTGGACTACCAGCCTTTCTGAGGGACTTCATCAAGTTAATCTAATAGTCAGTTTCTCCTGCAATGACTGATAGAGTTACAAATTGGTAACAAAATTATTTTTCTATTTCATGTAAGATATAAAAGTAAAAATATAAAAGATACCCACTCATCTCAGATTTAATAGATTCAGCATTGGATTTTGATGCCAGATCTAGTCACTATATATATATATATATATTTTTTTTGTTTTCCAAAAAAAAAAAAAAAATCCTGCAGAGTTATCTTATCTTAGCCTTTACATCAAGTTTGATACCAAAATTAACAATCTTCTATCAGCCAAGAAGCTGACTGAGAAAGGACAGAGCAGAAGCAGGAGACAAATTGACGAGTATAAAATGAGCAGAGTTTTTGAATAATCTCGGCCCAGATCCAGCAAATATACATTCATTTATATCCAAAAACTCCACAAGCAATGGCAATGGAAAATCACTGCTTCACACATAGTCCTGTGATGTTAGAAACCTTGAAATGGAGACACTCACTTGAAACCACACAAGATTAAACAACAGTAACAAGCACTGCAAAAAAAATAAAGAGTAAAAATTTATTATAAATGAAAAACAATGAAATTACAAATAATTAAATTATGAATAATTAAACACTTAAATCCTTTTAAATGAACAAACTAAGAAAAAATAATAAAAACAACAATAATTAAAAGAAAAATTACCAACAATAAATGTATGATTGCCCTATTATGCTCATCTTTAGTAGTTCATTTAAAGGCATCTTGTGTAAAATAGCTGGATATTTAAAGAAGCACAAATAAAAGACCTGAACCGGACACTATGAAACATGTTTTACTGTATACAGACAGTAAAGCTTAATCTGCTGAGCTTCATTCACATAATGTTTCTACATAAAGCAAATTTCTTTGTACAGATCTCAATATTAAAACAAAGAAAAGTGTTTTTATTTGCATAAATATAAGTATTGGAGGGCGTAAAGCATCTGTTTGAGCTTTGCAAAAACTAGGAGTTTGAGCTGAATATAAGTCCAACATAACTATTAATAAGAATTTTTAAAAGTAAAAATGCTGTCATGAATTCACATCATAAACACTTCTGGTTTGTTTAAAAAAATAAGTTAATGAATAAGAAAAAAAATTAAAACAAGAATATGCTGGTGACAGAGGGACATCTGGCGATTTTACCCCTTCTTGGCTAACCTTTGCTTACGCTATTTTCTTTCCAGGGTGACTTGAAGCCTTAGGGCAGGGAAAATGCATTTAAATTCAGTTCGCAAGCACAGAGTAGCTTAACGGCCTGTTGTTTTGCCCAGGGGGGTGCATATGCCAAGACAAGACACTTGAGCCCTAACAATATGTGTTGTGCACATATTTCTAAATTAATGGTGAAATTCGTGCTTTGCATTGTACAGTCAGTCTGTGCGGGGTGACCTCACAAAGCAAGACAAAGTTAATTACAGGAGCTTGCAGTTCAACCACCTCTACACTGATGCAGAGGCACCTTTGAGATTTAGTGCTTTTGATGCTTTTCTGAAGTGCTCAAGGTCAAGTAATGCTTGATAAAATCTTTTCATCAAACTTGTAAATCTGGTCCAAAAAATATTTTTGTGACAAGCAAAGCTTTTCAAATAGAAAGGTTATCTTTAACAGATAAATGCAAAAAAAAAAAATAATAATCATGAATAAATAAGGTTTTATTCACCACTATTGTAAACTAACAATGCATTTTTTTATTTATAGTCTGTAAGATTTTATAATAACTTCAATTAATAATCCACTGACAAACACTATATATTCAAATAGCCACATATATGAGATAATGTGCCTGTAAATGTTAATTTATGTTCCTTTAAATTACCTTATGAACCATAAATAATTAACGTCATCTTCATTGACATTGATTACAATATAACATATTTTCATATATAACATATTGTCATAGAAAATAAAAGTTAGGATAATAACCCCTAGCACTCCAGGGTTTTTCCGATTTTCCGATTAGTATTTCAATGAATATCTGATAAAGAGTATAAATTAGATTAATTATTTTAACAGATGTTGTACTCTTTAATGGCTTATTTATTAATGTGCATTCTTAAAAAGTGTTGTTTGAAATAAAATAATTTCTATATCATCTAATACCTTTTACATTTTCATATGTTCCTAGAGCTTGTAGAACTATTGGCTGAAGTACATGCTTGTTTTGTGTGTGTTTGCACTGCAGAAATTGGGCACAATTTTAGTTATATGGAACTCTTTTTGCAGGAACTCTTTCTTCAGAACAAATACATGCCATAAAAATAACTGATATAGTATTTTAAAGTGTTACAAGACACATACACAAAGCTAATGTTAGCTGCATTTAACTTTGTTTGTGGCATGTTGCTCTTTTCTTAGCCTAAATTTTATGTAGAACTACAAGTTGTTTTTGCACCTCCTTTCATTCATCTAACTTATAAACCTGTGCTCCATCACCATTATCATGAAACCCTTGACACAACAAAAACAGAGCTTTGATCACAGCGTCCTCCATCCACCAGTTGTTGATTTTTCTGAATGCAGCGCTTGATGTCACTGTTATTATAAGGTCATTATAAAGTGTCATTTTCATATAATAGGAGCAGACACCTTGTTTGATGTGCCCTGGTTACTGTGGACATGTCCAGTCTCAGCATCTTTAGTGATGATAGACCTGCCAGGCAGCACTTTGCCCCCTCCGGTTACAGCCGTTCATTCTTCTTTTAATGCTGAACAGAATCTAGTGCGAGATTTCCTTTTAAAACAGAATATGGTTGTCCTTCATTCTACAGTCAAGCCAGTAAGACAAAATTAATTACATGTGCTATCCTGAACAGTGCCAATCAACTATAGCTGTCAAACCTTCACAAAGCATGTGGGAAGTTAATTAGGGTCAATGAATCTTATACATGAACAGATGGGCTCAGAGTGAATACCACAATTATCCCGTCTCTTATTTAATCCATCTTTGGATTCTGTTGACAAAATGTCCATCATACCATGCTCTGAGCTGCATCAGGTCCTGGAGCTAAAGTGCGGAGTCTCTGGGTTTATTAATGAGGCTCACAGAGGTGGGCTTTGAGAGTCGGGAAGAACAGACACAGTGTAAAAATCCAGAAAATGCTGCATAGCGCGTAACAAAACTTAAAGTATAACTATTCCTTTTAAATAGTCAACCTATAGGCTGATTCAAAAAGAAGTGCCTCAGGCAACTTTTTTTGTGACAATTTTCACAGTTTTGTTGCACATTTCAGATGACAAATCCATTAGAGTGCACTGTGTACATTTTTGCAAATCTGAAATGCATTACTTAGGGTTCATTTAATCATATGTTGTTGATTATCAAATTATGATAACACTTTACAATAACAATACATGAATAATGATTTACTAAATAAACAATACTTCATTTTGAACTAATGACTAATTAACTCCGTTTAAACATAACATGGCATCACGGTGGCGCAGTGGGTAGCACGTTCGCCTCACAGCAAGAAGGTGGCTGGTTCGAGCCTCGGCTGGGTCAGTTGGCGTTTCTGTGTGGAGTTTGCATGTTCTCCCCGTGTTCGCGTGGGTTTCCTCCGGGTGCTCCGGTTTCCCCCACAAGTCCAAAGACATGCGGTACAGGTGAATTGGGTAGGCTAAATTGTCCGTAGTGAATGAGTGTGTATGGATGTTTCCCAGTGATGGGTTGCAGCTGGAAGGGCATCCGCTGCGTAAAACATATGCTGGATAAGTTGGCGGTTCATTCCGCTGTGGCGACCCCAGATTAATAAAGGGATTAAGCCGAAAAGAAAATGAATGAATGAATGAATAAACATAACATTTGTGCACGTCCATAGCGAGTGTTCACATTAAAAAAGGACAGAAAAGTGTTTTATCTGCATTAAAATGAAAAGTTCAAACACAGGAGTTCATGAGTAGTTAAAGTATGAGGTGATGATAATGTGCCCCTCTAAGTAAAGTGATGACATAAAGATACACTAACAGATCATAAGTTCATGTTGGTTACATATGGCTTAAACTAAAGTGTTAATTTATCCATTAATTAACAAACATGTATTAACAAGTAATTAAGGTAGCCATTATTCACACGTTAAAGTTAAAGAAACATTTAGTTTACTTATAAGTACATCATTATTCATGCACTGTTATTGTAATTGGAAAGTGTTACCCAAATTATGGACATCGTTATGTTTAATTTGGTGTTGTGCAAAGAGCTGCACAATAAGAATCCTTTATTCATTGACAATATGTCATCGATAATAAAATATCATGAGTGTGAAAAGGCTGAACTGGTATTTCCAATGAGCCTGTTTTGAGAATACTTGCAGTCTGTATTGTAGTTGTGTGAAGGGAAAGTTTCGAAAAATTTAATTGCTCAATAAATCGGGTTGAATTTTATGAATGTCTCATAAAAATAAAACGATTCTGGTCTGTCTGAAACAAGTTGTTAGTCTTTCTGTCGTACCTCCTGCATGATGTAACAGACATTCTGTTGTCTTTACTGGCTGATCGCGATCAATGTTTAATTTGACCCTCTAACAAAAGAAAGAGCAGGGTGAACTGTAGACTCAAGGCATAATCTTTTGTACATCAAATAACAATCTGGTATATGCAGACAGAGTAGCTGTGTTTGTGCAACATGTAAATGAATGAATATGAAAGAATGAATGAATGAATTAATTTTATATTGCTTTACACCCAAAATGATTTACAAACCTAAGAGGAGTCTCTAGTCTCAATAAACCGCAAACACCTCAATTAGAAGAGCTCTGTGTTGGATGTCTATATTCAGAAAAGAATATATGTAATGTCACCTTTTCTTTCTCTAAATTAATAAGCTGAAGGGAACTTATTTTGTTGCTTTAAAAGAATCTAGTGGGTCTGACAGCTCTGTTGAGAAAGGTGTCTGTGACTTATTGATCCTTCTGTGGCCTCTCAAAGTCATTCAGAGTCACTCTCGCTCCAGGTCTGACAAGCCAAGCGAAGGATTGTGAAATTCTCTGTTAATTGAACTCTGTGGTCGGAAACAGAAGAGTGAAAGTGTTGTGAGAAGGCGGTCAAGGCTTTTATTTAGGAGTTGACACTCACCGTAGAGAAGGTCACGGTGTCCTTGGAAGCAACCCAGCAACCACTGTTGAAGGAGCTGGATTGTGTGAGCTGTTATCGTATTAAGTTATTCTTTGTGTTAAAAACCAAACACTTTAAACCTCTATGTATAGTTAGGGCAAAGTAATATTACAATAATTGTCACTGTTGTCATTTAAGTATCAAAGTAACGGAGTATTGCAACATGAAGCTGAATGGAAATAATTTTGGTAACACTTAATTTTGATGGTCCACTTTATAACACTTTGTTGACTATAAGTAGCTACATGCTAACCGGCAGACATCTGACTATTAGTAAACAGTTTGCTCTGGCTGGGAGTAACCTACTTATTTTACTAACCTTAGTCTAGCCATCTACAAATACTCTACTAAAACTGCAAGTTAACATGTACTGTAGTTACATATGGTCAAAGATGATCAAAACAAGCATAACCAGTTTAGTATATTTGCAAATGGGAACTAGTATCTTGACTCCATTTGTAACAGATCAGGGGGTGGTCTTGGACAACATGCTTTATTTGAATTTTTTTGATAATCTCTCTTTTTCTTTTAGGTAAAAATTTTTTTTTCCTCTGTGGGTCCCCAATTATTATTATTATTATTATTTTTTTTGCATTTGTTCAATAATACATGTCAATTAATAGTGTTGATTATATTTTATATTCTCAAGTCAATATTTCTTGTCAATGCTATTTTTCAAATGATTGCATTTGGCATAACATTATCATTTTGCAAATATTCCTACAATGTATTATGCACATGAGCTTCGTGATGACATATACACTTCTAGTTAACAAGCTGTAGTAGCAGTAATAATAACTTAAAATAAAAACATTTTTATATTTAAAATAAAAGTCAGCTTTCCTTTTTCAAAATATTCACTTTAAGCATTCTTGACATTCTGTACCACTAGTACAGCTGGAAACAACTGAAAACTTTTTACCAAAAGGAGCATTCAAGTCTGTACAAAAGCCAAAGGAAATCTAATTATGTTAGTTATGTACCGAAGTTAATTCAGTGCACTTATATTATCCACTGAATGCTCACAAGCCTGAATGTACCAATGATTTTCTTAAACTGAAACTCAGCTCTTTTTCAGGGCAATTCAACAAAGAAAGGCCAATTTTCTCTATCTGAGAGAATCATTTTAATGGCAGTTGTTTGAGTTATTGATCAGAAATGGTAGTGATTACTGAAACGATCTGGAGCATTGGATATTATTTGATTTAATAAATCACTGATGCATTGCTGTAGTGAATAATTAATTCTTCTGCCTGGCCAGGAGGTACTTTTGTGTTTCTGACTCTCTGTACAAAGTCAGTGTAACTTAGTCAGACGTTTGCTGTGCCACTGTCGCCTGGCCTGACATATCATATTACTTTTGTTCTCAATTTAATGACTATTATTCAACCGAACTAAATAGAAGAATGTTCATTTGCCAACAATATTAATGATATTGATCTGTGCTGGTGTGTAATTACTTATTGGTTTAATCCTTATGATTTAATGCTACGTTTTTATGCCAGTGGTTAATATATCATTTGCTTCAGCATAATTCTGTTGTTTGAAATGTACTAAATTTGAAGCTGTTTGGTACTCTGTGTAATAAAGGAACGGGTGATGAAAAACACCAGCAAAAGTAGTTTTTTATGCTTGTTGAGGTGGCTTTGGATTTGTGCAAAAAAGGGTTCATTCGAATAATGAGAGATGAAAACAAATAAAATTTGACATAAATCACATCTGCCACTGAACCAGACTACACTTCCCAGAATCCTCAGCACCTCACACCTGATGTTCATGAACTGAGATGTGTAGAGTGCCCTCTAGCGTGTCTGGCAGGCACTGTGACACTGACAATGTTGATGGTTTTCTGTTGATTACTAGGTTACCAATACTACAGCCAGCCACTCTAACAACTTGATGGAAGCACACCTAATTCGAATTTGGATTTTTTTCTCCTTTTGCAAATTTTTGAAAGATTTGCTTCATGTTAGGATGGAAATCCAGGTATTGTTCAACATGTGTTCACAGATGCTCTGTTGTACTCTAAAGAGAGCTTACTTGTCTGCTCAATCCAGTCTGGCCGTTCTTCTCTGGCATCTGCCATCAGCAAGGCATTTTTGCCCCGGGACCTGTGCTCACTGGATATTTTTCCTCTTTTTCAGACCATTCTACAGTAAACTCTCAAGAACATCTAGCAGTTTCTGAAATACTCAGACCAACCCATCTGATGCCAACAACTGCCTTAAAATTCACATAAATCTTCTTTTTTTCCCCATTCTGATGCACAGTTTGAATTTTGGTGGATCGTCTTGACTGTAACAAAGTGCCTTAAAGTGCGATTGGCTGATTAGATATTTGGATTAATGAGCAGCTCAATTTGCATAATTTTATGTATTTTACATGTAGTATCTCTCTGCTGCATCTTCTTTATGCATGACAGTATGCAAGAAAATGCATTTACATTCACATTACTGTATATCAGCGCAATACAGAAAATTTAATTTTTTGTAGGATAAAATATAGATAATAAATGGTCAAGTAAAATACTTTAGTCAGATAAGACTATATTTTTTAGAAAAAAACAACAGCATTTTGTTTTCATTGCTCATAATGGCAGTAAAACATAACATGATCATTCTCCTCATTTTGCACTGAACTTCACAACAACAGCGAACTGAACAGTTTGTCATTCTGAAATGATAAAATGCTTTAAATGCAGTCAATGAAATTGAATTGTGCAGATATATTTCTTTGAGATAAAGTATAATGAGAAAAAACACAGAGTTGTGTAAAATCTACCCATTAAACAGCTTTTAACCTAATGACTCTGTTCCTCTGGGATGGAAGTGTCAGATTCTTCACTTGGCTTGTAAAGACCCAATCCTGCTTACATCTGCACATTGTGCTCTGGACCACCGAGACATTAGCCCCTGTCTCTGATATGGGAGAAGTCAGTGGATATTTAGGGGCCCTTTGGCAGGCACTTGCATGTTTATGAGCTTTCCTGGGATCTCAGCATATTTTATGCCACCCTGCAATAATGCTTCAACTTATAAATAAAGAATACAGCCTCACTGATGCTCAGGCTAAATGCTTATTTAATGTTTTTAGGTATCAGGTTCATTAGTGAGAAATCTAATTAAAAATGTTTTTTGTCTGTTTTGGTATAATCAGATAGTCACACATCACTGTGAAATAATTAGTTTCATTTAAAAGCATAATTAGCAGCAAGTCAGTATTTGTGCGTAATATAAAATCATTTTCCATATTGTTTCTGCCACACATTATCATGAGCAGATTCCCTATCAAGATGTTTTTGTCAAGTCTCAGGCGTTTCTCTGAACTCTTTCAGCTGAAACTGCTCATGAGTAATAAGACATTCAGCCGTGTACAGAAAAACGCCCCCTGTGAGGATCAGTTATGTTAATGAAGGGATGTTGTGTAAGATCAAGACAAAAGGCCACCGACAAGATGGAAATAAATCCGGCTCTGGCTGGGTATTATGACAAATCTCCTGGTGAATGGGAGCCAACTGTGCAATACATCAGAAGAAGAAGATTAGTGGAATGTTTCAAATCGGAATTCAATTGAAGATAGCAAAACTCGGAATCTATTTCTCCTTTTCTTTTGCTGTCCTTGAAACGGATGAGATGCCAAACTATTTCAACGAGACCATAAAAGCAGCACTTAGATCTCTCATTGTCCTTGTGAAAAAAAAGATGTCCATCAGTGGCCTTTCATCAACAATGAGGAATTCACACTTAAAATGTGCCTTTATATGTTTTATGTTCTGAGATACAGTACATGGCAAAGGCAGATTTTTATGTAATCCTGCCTACATTTACTATTCTCAAGTTTTGTATGTAGGCAGACAGCAGCTGAGCATCTCCAGTAGCGCTAAAGAATAACAAGTTGATTCTTAAATAATCTTGTAAATGTGACTAATGTACTGTATTTTCTAAACATTCACATGTTCTGGCGATTGAAATTGGCTTTTTTTCTTTAAAGCAAATGTGGGTTATACAGTACAGTACATTAAGTGAAGTTTATTTATAAACTAATTTCGAGAGGAGCTCGTGCTTATGATTGATAGCAGCTGGCCCGCATTAGCTAATGAATGATCCACCAATCAGACGACTCCTAAACCACTATAAATAACCAGAGTATCTTACCTTAGCCATCTTCATCTCGAAGAATCCACCGCTAGTAAAGCAACGCTTTACAAGCATTCTACTACTACTACTACCACTTCTACGACTTCAACAACAACAACAATTGCAACAGCAACATCAACAGCTTCAGGTTCGTCAACGGCTTCAACAAATTCACTACAACTACTACTACAGCTACCACTTCAATGGACACCAGCAACATCTCCAATAACAATAACAACAACCATCAAGACGACCATACACCAGATCACCCGTCTTTCTCTGAAGAACACGCGGCAGCCGAACTCCTTATGGCACCGCAAAGCTCTCCAACAGAGCCAGGAGACGCTGCAAAATTTTTTTAAAAAAACAAATCCGACGAACCACTCGCTCGACTACCAGACTCCTACAACCAAGATCACCTCCTCCTTCAACATCTAGACAACAAATTTCTTCCCCTACCTCTTCACACGCTTCAGCTTCCTCCTTCGTCCATCCAGCCAAAAGAATTACCGTCACCGAACTCCACAAACATCTCGCTGATCTCGGCATTTACGCCCCAAGGACCCTCAATAAACCGGAACTGCTCAAAAAATATATTCCAACGCCACTTCGGACTCCCACCTGTCACTCAGCCCTCATACAAGACCAAACACCCGGAAACCAGCGCTCGACACACCCCTTACCCACAACCCACCCGCACTCAACCAGGAAAGAAGAAAACCAAAACAAAACACGTAGCCAGCCGCTCACATACAGGACCACACCCCCAGGAATCCCAGTCACCCCCAACTACGTCACACCGTCAGGACTTCAACCAGGGAATCCCCACTTCCCACCAATTCTCGTCTCAACATTCCCTCCCTCCCTCTCTTGGCCACCTGCCCCCCCCTCCATTTCTCCTACCAGTCCTCAAAAACAAAAAAAAAAAAAAAAAAAAAAAAAAATTCTGGCAAAAAACGCCTCATAATCGACCTCTCCGCGCCTCATAACTCTATTTTTTCTAGCATTAATAGCACCATACCGCTAGAAGAATACTCGCTCCACTACCATGACATAGACCAAGCCATTTCCCTAATTAAAACAGCCGGCCGCAACGCCTGGCTAGCTAAAATCGACATTACATCCGCCTTAAAAAATTATGCCTATCCACCCAGATTTCTGGCACCTTTTTGGCATCAGCTGGCACTCCCAATTCTACTTCGCAGTCCGGTTAACTTTCGGCTGCAAAAGTAGCCCTAAAATTTTCGACATGCTCTCAGAAGCCGTATGCTGGATACTTTCCAACAATTACGGAATTCCTTACCTCATTCACCTACTAGATGACTTCCTCATCATCTCCCCTCCGTCATCTCCTCCAAACAAATACCTAGCAATCACCCAAAAGTTTTTGCTGACCTCAGGAATTCCCCTCGCAGAGGAAAAACCTCCGGTCCCAGCTCTTCCATTGAATTCATTCATTCATTCATTCAGCAGAGACGCTCCGCCGAGCTTCATTCCCCTCTGCACCACTGCTG
>CAIGQV010000001.1:9522098-9534911 GCA_903798115.1 Danio jaintianensis
GCTTCTGCAGAAGCGTATTTTACCCTTTATTATTATTGACTTCCATCGCACCTCTGCAACAGCAGAGACGCTCCGCTGAGCTCTCTCCCTTCGCACCACTGCCGCAGCAGTGACGCTCTGCCTGAGCTCATATACATTTACATTTTAGTCATTCTGATTCACTCCCTAGCACAGCCACAGCAGTTAAACGCTTCTTTGGATGCACATTTTTCCCTTCAAATTTTATTTTACCTCCACAAACTGCCTAAGCAGTTAAAACTCCTCCGTGGAAACTTTCTTCGATACTGTTTTCCACCGCACCTCTGCAGCAGCATAGATGCTCCACTGAGCCTCATTACTACATTACAGCACTCCCATACATACCCGCTTTTAAACCATTACATCCGCCCGGTCAAGGCAGTTAAACACTGCTTCGGGAGCACAATTAGCACTTACAAACATCGGCTGCCAGTACACCACTTCAGTAACAGCGATCACTCTAACCTAATCCATTCACCTTCTGCACCGTTTCTATCTTTGCTCCCGCAAACCCTCTCCTAGTACCATCTTTCTAACACTTTCCATTCAGCAGCCAGTTATGGCTTCGATATTTATTGCCTTTTGGGGGGTTGTTCAATACGCGGCTGCTGTCCCGAGCTTAAAGGCATTTTGGGGAGTTCTCGAGACCTACCTGAGCTCAAACTCCCCTCTCGCCCTGCAACGGGAGGGAGCCCCGGGCTCGAGGATCTCATGAGCTCAGGGCTCTCTCCCGGGACAGCATGCCAAACACGCTTTATAATTAATCATCAGCTAAGGGCGAACTATTGAAGTGAAGTTTATTTATAAACTAATTTCGAGAGGAGCTCGTGCTTATGATTGATAGCAGCTGGCCCGCATTAGCTAATGAATGATCCACCAATCAGACGACTCCTAAACCACTATAAATAACCAGAGTATCTTACCTTAGCCATCTTCATCTCGAAGAATCCCCCCTTCCACCCCTACTCCTCCCCTTTTCTCAACAGGGCAACACGGAGACCCAGTGGTTAGCACTGTTGCCTCACAGCATGAATGTCACTAGCTCAAACCTCTACCTTGCCAAGTTGACATTTCTGTGTGGAGTTTTGCATGTTCTCCCCGTGTTTGCGTGGGTTTTCCCCGGGCTCTCCGGTTTCCTCCCACAGACCAAAAAACATGTAACATAAGTAAATTGACCAACCAAAATTGACACCATAGACGAGCGATTAATTCAGCAATTTCTCTCCATAATTATATTCATAATTTGTATTTACCTTTAGCAAGCTGGGGAGTTCTCGAGACCTACCTGAGCTCAAACTCCCCTCTCGCCCTGCAACGGGAGGGAGCCCCGGGCTCGAGGATCTCATGAGCTCAGGGCTCTCTCCCGGGACAGCATGCCAAACACGCTTTATAATTAATCATCAACTAAGGGCGAACTATTGAAACGTTTGTTTCTCTTTTAACGGTTTGTGCTACTCTTTTAATTCCATTGACATATGGGAGACAGGAAATGCTACTCCATACAAATTTGTTAAAGTTTGTTGAAGATCGTATTGCATGAAGATGTGTGACCAACAGGACATTAAGTCACGGCATAACCTTGTATCTCAATTAAGATAATGCTGCAGGGTATTAGAGTTACATTGGACTGGAGTATTGCATATTGATTGTATATATTTACATTTTTGATGCATAATGCTTAAAGTCTACGGTGACCATAGCTTTCGTGCCATGTTAATGGGAAAGGTTGATAAAGAAGTAGGAGACAAGAGGAAAATGTATAATTTGATTGCAAACTTGCTTGTGAATTATAGAAATTTTGCTTGAGAAACACTTTTATTCTCAGTACATGTTTCTTCCTTTTTAAAAATATATACGTTGCACATTTTTCTCTCAATAACAGAATAAAGATACTACTAAAATGCCAGGCATGGGTAAACATTAGTAAACAAAGTGTCTGATGTTAGATTGAGATTTTCAATTCAGCACAATTATTTCTGCAACTTTATGCTGTAATTTAAAGCAAGCAGCTTTGCAGTTTTAAACATAAATACAGTGTCAGTGTTGCTTTCACTTTCTACTGTAAAGCAGCTTGTCAATGTTTTTTTTTTTTTTTTTATTGAATTATTTCTAGCACAAAGCTGACATCAATATACTAGTGAAGAGGAAATGAACCCAAGGTCTTTACTTGCCTAAATGAATCTTTCCATACTACTGAAACAAACCCAAATGAAGTTTGTTTTAGGCTAATTTGGTTTGAAAATATGTCACACCAGTTTGTATTAAATTCCACTTGATGTTTATCAGGGCCTTTATTATTAGTTATTATTATAAATAGCATATCAGGGTTTCTTTCAAGCTTCTGAATGCTAAATAGACTATATTAACATAAATGTAGGCAGTCATCTGTGCATGTATCCAAATGTCTATGTCTATTTGAGGAATCTTGACAATTTTTTCCACTGGGGATGAAGTTTTGAATTCTAAAACTTACAGCATGTTTTCATAATACGCTAACATCTTTTATTTCAACAGATCAAGGAAGATTTGATTTCACATGATATGAGCCCTTTAGGAAAGCAAATCTACCCGCGTCATATTCACTGCTCTTGTCATGTTGTATGACAGGTTGTATTAGAGTTTTATTGACCATCTGTCAGCGGCGGCCTCAGATGTCATAGGCTGTGCCTGCATTTGACTGACAGCTCTTCTGTTGTGGTGTTTGTGTGACAGTGGTCTGTCCTGACACCCATCTGTGATCTGAGAATTAAAAAAGATCATGAACCTGCAGTGATGTGCGGAACTCAAACTACTCCCCAAGATTAATAAAGGCTGACATTGCTTTACGTAACAGATATGCAATACAGAAATCATGGTCATCTGTCATATCGAGTCAAGCACATATTTAACACTGAGATATGAATTATCCAAGTTTATATTAACATAAATATTGTATTTGTCATGTTGGTGGTAGATTTAGATGTATGATTTTAGGGACAAAAGTGCTGGCTTTTTTATTAATGAAACAGCTGATCTTTGATCAGAATACAGAGTCAGTTAAAGAGTTTGACTCAGAAGAGATGAACAGATGTATCAGTAGGGTTGTAAAATATTTCAGAGATTTGCCTCAATCAACAGGTTCATTAAAAAAGTGTTATATCAAAAGAATCAAAGATAAATAGAACAAGCAATGTAAAGTAGGAAGTAGATTGCTGAAGATTTTCAAACAGAAAGCTGCATCCTGGTGAAGATTCATCCTTTGTCAAGTTCTGCTGCGACTTGCAGGCTAGAGTTTCCATCCCTGTGGTCACAGCGAGAATGATACAATTACAAATATAACTGCAAGCAACAATTAATGGGGCCTTTAAGGTTTTTAATGTAAACAATTATAATTTAATATTTGCATAAACCCCTATATCAATGACAATTTAAGCCAAGTCAGGTCATTTATTTACTGTACATTACCATTTACCTTTTTAAAATGTTATGATAAAGGATTAAAGAAATGGAGTTGCCGTCACACAATCCTCTGACCTCAGCTGAAAAACATTTTGTGAAGTAAAAATTCAACTGTGGGACATTGATTCTTCCTAGGCTGAAATATGGGTGCCAGACGTAGGCTGACTCGATGCAATAGCTATATATGCAACAAACTATTTCAGTAATTTGAACTAAAGTGTATTTTTTCTGCTTTTTACGTCAAATGTTTTGGGATTCTATTGTAAATGTAAAATGTTGATTTTGAAAATTCATTTATTGACATTAGGGTGGCACGGTGGCGCAGTGGTTGGCACCGTTGCCTCACAGCAAGAAGGTTGCTGGTTCAAGCCCTGGCTGGGCCAGTTGGCACTTCTGTGTGGAGTTTGCATGTTCTCCCCATTTTGGTGTGGGTTTCCTCCGGGTGCTCCGGTTTCCCCCACAATCCAAAGACATGCAGTATAGGTGAATTAAATAAACTAAATTGGCCGAAGTGTATGAGTGTGTGTGAATGTGAGAGTGTATGATTGTTTCCCAGTACTGGGTTGCAGATGGAAGGGCACCCGCTGCGTAAAACATATGCTGGATAAGTTGGCGGTTCATGACGCTGTGGCGACCCCTGATAAATCAAGCCGAAGGAAAATGAATGAAATTAATTTATTGACATTGTAGTTTGAGATAATATAATGTGTAAGAAATAATATATAGACTATTAAACTATTAAAAATGTTAATAAAACTCACTTTTTTTAACTCTTAAATGTTAAAAGTATGAGAAGAAAGATCAAGGTCCCGTAATGCAATTTCAAATGCATAAATAAATGGGGGGAAATAAAAGAAATAAAAACATGAATCACAAAATACGGAAAACTGCTAATTTAAGGATATTTTTTTTACAGTCTTGCAAAACTGTATATCAGGGGGATCCTTGGTGATGTTGTGGATGGGATGAGTACTGGCATCCCTCAAAGTTTCAAGTCTCCCTGAATACTTTTAAGGTTGCACTTCAACCTTTAAACCATAATAATTTTAACTTGGAAAAACACTTGATATTAAAATTCTTTATAGTAAATGACTGAAAACTGAAAATGAAAAATCTATCCACACAGGCAGTATACAGAGGCAATTAGTCACATCCTAATCTAATGATAGTGTCACATCCTGTTTGCTAATAACTTCATTTGATTAGTGTCTATGACGGGTTGAAGCATTTATTCAGTGATTATTGCATACTTTTAATAATCCAGCGTTTAAGTCAAATTTGATAAATGCTCATCGTCACAAAGTTATCCTCACAATAACAGATGGGTATGCAGGCAGTAAATCATTGATTCATGACTGTCACAGAAAGTTATACATTAATTAATGCACACTGTAAAAAAATATATGTATATTTGTATATTTTAACCAATCAGAGGACGACTGAGGAGAAGTGTTTCCAGAAAGGTGTGCCATATACTGTACATCAAACGTTTAGGCAAAGGTCCGTGACCGGTGCTTGGCATGACGTCTGAGACTGAGACTAAAGGCCACCTAATATAAAGTGGGACCAAAATCTGTTGTAACAGGAAGCTTTGCTGTGTATAGAAATATACTTCATCTAAAAATTCGATTTATTTGAAATTTCTATGAAGTTGACATTATCTAAGCATTTCAGTGGAGATAAATACGCCTGGCTTAAAGTTAAGACTGCTAATTAAAAAAAGGCCCGGCTAACCCCAGAACTGTTTGTAAACATACATGCAGTCATCATGTGAAAGTATATGGTAACATTGCTAATTGTTTGAGGGCATTTGTTTACTTTAGCATTGCTAACAGCCTCACAGTTACAGCAATTAAAATGTACACGTGTGCATGTCAGTAACAGCTTTCTCCCACTCAGCATTCATTTGAATAATATCTTTGCACAACAAGCCAATTAGAACTTTCACTTTGTTTTTATTACTCAGTTATTCAGTAATGCATTGTAAGTTATATAAAGTTAGAAAAATCATATGTCTAAGTTTTTAATAATCATCTAAATTGAAATAAAACCATTCCTTAGTTAAAATCCACATATAAACATGACAAAACTTCCATAACTTCAAAAAATAAAATAAAAATAAGCAAATAAACATTAATAACTAAAAACAAAAATCGATTAAAGAATAAAACATAAAACAGACCTTGGGCTTCATACTGATTTAGAAAATACACACATCTGATATGCTGTAAACACAGAGTAAGACTGTGTGATTTTATTTTATTTTTTTCATAAAGGTTATATACAGAGGGAATCGATTCCGTTGATTTTTTTATAGAGGTTATATTCTGAGGGAATTGATTCTGTTGTACAGCTTCAAACTTTTGTGATGCTTCTGTAGCATTTTGAACCACAGCTCTGTCACTGTAAACTGGAGTAAAATATATTAATTATACTGTATTTCCTTTGCTAGTGATCTGGAGAGGTTTGAAGACAGGATGACATCTCAGGAGACATTGAATAATGCGGAATAATGTTTATTCAGTAGAAATTGACTTAAAGCATTAAAAGAAAATGTCATTAATACAGAGCTGATCTAAGTTAAACTAGCTGATAACTCGCTTTGCTCTTTTTGGAAAGATTTGTTTTATTTGGTTTAGATGCTAATGTTGGTAATTAAAAGCAGAATGCTTTCTATTTAATAGTTTAAATAGAAAAGGCATTTGCGGCATGCTAGTCTGAAAAAGAGGACCCCATCATTGACCAACTAAAAGCTTGTCTGAAGTCAATGACAAAGTTTTTTTAAATTGTTATTTAAAGAGCATGTTAGTGATAGGCAGGTCCAAAAAGCACAGTCATGTTGCTTATTACACAGACAGGGATGTGCAGCAGCACACAAATATCTTTTGAATATGAAAAATGAAAGGATTAAAATGTAAAAGATGATTATTGTCTACATAAATATAAAAACAGTTATCTTTTCTCATACCTTCTTAATCTCAGGAGCTTTGGTGGAATCAGGCTCATTGCGTAGATTGGTTTCAGATCATAGATCTGAAATTAAATTTCATCACTTCAGTGTCAGTTCAGGATACGCATTTACAAGAGCACTGTGGTGCATCACACTGCTTACAAAGAACCTGGATGCAAGCAGAGGAAGATGCATGCTGTATATAAAACTCATGTCTCAACAGAGGATGAATTTTTTATGCCCGGCCCTACTTATTCAAACCAGAGTACACAGATGTCTGCAATATATGTCAACATTGTGACACATGGTGCTCTTGTGAACTTGCACACTGAACTGACACAGAAGAAAAGAAATTGTCAAATAAAATCATAAACAATTACAACTGAACCACTGATGACACATGAACTGTTTTGATGATGTTCTTGATACGTTTATGGGGTTTGAATGCTGCTGTTTATGGAGGGTCAATCTCAAAATCTTAATTGGGTTCCAAAGACGAACGGAGGTCTTATGGATTTTTTCTGAAATTTCTGAATAAATATGTTTGGTGTGTGATTTGTATTATAAAGGGATTGCTTATCCAACAATCCAAATTTTAATGTCAATTTCCTCACCCTCAGGCCATCCAAGATGTTGGTGACTTTGTAGGTGTAGGTGATAAAGGCAAAACCTACGCATGACTCTTGACAATACATTGAGGCCTTATGAAGTGAAATGATCAGTCTGTGCAAGAAACGGAACATTATTTACAACTATATTTTTACCTACATCTTGGATGGGCCGAGGGTGAGTAAATGAACAACAAATCTTTAGTTTTAGGTGAACCATTCTTTACATTGTTGTTAATTTATGTAAAAAATGCAGACAGAAGAATGAAGATATTTTGTATGCAATGTGGTTTCACCATGTAGCTTGTTTTAAAGGGCTTCTGGAGCATTTGTCAGTACAATTTAGTTGCACACAAGTACTGTGGTTAACAAAGCTCAGTAGTGCAGCAGAAACACCTACTGCTCTGGTACACAACACTTTACACTCAAAGCACAATCACTACAGTCAAATAGCTGTCAGCGACATGATTTACGTCTCCCATCACATCGAGATAAGAGTCATTTCACATCACACTCACCACGCTGACATTGTTCAGGTCTATAAAGTCTCAGTTTTCCCTCCAGCCTTCACTTGTGTGGTTTTATTCCCAAAATGGCTCTAGGTACTTTATCCATTACAGCCGCCCACAAAACACACCTGACTCAGCAAACGTCTCCTTACAAACCAAGCTAGCGGCATTTTACGCTTCCCACATCCAGATCAGCTAATACTGACCCGAGAGTTGCTGTCAGGATATCGGTCTCTTAATGAAAGCCTGAAGTGTTGCTCTCTTGGGGTTGAAATGAACTTTCATCTGGTATTTCTACAACATTCTCCTGTTTACTTACTATAACAGGAGAACTACTGCAAAGTAAAAAAAAAAAAAAAATCAGCATTATTCTCAGGATCAGAGCAAAATACCGTTTATAGTCTTAGTTAAAGGCTATGTTAACAACACTGGATGTTAATGGGACACTGTGCTGGAGGATTGGACCACTGGGACCCACATGCCCTGTCAGTAATATTGCCCTGGTTTTTCTTTCCCAAGAGGAAATAAAGCCCAAGAATGAATGGGATTTTTTATATATATATATATATATATATACAGCAGTATTTGTGAATATGGTTGTTGCTGAGCTCTGAAGCTAAAGTGAAATTACAAAGTGCGGAGGGCATCTTAATCAGATCATTTTTGTAGCTAATAAGCAATGATCCTGAGAAATGCGTAATGATTGTTTTGTTAATGTAATCATACTCTGTAATCCATCATGTAGGTCCATTTTACTCAATGAATTCTCTGAAAAGGCTAAACCAACTTAATATGAGCTAATCTGAGAAAAAAGTCATGCAGAAGTACAACTTTTTTGGCTCATTTATGCTGAATTCTGAATCATTTTGCATATTCAAGAATGCATATATATGTATTGTTATCATTTACTCTCTTCAGTCTCAGCGTAATCGTGGTAATTAGATAAGAAATCATTCGCACAAGGCCTGTGAGATCCTGAAGGGGAAGTTCAATCACATTAATCATATTGCAGATCCTGATTAAGAGGCTGGTGAACCGGGGGTTGTGGGAAGCAAGATTATTTTATCACACAACCTCCGGCCACACAAATCAACAATATATTCAACTGCTGCTGTGTAGGATAATGGAATTTTTTTTGTTTGTGTTTTTCAATTAGGACTTAATCGTTCAATAATCTCAAAAGAACATGGATGAAGCGCATCTTTTTTCAAGCATGCACAAAAGGCCTCGTGCATTCACATCTGAATGTAATTAATACACAGTGTCACCTGCAGCACCTCGCTAATCTTTCTCAGAGGAGAATGAAGTGTGAAAGCACTAATGCTGTGCCGTGTGATGTTATGGTTGCCTTTAGCGCTGCTCTCGTCCTCAGCATGGTAAAAGTGATCCAATATATTTCTTTTCAGTTTTGCATATAAATAAAGCCATTTGTCACACTGCAGACACAGAGAGCCCTTCACGTTCAAAGGGGAGCCTCTCTCTGAGGTGTTTAGATTTCCCATCTGGCTCTGCTTGGGTGTACTGCAGGAACAGCTGGCAGCCCACCTGTCCCCCCCCCCCGCCCCAGATCAACTTCTGTGAGAGACCCAAATAGAGTAATGAACACTGCTTTGACTTAGAAAATGTTGTCATATTTCAAAATGTTTTAAAAACACTTGGAAGCCTTTCGCAGATGTATGTGAGCAGGTGGCTGAAGAGATGTGTGCTGCATTTAAGAATAGCGGTTCTGGTTTGGTGAGTCATAATACAAACAATACAGTCACGTATTTAAATACTACCAAACTAGAAGAAGTGTTCAGATACTTCCAGGGTTTGGAAACGAAACATTGCATTACAGCCCTTTCAAATTTTGACAGGTCCTAAGAAATAAGTTGTAATGTGAACACTGCCATCTGAATTTTAGTGTACATCAAATAAGTATACACAGACCTTTGTTTGTGTGTGTAATGGAGGAATCTTAAGAATGAAGTGAATGCTAATCATAAATGTATTTTTTTGGTATAGACCAAAAGAACAAAGAGAACCAAATTACCAAAAGTGTTCACAATTAAAGGTTAACAAAACACTAACAGTTTTGTCCGTCCGTCCATCCATCCATCCATCCATCCATCCATCCATCCATCCATCCATCCATCCATCCATCCATCCATCCATCCATCCATCCATCCATCCATCCATCCATCCATTCAATAAAAGACAATGCCTCTTAATTGTAACAGCAGGAAAGTGCAGGAATTATTTTGAACTGAGATCAAAACTGACTGGAACTACCTGTGCATTTTATTGTACACCTTCCAGCTAATTAGAATTAAGATATTCAACAAAAAAGTTGCAGTTAGTAGCTGTGATGCTTTAAACAGAACACAACAGTCTGAATCTTAAAATGCTGTTGTATCCACTGTCTCTGCTCTCTCCATCCACTCTTCAGCTGAATGCACACACTTTGGCAACATTTTTCAAAACTGTTGAGAAGTGGCAAACAAAAACAAAGTGAAAGGGAACAACATGAATTTGTGGCTACATGAATTTCTAAAGCTGCTAAAATATCAAAATGATAAAAGCTTTGCTGAAAAACTCATTGTACAAAATCTTCAACATGCCTTCTGTCCTCTGATTGATTCCTTTTTACCAAATAAAAAAGGTATTTTCACATAATCCAAAAAACATCCAACTTCTGGTTTTGTATCATGAATTTTTGTAATGACTTCTGGGAATCTTTAGTCATTTTTATAAGGTTTGTAGATTTATAGAATAACTATTAAATTGAGATGAACATCTAATGGACTTAAACAATGTATCTTTGCTTGATTATGCATCCATCATTTATTTATTATTTATTTTTTGAAGGAACTCTTCTCTTCTCTGTGTTTGAGCATTAATGAATGATTAGGTCTATATCAATACTTTAATAGCTATAGCCTATAAAATACCAAACAGTCTGTGTCTGTATTGCTCCATCAGTACTGGTGTGTTTTTTCGCGATTCAGTTTTTACTCTGCCAAAGTCTTTCTTTGTTTCTGCCAGATCTACCAGAACTTGATTCATATATCAGGAAACTCTCTTTCCATCTTTGCACTGGCATTTTTAATTGGACTTTTTTTTCTACAGGTTACACATTTAAGACAGTAGGCAAAAACAAGTGATTGTCTGTGATTGAGTCATTGAATCAGTTCATTTATTTCAGTCATTTTGTTTAAATGATCTTTTTGAAATTGAGCATAACTATTTTTTTGTTGAAGACAAGTGATGGTGCTTTGACTGCTGCTTGGGTCTTTTTGTGTTTTAAAATGTAACCTTAAAATGTAAAGGATTTGTTGGAATGTTTTATGAAAAGAATATCCCTGACCTGAGTCTGCATATACTGACAACAGCACTTATTATGTGAAATGTGTGATATTGCTCAATTACCATGGAAGATTTGTCGTTTAATGACAGCATTAGTCAGCACATATTAGTCAGGGTCATTCGTTTTTACAGAGATAAAATAATGCATTAGAAAAGCAGTAAGACACTGTGATGACTGTGTATGCCAGGTTTCCATGGAGTTTTTCTTTTGTTGGCACAGACAAAGATGGCATATTTTCTTTAATGCTAGAATAGCAGGAAGGCGAGAGATAACTCGAAGACATCTCTTTTGTTAGTTCATTCCAGCTAATCACTTATTTCTTGTGATTTGAAAGAGTTAACCACTGATTTATTATTGTTGATGACAGAAAATAATGACTGAGACCTTTTAAATCAATTAAAGTGGATGACTGTGTATTTTTTCAAATATGTAAGTTGCAGGGATCTACAAAATTAATCTTGGATTATATGTAATTAAATAAATTAAGGTATTGATTGTTAAAAATGCCAATTAGATAAAAAAATAATAATAATAAACCACCATATAACAAGAGTGTCTAATATTGTGGCCATCTCATGCTCCATTTATAACTGAATGGGATTCAGTAGCCATATATAATCATGACATTTTTTTTATTAAGTTACTATAATAATAAATATCAAGTTGTTCTCATATATGCAAGTGTTTATGCGAATCCTTGTTATGAACAGTCTTACATGTGAATAAATGACCAATTTTAGATGCGTCTTTAAGTGGGCGGAATGCTTACGGTACTAGAGATGATTTGATTGGAAGTGCATGATGATGTCATAAAAATTATTGATCCATATTGATGGATCAACTGTTTTGGAGCACACTATCTTATAGATAACCTTAAGGCTAACATGTTGATGCTAACACAGCCAGATTTATTTATATACTGCACACTTTTATCTTTATATATTTATATTTTTATATTTATATATATATATATATGTGTGTGTATATGTGTATAGGATAAAGAGAAAAAAGCTGTTTCATCCAGTTGCCTTAATATATTTTTGTGGATGGTTGCTTTTGTAATGAGGGAAAAATACTTACATGAGTTAATCTTCAATTATATTCGACAGAAATGTACCTGATAAATTCACACGTTGAAGTGAACTCTGAACCAGACTGAGTATGTCTGAAAACTCTGAGAACGCAACAATCTTCACTTTGACCATTCATAATATTTTGTGTCAGTCTGTAACAAATGTGTCTCTGCTCTGAAATAGCAAATGCATTTGAGCATTGTTTGAGCATTACTTCTTTCTCAGGCTGACACGGGCCGTCTCGTGTGATGCTATCTGTCAGAACTGCTATTACACAAATGATGGGTGTCACTGCAGTTTCTATAAATCAAACTGATGAGTCTGTGCCTGAATTTTTCCAGTGAGAGTTTGATTTCTCTCTCCTTTTTTAACCTAGAGCCACGAGTGAAGAATAACTGGATTTCGTTAGTCGACAAACTCATCCTCTCCTAATGGATTCAGTTTACTTAGGCTGAAGTGTGAATATATGGCCATTAGTGTAACAAACACACAGAACCAGATGGACTTCGATCTACTTCGAAGAGCCCGAGGTTACATGTGAAGAAATAAGTACAGGCAAAAGATCTGTACTTTTTTCATTCATTAACATAAATATAAAAGCAAACCACGAGTAAACATGATAATGAATTGAATAATAATAAGTAAATAACCTTATCAAGAGGTTCTTTAAGTGTTATTTTTTAACACTTCATTATATTTATTCATTTACAATAATATATATTTACTTTCATTTAATTTTCAGCTTTATTGATTTTGTAATAGAATTTTTCAATTGTCATTTTTTAGAATAATTAAATATTATCAAATCTTTTAAAAGGGTTTCATTTCCTACAACCTATTATAGTAAATATGTTATAACAAATATATATAT
>CAIGQV010000001.1:9535311-9550656 GCA_903798115.1 Danio jaintianensis
CACACACACACATGCACACACACGCACACATACGCGCACACGCACACGCACACACACACACGCACGCACGCACGCACGCACGCACGCACGCACGCACGCACGCACGCACGCGCACACACACACACACACACACACACACACACACACACACCTGAATCAGTGCTGACAGGGCCAGCGAAGGTGAAGACTCTTCAGGAGAGGTGTGAGTAATGAAGCTGCTCAAGTCTGACATTGTGCCCAGAATGAAGGAGACCAGAGCAGACAAAATCCAGCCCTCACAACGTTTCCCGCTGAAGATTCTTTCCATTTCACTACAGATCTGCTTACAAGAACAATTCTGTGGTCTAGAGGTAACTCAACACCTCAGAGCTTGACTTTTTTGACTTTGACAAAAAAAAAACTGTGTATACACAACAAACTATAAATATACTGTATATACAGTACTGTGCAAAAGTCCTAGACCACTAGTATTTTTACCAAAAATATGGCTTTAGCTCAGTTATTTATATCTTTTGGTGTAGTTTGTTGGGAAGAAATACCAGTTTACATTTTCAAACATTATTTTTGCCATTAATTGTAATAAATCCATGAGATTTTTGTACACACAAGGAGTCTTTGAGCAGCTAGTGCTCCACACAGAGATCTGATCTCAGCATCATCATGAAGACACACAACAAACTGAGATGAACTCTGTCTCAGAAGAAGTGTGGTCACATCTTTCAGACGCTTTAAAAAACCTACCTCCAAAGCTATAGTAAAGTTTTAGCCATTTTTTGTAAAAAATAAAAATAAAGAAATGCTGCAAAGTAAGGATATTTTTGAAAATAATGCTACAAATAGATTTTATTTATCATTTAGTTAATATTAGCTAAGTTTCATCAACATGTCGTTCACCACCCATTGCATTTAGAACCATTTTTAGGTGCACTTGCATTTTCAGAAAGATTTGCCGGTTAGTTTCTTAAAGTGTCTTGGTGATGCAGACAATTTAGCAATTGCTGGGCTTCTAATTAGAAGCTAAAAAGCAGTTTTTGCAAAATTCACATATTAATTTTAGCATCAATAAAATGTAAAACAAACAAAATGTTTTACTAACAACTTATATGTAATATCTCTGCAGCTTACAGTGGAATATTTCTTCTGGGCATGCAAGTTCTTGATCATAATGAATGGTGGAATATGCTTGCTAACCCTCACATTCAAGATAATGTGGATTTATCATGCATTAATGGCACTGTACTTTGGCAGTTTTAATACCAGTGACATTCTTAACTACTCCTAAAAGTATGCTGGAAACTAGAAATCTGCTGCAACTCAACCAGTTTAAAGGGATAGTTCATCCAAAATATAATATTACTTGCTATTTACTCACCCTCAAGTTGTTATAAACCTTGTGAGTTCTGTTGAACACAAAAAACAAGATCATTTGAAGAAAGATGAAAACCTGTAACCATTGACTTCCATAGTACGAACAACAAATACTATGAAAGACAATAATTACAGTTTTTCAACTTTCTTTAAAATATCTTCTTGTGTTCAACAGAGGAAAGAAACTCAAACAGGTTTGGAACAGAAAGGAGAATAAATTATGACCGAATTTGCATTTTTGCGTGAACTATCCCTTTAAGTTCCACCTAGTTAATTATTATTGGCAAGTAATAGTTGGTTCATTCCTCTGTGGAAACCCCTGATAAAGCAGGAAATAATCCAAAGGGAAATGAGTGATGACTTACAGAATCCCTTTTCTATTCCGATTTGCCATTAATTAAGCATGACTTATAGTCAGGAGTGGCTTTTGGAGAATATGGTACATCTTTCAAACCAGAATTTCGACCTCTGAATTCTGTATTCCCTGGATTAATAAGTACATGGAGAATCTCCAAGAGCTGCATTTGCACAGCACCATTGGACATTGGATTGGACCGGCGTACAGCCTTTAGCAGACATATTCTTCATTGTGTGGTATTTGTATCCATTTCTGAGAGCGATATAAGAGATCTTGAAATATTTAACATCCTGCAACCTTTGAGAATTTACAATAAATAATACATTTTTCATGGTTCTTTAGGAAGGCAGTGTTCAACCAGAATCACATTTGTATGGATGAAAGCAAGTGTCAAAAACAGCCTTGTAATTTAATAGCGATTTGGTACAGACGCATAACTTGACATCCGACAAGAAAAAGCTCAGGGTAAGACCTTAAGGGAGAGTCTATTGAGCTACTAGATAAATGAGAACTGAATGCATTTATGTAGATGCAGGAAATAGTGCCGTCAGGAGAAGGAAGGGCACATGAATCACTTTTTTTTTTAAACAGTATGCACATGAATAAATACCTTGAAGTTCAATGCAACTTAAACTACTAAAGCATTGTACTAATACTAAGTCATTTTCACATCGTTTATTGTATTAAAAAATAATGAAATAGTGTAGAATTAATCTATAATTGAACAGTCTATCAAACAATCTCTTGAGCAATATATTCTCTAGAGACTTTTGTCACATTGAAAATCTATTTCCATCATAACCACTGGAGAAGAAAACATGAGCTTGCATGCGTTGCTGAAACATCCTCGTATGGTGATTAGATATAGAGTGTGTAATTCTAGCATCTTTGTGGCGATGAGATTGTGAATCTTTTTGCACTAATTAGACCACAAGCATATTTATTGAACACAATTGATACCCTACCAAGCATTTAGTATTGATCCATGTAACATGAAGTAGTGCAAATACAGAAAGAAAATTACGACGCATGTATAAGATCAATTCATAGCAAACTGCTGGAAAAAAAAGTGGTTTGAGCAAACTGTGTCATGAGCAATATGTTTATGCATTATTGGATATCATCACGAAGGCTTTTCAGTCAATAAATAATTGAAAAGGAGATATTGAAATGTTGGTGACTTCACTTCCAATGCAAATTTTTGGCATTTCGACCCAGGAGAAACTGGATGTCTGAAGTGAGAGGGTCAGACTTTAAATATTAATGTCATTGTCTCTTCATTCTGTCCCATGTGAAGCCTGTTTATACTCTCTTATGCGATAGCATGCTTATCACTCTTTCCAGTGGGAGACGAGTCCTGACCGCAACATTAAGCCATCTGACTGCTGCACAACACACTTGTCATCTCACTGTCTACCACCAGCTTTCAGCTTCCACTGCAGTGTCATTTATTTATTTATTTATTTTTATGTCTAACTGTCTGCATCTTTTCCACAAGTATAAGCATAGATAAATGAGGTAAGACATGTTTAGAGCTTTATTTTTTTAAGCTCAAAATACCCCACTAATAATGTTTTATAACTCTTTGAAACTGCCCCTTTTAGGCCTTGATCCAAAATTGTGCTGTTTTGGTGACTGTTGCTTTAAATTTAAATAAGATTACCTGGAGCTCCCTGTGCATCCGCATAGTGGCAGATTCAAAATTAGGGCATAAAAGGTCCTTTTTAAAAAATATATATATTTTCATGCATCCATCCATTCATCCAGCCATATGTTTGTCTATCTACAGTATCTGTCAGTCTGTGTTAATCTGTAAGTCTATTTATCCATCCATCCATCCAACCATCTACAGTATCTGTCGGTATGTATGTCTGTCTGTCTGATTTATTTTAAAGTAAGAATTAATATTGGATTGCAATTGATTACAATGCAATATTTTTTTTGCCTGACTGAAGTTCTATGTAAAACACTTGGATTGGCAAATCTGTCAAAATAATGCCATGCATGATCTGTTTGCTGAACTTGTAAACAGATTTGGCTTAAAGAGGACTGTTATATTTTGACAACTGTATTTAGCAATATAATCTTGCACATCATCTGTGGTTATTTGATTTTGGTCACAGGGTTAGTTTAAGGTTGTTTAAACCACCTGCTGTTGATCTGGCCAGTGATGCAGTCAACATGATGTGAAAATCAACAACCAAATCAAAAGCCTTTGAAGGGAAGGTTTACTAGGGGTTAAATAATTAAACAAGTTAACATAGCAGGTGCTATTGCATTTTAAAGCATTGAGCTTTTTTATTTATTGATTGATGCCATTTGAACATAATTCATTGATTTTTACTTTACTTTCTGTTCATTGTTTGCGAATCATTTAGTCCTCACAAAGGGAAATGGCGAAGCATTTGACTCAGTGGGCAGGTGTTGTCATCCCATTTAAAGCCTATGGGTGTCAGCAGCTGTCTAGTAAAGTAAGATGGATGAGCCCCAAAGATGTTTACAACCACCAGCCCAATAAAAAATATAAATAAATAAACATTGCGCGTGACTGAAAAGATGGGAGCACATGATGGCAGATACTTTGGGAAATATGCAGAACATCCATCTTTATTTAGAATTATGCGTGATCAGTGACACTGAAGGTCACCTTAATTATTTAAGTTACGATAGACTGACTGTCATTTTATTTTGGAGATATAGGTCTGTCTTCATAATGTAATGATGTGGCGTTTGGCCTCTATTGAAAAAAAACCCCAATCATTTGCATCGATAAAGGACATATTTTTTAAAGGGTGGAAAACAACCAGGGCTTTATTTAAATCGTTGAAAATGTGCAGCACATCGCCTCCAGAATTCCTTCATGCTTTATAAAACACCTGAAAAAATGTCAATGGGATAATAACGCAACATTAACTAGGCTTAATTAACGCACTGCTGTTTAGTTGTCGATATCAATCGGGAATCCAACCTGCTGGAAAAAAACAACTGCTAGCCTTGTGTAAGGTTCCTAACAGAGATATTTACCGATCCTTGCTGGTCTTTTGTAAATAATCGGATAAAGAGCTGCTAAATTCATGGATGTAAATGAAGATGTCTAACCTAATAGTGGATTATTTGCTAAAATACACCATTTTTTCACACCATATTAAGATGGTCAAGCTAGAATGCGATCGGGCTGTGACCAGATAATGATTCAATTGCTTCAACTTATGACTATTTTCCAGCAGCAAGAAACTAGCTTTCTAAACATCTGCGGAGGTGCTGCTGGAGCTGTCTGTGGTGCTGAAACTACACCGGCTCTCAGTTCACTGATGAAATCACTATGCCCTGATGAATATATGCCACATACACTTTTCCACATCCTTCGCCTCTGTTCCTCCAAAACAAATTTATATGTCAGATGGGACTGGCTTCTGATGCATTTGGAGCTCAACCAGTGTTTGTTTTGGAAAATGAGGGACGCGTGGTAAAGGAGGGAGCGCGCTGTGTAAGTGTGCGCGCGCGTTACAGGGATGACGATGACGGTGTTTGGGGAGCTGTGGGTGTCTTTAAGAGCTTCTTTCTGCTCACTGCTGTAAGGATAGAGAGGCACGAGCCACCGAAATACTCACGAGAGCAGAGAGACGCGGGAGTTCTATTGGAAATACGTTTATTTTCATGCACATCCAGGATATACTGTCATCGGGAAACCTGGAGAACATGCAGTTGCCAAAGTCACGGGCTTTCGCTGTCAGTCTGACGCTTCTCTCCGTCCTCAGCTCGGCAATGTGCGGCAGTCAGTGTGAGTACCTGCAGTGCCGTCCAGCGTTGGGTTAAAAGTTGCTTTGGCTTGTGTTTTCTTTTGTTATACTGTTAATGATTTAATACCAGTGACACTCGGAGTTTCCTGGCCCGTTAAATTATTGAAAAAAGTGCAGGGATTTAAATACGATTACTGTTAATTTGAACTTTTGCCGGATCTGGTGAACGCTTAACTCTGCACAATAAATGACTGGTGCATTTGCGTTTTATTGCGATTTCTCCCGAGCATCTGCTGGACAGGAGCAGGTGCGAGACAATGCGTTCAGATTTGGTCTCTGTATCAGAGAAATTGAAGCGCAAATAGCAGTTTCGATTAAACATGTGGAGACGCGATGATGTTGTGATATTTCTCAACGCCTGCAACATTTTTAGTGCCTCATTTATATTGTCATACATGTCGTCTTCCAAATCATAAACCTAAATTATCTAATATATAATAATATCAGGTCCCGAGCATGCATTTGTTAAATACCGGATGGGTTGTAACTATTAGAACTAATAGGGTGCATGTTTAATTTTGTGTATTATTTGATTGTGACAGTGAAGTATTTGCTCAAAATCCCCTGTAACCATTAAAAACGTATTTTCATTGTAAATAATTTATAGGAAACATCTGAATACAATGGCAAGTGTAAAATGTAGAAATATCTAAAGCTTAACTTTAATTGTACAGTAACTTTTAATATAATAACTTTAACAGCACAGTGTACAGAAAAGTATGTACATTCTTCATACTTCATACCAGTAGAAGTATATTTAAAAAGGGCTACAACCTTCCACTTTTAATCAGACATGATATTTCTAGTTATTTATATTTCATGTATATCAGATTTGTAAAACAATAAATCTGCTGATACAAATGATATCACTCTTGTCAATTGGCATCTAATATGCAATGAAATGTTTCCAAATTAAATTATATGTCTTGTGTGAATGTATTCTTTGTTACCACAAAATTGTTTTGAAGACAGCCTTGTGATGTAATTTCACCCTGTCGCTCATTTGTAATCAAATACCGACAATTAAACTGATGGTTTTAGATCCTCTTTAGTCTCATCTAGGCTATTTTAATGCTGTGTCTATACATCTGTGTGCCAAAAAAAACATATGATTTCCTTTGTCATTCCAACACACATTATTATATTTTCATTACTGTTGCTGACTGTCATTCCTGTGTGACAATCAGTAGCAGATGAGTTTGGTTAGAGTCCATCCCTAAGGTGTTCTCACTCTGAGTCTGTGCCTTCTCTGCTATAATTGCGTCAATCAGGGGAGCAAAGAACACCATTCCCAGCCTTTATTCTGTGCATGCAGCAAGAAGTACCTGCAGATTTCACAAGCCAATGATATCTGTCACTTCTAAATGTTCAGAAACTGTTTTCAATGTTACCTGATACCAAACAAACAAAAAAACGTCCTTAGTCATTCATGACTCTGCTCCTCATGAGATGTGCTTTTGTGGATCAGGATAAGATAGATCAGATGAAGTGAATCTTCACTAAGGACATGCAAAAGGATATTCTCATATTTACCACAGGGGTACCAGAATAAAGCTGGAGATCCATCATGCCCTTGTCGTCTGTGTCAGGTAACAGAGATAATGGTTGCCGCTGTCTCTCTCAGGAGCCCCTGATTCTGCTCTCAAAGAGGGATAACAAGGGGATGTCCTTTCAGATCTGGTGTCTCTGGAAGAACAACTACATCCCTTTTACTGTGACCACTGGGACGGTGGAGGGTCCCAACATGACACGAGATGAAAGCTTTGTTTCACCTGGCTGGGGCAAACAGTGAATCAGAAACTAGCTTATCAGTGTTTTCTGACAGTGGATATACAGTAGTTGGATTAAAAATGTCCAGCATTTTTTAACAGCAGAGATACTGGATGATTGATTCAAGTCTTACAAGGGTGTAGATTTATAAAGTCAGCAAAGCACGTTTCTGAATTTATTGATATCTCAGCATCTAAAGAATGTCTCGGGCTGAATTTCACACTGCTTGGGCAATTGGTGAAGGAGTAGTTCAGTAACCTCTTGAAGGAGACTGAAATCTGACATATGGTGGCTGCGTTACATTTAGCTCTGCAGTGTTCAAAGTGCCAATCTTGTGGATACCTTATACAAAACACTTCTTGGTGTTTTTTCAGGAAAGGTTTCAGAAGGAACCCTTTCTCTCAGTGACCATTTTATACCATTAAAATGTATCTATTAAAAAGAGCTTAATGTGCAATAGGAAGCTTCCGTTCTTTAGTTACGCAACAAACCTTTCAGCGAGTAGTTCTGTAGTCTATTAAAAACCCATTTTATTCCAGTATTGTCTTATGTCCAAAGGAAAGGTCAATAAAGTAAACCAGCCAAATTAAAATAAGTCTTTCTACCCTATATATGCATATTTTTCAATAAACTTACAACCAAGAAGTTTAAATGAATATTTTTTCTGTGTATTTTTAATTGATTGCACCATTTGCAATGCTTGATGGGATTATTGTTCTTTCTCTTGTTACTGTCTTTGAGTACACAGTCTTGAACCTTTTGTCTGTTTGCCAATTTTTTTAACATTCTTCTTCTCATCGAACTTTGCTTCAAATCAAGCTTTGTAATGTTGTGAATTGTGATTCACTTGAGTACTGGTTGCTTTGGTTAATGAATTTTAATGCTTTAAGAAAGACTTTTAAAATGTTCCTGTCATAAAAACAAATGGGTAAAAAGTCCTACGCAATCAGAACTGCTGAAAAAGTGACCTCTTGAATGAGATCTAATGTCAATGAATTAGATTACTGAAAATGAACTGTAAAAAAATAAAAAATGTAGTGCCAGTGACTTGGTTCTATTCATAGGTTGTTGATTGCAGAGGCAGATATAAATGCAGTCGATAATGAGAAAGGCTTCATAGAACTAGACTGAAGAAGTCCAATGTAAATCACATGAAGAACTTTTACCAGAGAATTTTATGATATTTGATTACAAACATTCAGAGGTCTAATAACATTATATACAGCAATTCAGCTGTTGTTAGGAATTAGGAATAAATGAGAATAAAATGTTGATTGTTAAAATCACGCAGCATGGTTGGTTGACACATCCACCCATCTGTAAATGCCAAACACCGAAGGTTTTGTCCAGATTTCAGTCTTTGACGTTTGACTCCAAGCTTGAAGTGCAAAATGTGTGCATTGACCCAAACAGGACGCAGATATTTATTCAGTTTGAACGCATGTCAGAGAGCTGTTGTGTTACAGGCAGACTGATTTAACATTCCAAATACAACTCCCCTCTCAGTGGGGGACAGCGGAGTCTTGTTGGGCATTAGCATGATAGAGTCATTTATTTCAACTTTCTTATGAGGTCAAACGCGGGAGGCTTTTTAAGGGAGATCTCCTGTGGAGCTGACCAGATTTCCTGTGTGCATTCAGAGGGGAGGAATCTTTATTGCAGTTATTGCAGTTTCTAGTGTAATAGTTTGGCATGAGAGTTAAATAGGTGAGAAAGAACCAGAAGATTGTACAAACATATATGCAAGTGTGTGTGTGAGAGAGTATTAAAGGGGACCTATTATGCTAAATTAATAATGATTAATGATTAATAAAGGGACTAAACCAAAAAGAAAATGAATGAATGAATGAGTCACCAAAACGGCACAATTAAGTTCATAGCCTAAAAGGGGCAGTTTCAAAGGGTTGTAAAACATCAATTGTGGGGTATTTTGAGCTGACACTTCACATACACACTCTAGGGACATCAGAGACTTATTTTACATTTTGTGAAAAGTGGCAGAATAGGTCCCCTTTAAAGAATGCATTGTGCTTAAAGAAGTGCTGAAAGGAAAAGTGAGAAAATGCCATTAATAGCACATAATATAAATCATCTTGAAAGAGTAGAGGTGGCGAAGAGCATTGACAGTATTGTCCATATTGTAAAGTTGACTTCATCTCCATGCTGATTTATGCTGTGTGGGAGTCAGAGCATGAAAATATTGATTAATCAAGGCTGTATTCAGCCTAAATCGCTGCATCCCTTGCTTCACATCTGCAGAGGGAGATACATGCAACAGAATTTTGCTGAATTTCTGATGCTGACAATGTAGGGGTGACAAAATGTTCTTTTTTATTGCAGGTTAGTGGATAGTCAGCATATTTATATATCTGTGCATATTCTATTTAAAATCAGTGTTTGGCCTATAATGCTGACTTTGATGCACGTGTTCTGTCTGCAATTGTTTACTGATGACACTAATCACAGCCTTAGTAGTTCTGTCATGCAAACATCACAGTGGAGATTATTGTGGATCATGCAAGTATGATCTATCACTGATCTGAGAGAAGCTGTCTCAAGTTCAGCTGTGACCTCTTAGGCGGTTTGTGGTCAACAATTCGGTCATTCAGTCGGTTATGTAAGAGTGGTTGTAAAGTGTGTGCTGTTGGATTCACTCATTTGTTATCATTAGACAGAGAACATTTTTGGATCATGAATCATTGTGGTTGTTTTGGTATAAGAATGAACTGCATTTGCAGGCAGATTGCTGCATAAGCCCATTTTATTTCCATGATCCTGAAAAAGTGGACAGAACCTAGTCGCAGAATCGAGTCACAAAAAAGATTATTTGAAAGATGAAATCTAGATGAATAAAATAAGAAAAAAATAAAGCTGTATACTTAAATCACATTATCAAATAGTTTCTGTGAATACTAAACAAAAAGTTAAAACAAGGAAAGATGCATGACACTAATAGTATTTTCACCAGCATTTCATTATTTTACTCTAGTAATACTATTGTCATATCACAACTCATTAGAATAAAAGTTTGGTTTAACCTGAAGAAATTAGGACAAATAAACTACTATATTACAGAATGCACACAGTTGCATTAGTAGTAGTTGTGATAGTAGTTTTATTATTATCATTATTAATAATAATAATCACACAAAGCCTCGTATTTCAGTTAGCATGTGTCTTTCTTTTGTTCTGTAAGTGAAAATTTGTCATGCTATTTCTATACCTCCCTTTCCTGTAGTGTAAACGCACGGAAATATATCACATATGCCCAGGAGTTAAATTACAGTCTGTTCTCATCTTCTTCTTTTTTTATTTTTACATTCTTTTAGAGTATGGCTCATGAGAGACAAAATGATTTATGTAGAAGAATTTTCTCTCAAAACGTTTAGAGCATTAGCATATGTAATATATCTTCAGAGAAAGTTAAACACTAGAAAAAGAAATGTAAAGCAAGAACATAAAAAAAGAAGGTCAAATGTTATTTTTTATATATTTTTATTCTTCTGTTTAGTTTTGTTGATTTAATGAAGCTGAGACCATGCAGAGCAAAGTCTTACTTAAATGTAAAGCTTGAAATAGCTACTCTAACATGACAGAAACACTTTTAGACTGATGCTTTGAAAACTGTCTTAATTGTCAGATTGAGAAATGCACAAACAAGGAGCTAGAACATGACTCTGGCCTCTCATTACTTGTTTGCTTTCATCTGAAATCTTTTGATGATGGAATCTGGAAAATGATAGAAGATTTTGCACTCTATTGGCAGGATAACACTGTTGCTGGTCTAGTTTCATTTATAAGAAGATTATTAATGTGAATTGCACATTAGATTGTACTTTACATTGCTCCACGTTTTGCATTCTTTAGTCTTTCATTTATCATTTCTCTCTGGTGAGCTCTCAGTATGAAATGATCTATCTCACATAGTCACTACTCCAGTAAATGCTCTCAGATTATATAATCTATGATAACCCGTGCAATCAACATTCCTTCATACACATTCAGTACACTTCTTCTCTTCAGTTAAAACATGATTTACATGCCGATACTGTATAGAAACGCAGACATGAATTTGTAGCTTGTCAAAAGAAAGTTAGTTGGTATTTCATCTGCTTTGTAATGACAGTGCATCGGCATGTCTGCTGCACAGAGATGTTCAAGGAATAGAAATGTAATATTACAGCACAGGCTCCATCTGGGTGTTAATTGTAAAATGCCCCCCCCCCCCCCCCCCCCCACCCCCCCTCGAATTGTGATTTATTTATTTCCAATCACATGCCAGCTTTGGACCTGTTGAAACTTTTCTTTTTGTTACATTTAATCCAACAGCAGGTAAATATGATATAACCTTGCTTATACATCTGGCATGTTTGTGCATTTCATCATTTATACAAAGTATCTTACAATCAAGTTGTACATTTATATTCAGTTTAATTCTGTTCATATATAAACATACAATAGTCAACATTTGAAGTGGATTAAAAAAGTTTTTCAAAACTATCAAATCTGTAAGACAAAAATGACAGTTATTCAATAGTTTTAAGACAATGTTGATGATGTTTTCATCCACTTTAAATAATGACTACTGTATATGTTTTCAAACAATTTAAGTGTCTTATGTTTATGTTTATCTTTTATCTTTGCTTAACATAAGCATAAATAAAATATTTAAATTACTTAGTGTATGCAATTAACTGTATATTATCATATTTTAATTGACTGTACTGAAGTGTTTAAAGTCAGTGTGGGTGTTTTAACAAACTGAGATGCTGTTGTGTTAAACAGTATGCTTATATGTTATGTGCACTGTCTGAAATATTAATATGCCACTTCATTGACGCTCTCTCTGATGATCTCTTTCACACACCACCAAATGCCTACTGGGATGATTTTTAAATATATATATTTTTTTTTGCCGGTTTCACTCCATTTGTAAAGAGAACTAAAAAAAACACATTCAGGGAAGGAGTTTTATCCTAAGACCATCACAGCAAAGAACAAACTTAAGTTTTAAGATGACAGAAACAGGCTCTGAAAACTTTGGGATTTCTTTTGCAAAGTAAAGCACATGTGTGCCATTTTAAATGATTTAACCCCTCTGAATTCTGTCCTACAATTCATAATGTGTCACACTGAAGATATTAAAATTTGATGCAGTAATATTATCATTCTCTTTGAAGGCACACATTTTTGGTGAACTGCTTCTTTTAACATGACATTTTGTGGTAGACAGACAGAAATTCTGGTTTCTGTGAAATGTACAGTACTCTAGTAATCACAATATTACAGTGTACTGAAATGTAGAGAGTGAAAGGCAGCACATCAGCAAAAGTAAAACTTACACACTTTTTCTTCTGCATATCTCCCCCATTGTGAACCAAATTCCATCCAACCTTGTGACATTTCCATGAACCAGCTGGGGGGCAAAGCATGTGCCCCACCATCTGGGCTGATGGGATGGAAACGGCCCAACTGTCATTGTCCTGTAGCAGCAGACATGCTTCCCCTGATGTGAGATTCACCAGAAGCTCACAAGACAATAACCTCAGGCATTCCCTCACTCTGTCCAACATAACAGGTTAACAGTGTTCTAGCCCTGGGACTGTTGTCAAGACTCCCAATTTTAGACTCGAAAATGGGGGCTGGCAGGATCAATAGCAGCTGTGAAATTAAAGGGATAGTTCATCCAAAAATGAAAATCTGCTTTTAAAGATGCAGTATGTAGGACTGAACGATGTATTGCATACCAAATTCAAAATATTGGATAAGTTTTTTTTCACGTAACCCCTCCAACTCAGATCAATGCAAATGCAGGTTGCCAGATTGACGACACTAACAGCGAGCATGCCTGATGATCAAACCTTTCACTGTAAGCTGATCAGATGACTGCTACGTTTCTAATATTTGCATTGTTTGCAAATTAAAAACCACCCTTATGTGGATTTTATAACTCTGAATCTGTTTCATTTTCGATACTTAGCATATTTCTTAAATATCTGCATGCTTATTATGCTATTTTTATGCTTTAGAAGAGTCATAAATGTACATGCAGCACCTTTAATTTACTCATCCCAGGCCATTCAAGATCTGAAAGGTGCTGTATGCAAGACTCTTATTCACAAATTTGTAGAGGATTTTTCACTGAAACTGTAGTCCTCTGTGGTTCCTAAATTAAGGTAATATAATTTTTTATATCAAATAAAATTTTATAGTCAAAAAAGCAGACACTATTGATGTCTTATGAATTGAAACAATCAAACTGTGCAAGAAACAACATCATTTAAAACATTCATAGCCTCAGTAAACGGTCCTTAGGGTTTATGACAGTCTGAAGCACAATCATGGACATAAATGAACTGCAAATATTTATTTGAGGGTGAACTATCGCTTTAAAACACTAATAAATAACCTTTATTGAATATGAAATCTTGGAAAGTGTAGAGTTTTGAATTTTGTGCCATAGAGAACATTGTACTGCCCATATGTCCAACACAAGATATCATAAATATATCATCACGATCTTTGGCCTGGTGGTTCGTGTCTCTTCTTCATGCTGCTGTGATCTTTTTTCTTTCTCTCTTGTGCTCTAATGCTTGATGTTGCCTTCTAGCTGTTATTTTCATTCTTCTGTTTTCATGCTCAGTGTTTATTGGAGAAAAAGGCCAGTCTTGCCATCAAAAGGTCTGTGCTTCAAAACAGAAGACCGGATTGAATTCTGTCACATATCCCTGAGCTACTTGATCTTTCTGTGTTGTAAGCCTCCACGTTCCATTCATTTATGTTTCAAAGCTTCTTTAAAAGCATGCCAGTATCCTCATTTAATCGCATATACCAAAACTATCAGTTGTGTTCAAAAATCCATCTTTTCACCATCCAGTTTGTCATGTTCTGCATTATAACCGAGTTATAATTTGTAATCATCTTTTCTCTTTTGCATTCCAAACACAGCACACCTACCTGAAACATCTGATTGTATTTTCACAAAGATAGAGACTGAGTTTTTATATTTTTTGCTGGGAGACACAAAGCAATTTGTTGGCATTATTGAGTTGGATCTTTTTGTAGAGCAATGTTTGTTTTGCTGAAGTGCGAGCTGCCTAATTAGGGAGGGAGTCATGCCAATCTCCCGTACAGATACGTGCATGCAGAGGCCACAGAATAACAGCTGTTCAAAAACCTATTAGGACGAAATGCTGACCAATAATGCTGAAAAATGATAGCTGGCAGAGCAGCCAAAACCAAACACGTCTCACAGTCGTGGAAATTGGGAAAATGACAAGAGACATTCATCAAAATCTATTCAAAGTTGCAAAAAAATTATGTTTTAATTCAGTTAGCAAAGTTGAATAGTATGTTTATATACAGCAGCCATAGAAAATAATAATAATAAAAAAAGTTGAGAAAGTCTCATTAAAATCATTCTGAGGTTATCATATTAAGGCTATGTATATTTAAAGGTGCTATTCTAATCATTTGTCACAATATTCTGTGTGTGTTTGTGATTATTGCTGTATCACTTGAGTGATGAACTGCAGAGTATGTATATAAATCAATATTTTTCATTTTCTGAGGTAGCCACAATAGATAATGCAAAAGTAGCCTATAAATTGAGTTTGAAGACATTGGGCCAGGTGTATTAAACAGGGCGAATTAGTGCAAGAGTGCAATACCATCAAAGCGCTTATGGGAGCGAAAAGTTTAGTACTTGTTCTTCATCTTATTTGCCCAAAGCAGTACATAAACCAGTACAAATTAGCCATCAAGCAGAGCCAATGGCCAATGATGATAAGGTGCATGTGGCATATGTTGAATTTTGAGATTTGGATAGGGTAACTGAAATTATGTTGCAATTATATTGGTATTTGGGCTCCTTACACAGACCTGGAACCTCTGTCCTGTAGTGTTTTGGACAATATTCCATTTGGGTTTAGTGGTTTTAACAAAAAAATACAAAACAAACCAAAAAACAACAACAAAAAAAACAATTAGAGACCATTACAGTTTCCATTTAAATCAAAATATTATATATATATATATATATATATATAT
>CAIGQV010000001.1:9551056-9580399 GCA_903798115.1 Danio jaintianensis
ATATATATATATATATTACAAGTTATAAATTGTTTTTATTTTCATCAGTGTGTACATGCACCTGAAGTGAAGTTCACAAATATAATATGTACTGTAAATAGTGTTTTCACGCTGAAAAAAGATGACACATTTCAGTAATTACCAGAAAAAAACTAACAAATAAAAAAGGTGAAATGTTGGACTCTTGCAACTGCTCAACTGTTGCAAATGTAATTATAATGGAGGATCGAGGTCTTGATGCTGAATGACAAAATAAGCTCATAAAGTTCATTCTGCATATGTACGTACTCTGTAAGTGCATATGTGAACACAACTCAAATTTAATGTCAGTGACAGAAAAATAAAGTGCAAACTCTTCAAATGTTCTTAATGTGCGATTTTATCCATCAAAATATCAGTGCTAATTGACAAGCTTTGAAACATCTGTAACGAGCGGAGCATTTAATCTACATGGAGACCTCAAAACTGACAGGAGGTGCTTCAGTGGACTGATTCTGTGACTAGATCTAAACCTTCAAATTATACATGACAAATATCTGCATCTCTGAAGTTAACAAAACCTCACATGATATCCCGCTACAGTATGTGTAGAGCAGCTGTCTTGCACTGTGGAATGTGACAGACAGCCATTCTCCAATAGGCATATGGTTTTGTGCACATGGCAGACTTATGCCAAAAAAAACAAAACTGTTGTGCACACTAAAAATGTACAGTTGTGCATTTTAAAAATCATTTTAAATGTCCTTATAAATGTTAATAACCTTAATGCACTCAAAAAATAAATTGTTATTGTCACTTATTTTAATTATGACACTTTCCACTCATTTGAATTGCATTATTTCAACTTATTTTAGGCAAATGGAATCAGAGAAAAGATTATTTTGAACCAGTGATGTCAAATCACTTTCATTTGAATTATATTGTGAATAAAACTTGCGTGGAACACAACTTACTCTTGTGGTGCCAATTAATCTCAATCACTTCATTTGGAAAAATAGAATCTTGTGTTATTCAAACTGCTTTAATGATGCTGACTTTTGAAAGAGATTAACACTAGCACAGTAATGGTTCACTGAATGAAGCAACAATCACTGATATGGTTAATAGATCTGTCAACACTCAAAGCATAAGTGCCACTCTTCTGCAAGGCGATAACCTTAAAACTGAAAAACTTACTTGAAACTCTTGTAAATCTTCAAACTAAGTGAATAATAAACTTTAACAAGTCTTACTTAAGATTACTTGTATTGCCAACATTTTTCATTTTTCAGGTGTAGTGTGATCAAAGTTCATGAACATCAGGTGTGCATTGCAGAGGATTATGGGATGCGTAGTCTGATTAAATGGCAGATGTGATGTATAGAGTGCCCTCTAGCATCACTAGCAGTCCCGTTCAGCTCATTATAAAATATATATCATATCAGGATTTGAACCCAATCCCCCTGCAAACTTAAAAACTACACCACTAGACCATGATGGCTCACAGTCTTCACAGTAAGAAGTGGCAGAAATGTCACTGATGCGCAGAGACCCTCAAAAAAGTAGGTGCATGACACCCCTGGGGATATTCCACAGTAAACTGTTATTCACTGTCTTATGAAAATCATTTTATATCCAATTACAGAAGAAAAATTGTACGAAAGATGCTTTTATATTAACTTTTTTTTTTGCAATGTATTACACTACACTTGGGTGTTCATGGAGTGTTCAACCTGGCCATGTATATACAAAAATAAATTCCTCTGATGTGTGAAATACTGGGTCGGTCTGGCTGCCTTTAATTATGAGCAGTGGTGCACTCAGGGTGTAATATGCTGTTTTACATCCTTAGCTTGAGTCTCATCAACAGCTTGGGTGATGCTAAAAATTAACTTGGCCAGGTTTCCTGGTGGGTGACCTTCTCTCCATCAATTTAGCAGTTGTCTTGGCAATGTGGTCCCTATAGTTTTTCTGGCAAATATGCACAGAATTAGCAGAATTGCCTACCAGAATTTTTCACATAATATACAGCGCACTGCTGTGTGATTGTCTTGCTAATATGATTTTTAGCAGCTGTGTGTTGAGAAGATGATTAAAGGAAGAGCATAAATAGATATCCGTTATCATTGACTTTGAAAGAAGGGTTAATGTTTCACAGGCTTGGCTACACTTTGTATTTAAGCTCATCGAAGAGAATAATGCATCAAGGCACTGAGCGATGTTTCTATTAGGCTTCATGATGCATACAGTGTCTGTCAAAAAAAAAGAGTTCTTGGCCAATCTGCTTGAGAAGGTCAAGCTCTCATATGGTTTGTCTTTGGAAGAGTATTGTCATGCTGACTGCTGGGCCAACAAATCCTCATGCAGAGCTACTGCTTTAGGACATTGCTCACGTTTCCAGAAACTGACCACACACACATACACAGCACTAATGACAGTCCTTACACCACTGCTGAAGAGAAAAACATCTTTGTGCAGTTTGGACCTGGTTTAGATGGGCAGTGCTGTTCTGTTTCTGGCACAAACTTGCACAAGCTGTTACTGGAATAAAATAATGTCTGTTACTGGCACAGACTGGTTAAGCTGGCTATTGTTACAGGTAGATAATTTCTACTCATGTAGACATGCAAAAACCAGTGTGAAAGTGGCCAAAGCATAAGGCCATCAAGGCCATTTTCATTCTCGGAGTAAAAAAAAAAGGACCTAAGCCGCTGTCACTGGACTGTCCACTTTAATTGTTGGTGGCACTAAAGGTATTTTGCAGACACCAGCAAAAGAATCTAAAGTGTCCTTCCCTGCTCACTTCAGAAAAACATTTTATGGGCTATTTTGTATTTGTTTTTAATATGCTGATATCCCATATATTTCTATTATTGTACCAGTTTTGTTTTTCTTTCTATGACATGTACATTGTGGAATCATGGTGATATTTAGCAATTAATTGGGAATTAAGTTGTAGAAAAATGTACATAGTTTTGCAAGTGATATGTTTATTTGACAAAAAAAAAACATAAAAAACAGCAATTTTGTCAAATATTACAACAATTTTAAATAACTGTTGTCTATTTTAATATATATTAAACTGTTGTTTATTTCTTTCATGGCAAAGCATCATTACTCAGGTCTTGATTTTTGACCCTTCAGACTGCCGAGATGCTGATTTGGTGCTCAAGAAACATTTCTTATAATGGAGTTATATATTTCTTATAATGGAGTGCTGCTTAATATTTTTGCAAGAACATTGAAAGGTTTTTTGATTTCTAGAAATTCCTAGCATTATCTAGGAATCTAGAAAGAACAGCATTTGTTTACAACAGAAATGTTTTGTAACATAATTCAATTCAAATGTTTTATGCTGTTATCAATTTATGCTGAATTAAAATATTACTTACTTAAAAATTATTTCTGACCTCAAACTTTTAAATCGTAACTAACCATCAAAATGCCAGGATAAGTTTAACAACTTTATTAATCCCACCAGGGGCAATTAAATTAGGGTAGTAGCATCATGACACAACAAACACTCAATCACTCAAAAACAATATAAAAATAAAAACAAATCCCAGCATAACTTCGGAAGTATTGTACTACTACTAAAAAAAACACATAAAAAATTCAAGCTTGCTAAAATCTAAGGTTATAAAGGCTTATGACTTCAGGAACAAAGGTGAATTTATATCTGTTAGATGAGCATTTGATGCTTCTGAATCTTCTTCTAGAGGGCAATAGTTTAAAATATGGCTTCAGAGGATGAGGGTCATCTGCTATCACACTTTGTGTTTTTCTTAGCATTTGCCACTCATGTAACTCTACTAGACTCCGCAGAGCAAGTCCTAACTAAGCTCTGAATGCCATTTTTGTCTCTAACGGAAAGTGAGGAGTACCAGCATAAAAAAGAAAATTAATATACTTTCAATATAGGTAGTATAAAACGTTCTCAGTAAATTATTTTATACACAGAAATAGTTAAATTTCCTAAGGACATACACTCTTTGATGCACCACATTTCTGCTGGAAATTTAATGTGGTATCAAAGATTGTACCAAGATACTTATACTCCTGTACCCTTTCAACTTGATTTTCATTAAAATACTGAATCAGTTTAGGTTTACTGCTCTGTGATAACATCAGTAAATGTGTCTCGTGTAAACTCGTTGACCACAATGGCTGAAGAGAATCTGCAGCTGTTAGTTTTGCATTATTTAATGTATTACGGTTCAAAACTTACATTTGATGGGAAGAAGAAGTCTACCGTCAATGCATCCCTCCTGACATTTAACTTGCGTTGCAGTGCTGAGACTGAGAAAAAAAAAAAAAAAAACACTGAGAAGTGAAGTGCAAGTCATGGGCTCTGACCGAAATCGTCCCTATACCCTTATAGTGCACTATTTGAGGGAGAAGCCATTTAGTATAGTGGTGTCCAAAACAATAGTGGACAACTGAAGTGCACTCAATCAATCCAGTCAAGTCAAGTGTACCCATGTTCACTCAAAATCTAGAAAGTACCAATAATGCACTGCGAGAATAAACATGGCATCCACAGCAGATTCCTATTGTTGTAAGTTTCAAAACAAAATATTATTTAATTAAAGTTTGTATGCATGACATAAATCAAAATGCTTTGTTTAATAATATAAAGCTTTGTATCTATTACAGTATGCTAAGTGTTAAATAATATCACACGGGGTGACAAAGAAGTTCGAAATCTAATCCGTCTGAGGGACTTATCAACCAGCTAAGCACAAACAAAACGGCATCCCTTCTGGTGCACTGAGTGCTCAAATTCACTCACTCCTTTTCATTCACTCCTTTAAGTTGACTATATTAGTGGTCTAATGTAGGGAATAGTGACTGGGTATAGAGGGTGATTTCGGATACAGCATTAGTCTTCAGGCTAATATAGATGTAAACAAACATTCAGTACTTGTGATGACCGAATACTGACTCACTTTATTTTTTGTTAAAGAGTGTTGACCTTTTGCCTACACTGAATGCTTACGAAGGTCAAAAGATTTGTACAGTTAGATGCACTCAGACACTTTATGACATGCTGGCGACCACAAGTGCCCTCGTTAATCTGCTGACAATTGTGAAACATAATTAATGCAGCCAGCATCTGTTTGGGCTGCAGTCTGTGACAGTGGGAGTCAATGATGTTAAAGATGGATGACTCGCACTAGACCGATGCTGATAGAATCACATATTGAGAGCTTTCATTTCCCAGCAAGTGTGGGAGTGAGAAAGCTATTTCTGCTTATCATGGAGAGCAGGGTAATACAATTACACTGATACCAAATACATATTATCAAAGAGGGACGGTTTCTTACAATTAATCTTTTGTTAACACAAATACACAAACTGCAGAACAAAAACAAAAACCACTTGAGCTTAATGAAAATGATTGGTCTGTGGTGATTAGAAGAGAAATGCACTGAATTACCACTAACGTGGAAATGAAGATCTAAGTTGAAAGTGCTTGACTTGAATTACAGAGTGTTTCATTCGCACATGCATTTACTTTGCGCATTTCCTCTTGTTTTTATGTCAAAATGTAAGCCAGCAAAATCTGACAATTTTCTAATAAACAAGCTTCATACTGTACACAGAAATGATTCAATAACTTGATTCACTGTACTATTCTATCTTTTGGATCTAAAGATTTTTTTTCTTTTTTTTTTTTTTTTAGAAGTGTGTAAATTCAGGTTTGATACTCTCACACTAATTGAGATTTAATACCACAGTAAAAATACAGCTCTGATTTTAGTCTTAAATTGAATAAAGTGTTTACTTTTATTAAGAAAAGAGCCATTAAATTGATAAAAACTGATGCCATTAATGATGTGATAATGGGCTATATCCAACAGTACACAAGTGTTTTTTAGCCACCCATAAACTTATGGTGAAAGGTTTATGTGACTATTTTCAATTTCATAAGGTTCCTTTTACAGCATCAATAATGTAATTTAATTAAAACATCTTAAATATACTTAAGCATTCATTTAGCTGTTCAAGCATAAAACGAGATGAAACATTGATCATTTAAATGCAAGTGGCATCAACTCCATTGAAAATAAAGTACTGTGGTAAAATAAATTTCTGTATTTTAAAAACCTGGCACGGATTGATGCATTTTAATGCAGCTTCATGTTTGGTCTGAGTCCCACTTTATATCGTATCTCAATCAGTACATATTCTGCATGATTTCTGCATCACTAATTGTACCTAATTCCTAAACCTAAAAACTACAGTACCTTAATAACTGTTAATAAGCAGCAAAAGTCATAGTTAATGGTTCATTAATAGCGAGAATAGTAGGACAAGTTTTTATAATGAGCACATATTTTTTACAAGCCATATTAAATCTGATCTTTTTTATTATGATTTTGGTCCTCCTTAATTCTGATAATTCCACTCTAAAGTTTTGCATTTGGAATATCACTTCAGATCAATATTTATCATCATTTTGCACTGACCACTCATGCACTCATGCATTGACTAGCATTTGTATAACTACAGTTTTACAACAAGCTATTACTCTAACTCAGTTACCCTGTATAGGTCACTCATTGAAATACTCATTGGAAAAAGACCTAGGGGTTATTACAAGACTTTTAAACTTTTATGACTTGAAATTGATGTCAATGAAGTTACCATATGTTTTTTTGCCTGATAAAGAGTAATATTGGATGATAGCTGCGTGTTTAAGGGTTATGAGGTATAACAGGGATATTATACATCATTTTTGATGTTTTAGGGACAGTGAGGTATAACAGTGACAGACCTATATGAGAAAAACTGAAAACTATTTAAGGACAAATAAGCATTTTATCTCTGTTGGAATGTAGAGTAGTCTTGTGTGTAAACAGCACATTTGAGCCACCAGTGTGCGTTGGTTTTGAATAAACGCTCAGACAAAGTGTTGTGATTTAATATGCACCACACTCCTCACAGCTAATGAGATGCATGTATGATACATGTCAGGAATACAGATCATAGTCAGGAGGAATCAAGGGTTAAATCATAAATGTCGCTGTTAGAGCCTGTGACAGTGCCATCAGCATAATCCCACAGGAGCTCTCATGTATTATAGCAGATATGTAATAGACACGACAGCAGAAAAAGACACTCCGATGTATGAAAACAGCTTGATCCTCTTGGTTTAGCTGTTAAATCAGTATTACAGACATCTGTTCACATACATGATATGAGTGCAGTCAAGTCAGGTCACGCAGAGGCTTTTTACAGCGATATGAACTGATATTTTACCTCATCTGCACTCGACCCCTGTTCCGTGATTGAGCTGAAGACATTGTTCGGCTCTCTATAGCCTGTCATGGACACCATTTGAAAGCGAATGGATTGGTTAAATGAACACGGCTCTCCACTCGCAGATGGCTGGAATGCAGTGATTATTGTAATCGCTCAGCGGCCGGTTTTCACTGTGTCCTCGTTTGCTCTACAGCAGATTAGAGTTTCTCGCTGTGCACTGGCATGGAGACGTGGAACAATGGGGAGAGAGTCAGAGTCCAGGCAGATCTGCTCCTCTTCCTGATCCCGGATCAGAGGCCTGTGAGTGCTGACACGCTCACTGTACTCATAATCTGCCACTCCACGCTGGAGGCGCAGTAATCCTAAACGCAGCTCAGCAAGCACACAGTGAGAGCCGGGGCCACCGTAGACTTTCTCTAAAAGCTTCTTGTTCTTGTTCTTGTTCACATACGACTTGTGATTACTGATTCCCTTCTTTTAAAGATTTAGATTTGTTCAATGATTCCAGCTATAGTATTGTGCCATGCATTACCATAGATTTACCTAACTAGGGTTTTTCACAACTGAACTTTTTAACACTGGTTCACTCTAATCCCAGGCTTAGATTTTTTGCTTCTTTGATCTTACTGATGTTTTTGTCATCTTTGCATTTAAAGCATGAAATTTTGTTGTTGGTCACACTTTACAATAAGGGTTCATTAGTTAATGTATTTACTAACCTGAACTAAGTATGAACGATACTTGTACAGCATTTATTTGTCAGAGTTAAACATTTACTAATGCATCATTAACATCCGAATTCATGCTTGTTAACATTAGTTAATGCACTGAGAGTTAACTAACAATGAACAAATATATTTTCATTAACTAATGCAACCTTATTGTAAAGTGTTACCATGTTGTTTAATTTCTTCACATCACCAAACAACAATGATCTGTATCTACAGATGTGTATCTACAGAGTTTTACAAAAATAACACCCACTTTAGCATACTTTACACAAGAGTGTGTATTGTGCAAATATTAAGCATTAAAATAAAATTCTTCAAATGCAAAAAAGTTTTAAAAAGTAGCATTTTATAAAAATACAAAATAAACTGTCAGGGTCGGTGGGTGGGGAAAGGAGCGAGGACTCAATTGCAGAACAAAAGGGTATTTATTTATAAATAAATTAAAACAAAAATGCAAAAACAAACTACCCCGAGGGGGAAAACATTAACAAAACAAATAAACAATCAAAACAAACTAGACTGGGCAGGCTGGCAGGGATCAGGACAAGGCAGGAAACGACAGGGCTGGACACGACAAGATGAGATGACGAACTGGCACAGGACAGCAGACATAAGGAGAATATAAGCAGAAATAATTAACAAACAGACAGGTGAACAGGATAAACTAATAATGGGTTAACAAGGAGGGTGGGACTACACAATAGACGAGAGCACATGACACATAGAAACAACACAAGCCATGTGCTCACATAACGAGACTAGAACACACAGCCAATGAGAGAACTCATTAACCGCGTGCTCACACAAGACAAAAGCACGCGGTGCATGTAATCATGCACCACGTGCTAAACACAACACCAACAGAAGACTGAAAAAGACACGAGCACACGATAAATGAAAACACCCTACCGTGCGCTCACACATGCAACGTGCGTGTTTCATCCCAGCGCCAACCGAAACCGAAACCAACTAGACTGAGACGCTGGGAATGAAACACCACGCTGCAGACACAAACAAACACCAGGACAAGAGCGCGCATCTAGAGCACGCCCGGACCTCGCGCGCCCGCATTAAGCGGGAGCGCGCAAAGCCCGAGGCGCAGTCCCGATGGCACTCAAACAGAGACAGAATGACAAAACGAGTGCTCGACTCGAGAAAACTCGAGCCGAGCACAACATACAAGACACGATAGGACTAGTGTCTGGACTCTGCCACCAAAACAAGAATTTACAAGACCGGAATGGCAGAACCCTGACATAAACAGCAATTTGTAATTAAAGGAAAATGTATTCAATGTATATTAGTTAAAATTAAGATTTTTTTTATCACACTTTTTAGAAGAACATAGCCTAATTACATTCATTCATTCATTCATTCATTCATTTTCTTTTTGGCTTAGTCCCTTTATTAACCTGGGGTCGCCAAAGCGGAATGAACCGCCAACTTATCCAGCATATGTTTTACGCAGTGGATGCCCTTCCAGCTGCAGCCCATCACTGGGAAACATCCATACACACTCATACACTAAGGACAATTTAGATTACCCAATTCACCTGTACCGCATGTCTTTGGACTTGTGGGGGAAAGCAGAGCACCCGGAGGAAACCCACACAAACACGGGGAGAACATGCAAACTCCACACAGAAATGCCAACTGACCCAGCCGAGGCTCGAACCAGCGACCTTCTTGCTGTAAGGCGATCGTGCTACCCACTGTGCCCCCGTGATGCCCCTAATTACATTGTTATCTGTAATTAATAATCACACTTACAAATAAAATAAAATAAAAAATAAATGCTGTCTAATCTGTTGGAAAGCATTTACAATAAATGACAATAAACTGAATTCTATTGAAACTTGTATATTATAAACAGAATTAAAAATGTAATTACACATTTGTAATGAAGCTGGATTTTAGTACACACACACACACACACACACACACACACACACACACACACACACACACACACACACACACACACACACACACACACATACACGCACACACACACACACTATAACTTATATTCTTTACATGTGCTTCAGTATGTTAATCAACATCAAAATAAGCTCTTAAACATGACAAAAGATTATTAGAATGATTAAACGTGAAAGTAACAGTTTCATTAAAATGTGCTCTCAAATCTAAGTACAAGATTTGAAGTCCACCAGAAGTGTATATTTAGTTTAATTAAGCACACTTGTTTTTAACAAAGGAAGGTAGCCGCCAGTGTACAGTGACTTTATAAAATAAAACAATCGATTTCCTAAAGTGTAAAACTTTTACAACTAGTACCAAATTACTGAATGCACTTTTAATCACCTACTGTATCTGTATGTAGACTACTATACTTATATTCCTATAAATGCCATAGTTACAGTTATTTCCTATTAAATGTCAACATTGTGCCTTCATCATCCAGCAGAAATGCTCACATGAACAAATGAAAGATAATTCGCACATGCTGAGATATATGAGGTGTGAAATAGAGCTACTCGTTTCCTAATAATTAACTTTTTATGACAGCTTTCAGGAGAGAGATCTTGTTGTCTGTTGTTGTTGGATGCGTCACTTGTGATCCGCAAAGGTCAGGAGGGCTTGAACGTAAGACTCTGACACAGAGAAGAGCTTCAGACACTGCGCTGCCTTCACATATGTATGAAGGTCAGAAGTGGTTAGTGCTTAGCAGGAGGTTAATAGCGGAACATATGTTGTCTAAATTTAAAAGGAGGGAGTATGCAGTTGTCTTTTTGTTGCTGAACTACTTATTCATTTACATACAATATAGATCTGACCTTGTCAACGTGCAAAATGTCATTATGTTTACAGCTATTCATTTATTTAAGTGCCATTTCAAGCCTTTGACTCTTGCACGTATAAATTGATGGCAAACAAAAAAGTATGCCTGAATGTTTTTGAATGGAAATGTCTTTGTGGAATGCAACACCGGTAGGGAGCTGAACGAGAAATCCCATGTGTAATTATTGATATTCAATTACCCTTTCGTATCTCTTTCTTCCTGCCTCAAGGCCTTTGCTTGCGATGCAAAGTAATTCACATCATTTGGGGAGCTGTAATGAAAACCACAGTAAAGGAAGCTGAGCATCTGCAGCAAGAGAAGAGAAAGTTCAAGAGTCAACATGCTAATTAAATTCATTTTGAATTTCAGTCTTTGATTAATAGCATGCGTTTGTCTTTACAGTTCACAAAGGCATGTGTGTTGTGGTTTATAACTAGAGGATTTAAAGAAGCCATTGGATGTCTTATTGAAGTCATGTCATGTGGGACATCATAGGGAAAACTTTCATTGACCTTCCAAAAGCATGCGTCTTTTTATGCACAATATGCTTGCAAAGAGTTTTGGGAAATTTCTAGCTTCATGCTATTTCATGGCATTTTTTCCAAGGTGTAGTATAAATAGGTGATTTATTGTCTCATCTGTGAACTTTGCATGATAATATAGCACATAACCTTTTCCATCAAAGAGTAAAGTCAAGACCCCTGCTGAGTTTTAACCCTAATTATGACACTTTTACTAAAGTACAGAGGTATATTTTGCTGTTACCATAGAGACAACCTTCAGTAGTTGCCTTCTTGACCCAGAAACCTGTTTTCTCTCTTTCATTTTTACACTTCTAACCACTAAGCTATTATTATTATCTTTTAAATTGCAAAGATTATACAACCTCTAAAATGCCTTTAAAATAATCATTAAACTTAATGTCAGAGATTGAAAAAAGTGTATAAATATTTTTTTTTATGTTGTTCCTTAAATCTACAGGTAATAGAATGTTGTGACAGACGAAGTTACATTATTAAGAGCAAGATTCACACACTTAAACTCAAATATGTGTTAACTAGGTGTGATATAAAGCCCATACTGTAGGTGCATGATGCATTTGTACTCAGGATTTTTTGACATATGTTAGTAAAGAGATTCATCTCACCTGTCTGATGGAAGATTATCCTCAACAGAAAAGGATTTGTCCGACAGAAATCTGTGTTACGCATATGTGAGATTAGCGGTTTATTTTCACATTAGCTAATATTTGTCTGTTTTCTGTTTGTCGCTTATCCAGACAGCTGCGATGGATCTCTGTCATCTCTTCTTCCTGCAAGCTCCTTTCAGAGCTCTTCACATTTCTCAGACAGTCGAGCTGCATACTTTGCCAGGCTAAACAAAAGAGATGGTAAGTTTGTGCTTGTTTGTGTTCATATCTGTGTCAATCAAGGAGACAGAATTAGTTATGGGATTCTTTTATTTAGTAAATGTTTAACCTGTTCTGAATATAGTGACTCTTTATTGTCTGTGCATGCTATATCAGGCATTTATTAATGGGTATATATATATTTTTTATTTTATGTGAAATTAAATGAATGCATTTGAGACTAGTAATAGCTGTTGAAAAATCAGCTGTGCCTTCAGAGTGATGCATTATATTTTAAAGTATAATAAAATATAAAAAAATTGTTACATTGTAATAATATTTATAATTATAACTGTTTTGCCAAATTTATGATCAAATAAATGCAGCCTTGGTGAGCATAAGAGAGTTCTTTCAGAAATATGTAAAAATCTTACAGACACTAAACTGTTTAACAGTAGTAGTTTTTGTATATAAAGTGTTGTAATATTTATACAACTGTTGTACAAATGTATTCATATTTTATATTTAGTAATTTACTCGTAATAATTGAATATTTATAAGAGACCATATCAAGTGTAATGTTTCATCAGCGGTTTAAACCTTGTATTTAACCTTTTGTTTAAAACACGCAAATGACAAATAAATAAATATTTGAAATAAATTGTGGCAAAATGCTAAATCATGGGCATTTAATTTATGCTAAAAATTATAAGAAAATCACAGCTCCACCTGTAGAAAATGTTCAACATTATTGAGCTTTCTTGTCTGCCTTATCTCTGCATGTCCTCTGAGCTATTTATAGATGTGACTAACCTCTGCCATGTGCATCTATAACAAACTAAATGATTCCCCTCTCTAGGGGGTCTGTGTAAACGCTGCTTCTTTCAAGTCAGAGGTCCAAGTTTAAAATTCTGCTCTGATCTGCTCCTGTGGTGTCCGCTGTGCTTGAGTAATGAACCTCTCTGCCCAGTCAGACCAGTTTCTCCATACGCTTCTGCATGATTTTGGAGGCAGAAATGCATCTTTATATGGAGCACATGCACTGTACATGTTAAGTGAGGTCAAGAGTTCGAGGCTTCTTGGCTTGTTTTGGAGTGGAAGGCGTCCACTGATTGACAGCAGCCCACTCTATGAATACAAAACCAACTGAAAACTGGACTGGAAATGTGGTTTTCCTAGTTCATTGTTGTTGCTTAATGTGCTCCACTTGTGCTTTTTCAAATATTATCTTTCATGTATTGTTTAATGTTGCTGTTTATGAGTGTATAAGGTCTGTAAATTCTTGATCTTATAGATATGAAGTTTCAAACACTGTTCACCACTATAGTGACATCTAACAATATGGTAGATTACTGGTCATTATACAAAATGATTGCACTGCATTCTTGAAAGACTCTATTCTGATTGGTCAGTAATGGCATTCTGCATTTGAATATTTTTATTTAACTTTATATTTCACCATTGTCCCTGACAACCAATTTCCTACAATGTGTTGGTTCAGTGCTTCTTGTGTCAAAGTCTTGATCTTATTGCATCCAGTAGTTTTAATTGGCTGCCCATGTACAATGTCTTCTTTTACCCTCTTCAAGTAGTGTAGTTGTACCCAGGGCCTGGGAGAGTTTGGTGGTTTGTGTTGAAACATGTTGAAGAGACAAGTGTTTTATGTTACTGGAGATAAAATTCAGATATGATAGTGGGCATTTAATTTCTGAAGCACGCTGTAAGCAATAGACCAATCACAAGTGACAAATAAGGCAATCTAACCAATCAGAGTAGAGAAGCTCATTGAAAAGAGGGGTTTAGAGAGACAGGATGCTTGAACAATCCATCAGACATTGTGAGATAAGAGATTGAATAGATTGGCCTTGGGTGTATTCAAATCTATTGTAGAAACCTTTAAAATACATGTACATTCATTGATTGAGCAGATTGTTTTATCCAAAACAATCCAAATTACAAATGAGGGATACAACAAGGAATTCATCTTGAAGAGGCAAAAGAAGTGTTGGTAATACAAAGTTCCAGCCACTCACAAACAAAAAACAAAACCCAGAATAGGGACAAAATAAAGTTCACGGAACAAACTGTGAGTACGAAGGTTCTATAAAATTTGTATTTGCTTATTTTGTGTCTCTCTGTAATGATATCATGAGGTGATGCTGGTTTACCGATACAGTATAAGAGCACGTGGAGGCAGGAAGGTGCGGATCCTGTGGCTGTTCTGTATGCAACCAGCAATGCTTTGAGCTTTATGCAAACTGCAACTTGTAAACGGTGATAGGATATAAAGAGACATGGGCTCTATTTGTTTTGATGAAAACCTTTTGTAAAGGTTTGTTTGCACATGATTTAAGTCTTTGTTTTAGCAAAGTAGGGGGGCTTTAAATGAAAATCAGTGGCAGTTTCCTTTGCATATGTCTTTGTTTTGGGCAAGGGCACTCTCTACATTACACTCAAAATCCAATAACATTTTAATAAACGCTGACTGAGTTCTTATCGGTTTCTCTAGGAGGAGGTGGCTGGAGCCCAGAGTGGATGGACAGGTCTCCTTGGCTGCAGGTTGACCTCCAGGACCGAATGGAGGTGACAGCAGTAGCCACACAAGGACGTCACAGCAGCACAGACTGGGTCAGTGCCTACATGCTCCTGTACAGTGACACTGGACGCGTCTGGAAGCAGTACATGTTAGAGGACAATGTTGGGGTAAGTCTAAACATTTTGGTGCTAATTTAATATATTACCCTAAAATATGCATATTTTGTAAAAGTATCTCTAAAGTCTGTACATTATTCAATTTATTGCACACTGAAAGCCTTTGAAAACCAGCTGACTGAACTAATTTATTTGAACACACTCAATTCAATTGTGTAATGGAGTCTCCCATAATTTGGGTATTTAGGTTTGTGTAACTTGGTGGATAACGTATGTAGCATGTACTTACGATTTTAAGTTTACATAACTTGGCATTGGTACATATTGTGTACTTAACAGACTAGTAGACTTAATTCTAAATTATATAGTTCTTATAGGTGATTGAATGCTTTGTGAATACGCATGCTTTAAAAACACCAAATATTTTGAACGTACGTCATTTTAGAAAACAGACATCAAGAATTAGCACATGAATCTCAACCATGGTAACATGCTTCATGGTGCAGTGCACGCTGGGAGAGTCATAGAAAGTGTATTCATGTCTTCCAGCATGCACTGCAGCAAGAAATATGTCATCATTGTTGATTTTCCTACACTGATTCTCGATGTCTTTGTTTACATTGTCAGATCTTCAGTATTTTTTTCTTAGCATTGCTTGGTCTCATTTTGTAGAACCACAGGATTATTTTTGTAGGTTAAGTCACCATAGGTATCATAATGCCATTGTAATCTGAGAATACATTCACTGGCAAGAAGAACCAGTGAATCAAACTACTACATGATGACGTCTTCTGACCATCTTTCTTTTTATTTCTCTTGTCATATACTTTTAAATACGGTCAAACAGGTTAGTGATGAGTGAAGCTGGTACAGGAGTGGATTTATGAGTTATGTGGCCATAATGCAACATTTTAAGTAATGTTGTTCAAACTTGCCTGTTTCAGTAAATACAACTTGAGTTTACAGTCCATGGCTGCTTACATAATAAATGAAGAAAATGCTAATCAAATTGATCTGAATGATTGCATTCGGTAAGAATGATTGCATTAGGTAAGACTGCAGAATGATATGAGATATAGCATACTAGCACAGCTATGGGAAATCAGCTGTCTGTTGCAACGATAGATTAGACCGTTTACTGGTCATTATACAAAATGATTACACTGCGCTGTGAAAGACTGTGTTCTGTTTGGTCAGTAGTGGCATTCTGCATTTGAATATTTTTATTATCTAATGATCATTAAACTGTATATTTCACCATTGTCCTTGACACCCAATTTCCTACAATGTGTTGGTTCAGTGCTTCTTGTGTCACTCTTAAGTGTCTTTCTTCACACATAACTGTATAATTTCTTTTCAGCTCAATATTTCATGTCAGTTTATTTATATATTTTTGCAAGTAGTAAGTGGGATAATGTACATTCACTCAGTCATTACAGCAAAAATAACCCCGTTCAGAGTGATACAAGAGCATTTTGCTATGCATCTGGGTTCTAAAAACCCTGTTTGGGCAGATTTTCAGATAAGAAAGTCATTATGCTTTGTTTCATCTCTTTTTCTAGCCTAATATTTACTCATCTAATTGATTACACGTAACCTTTTCTGCTGCGAAGGGAAATGGTTGTGTTGTTTTGAATATCTTCAGTGCAGTTTATTTTGATGAGCTGGAAAGTTTCCATTAACTGAACTGAATTTACAAGCATATGAATTGCTGCTAGCAATTTCTGAGATTCCTGAAATAGAATCGTACTAATGATGCTGAACTTGCGCAGCCTTTCGATCATCACAGGTGTTTGAAGAGAGCTTGATACAGTCACAGACACATCTATTGTCTTTTATTGGCCTCTGCACTTATAATGTCAGTAAATGACAGAATTCTCATTGCCTGATATCACTGCTGTGTAATTATGTTCAAACGATGAGACCACCACTTTATTAAAGATATAATGGCAAATTTCAAAGTGTGTTTAATGAAAGGAGAAGATTGTAGTCAAGTAAGATGTAATTAGCTTTTAATGTGGTGGAAATGTAGAATAAAGCATTGTAAAATAATGCCGTAAGGTGTTCTTTGTCTTATGCAGGTCTGAATGGCTTGGTTTAGCTGAACTAAAGATATTCTTTCTTTCTTTCTTTCTTTCTTTCTTTCTTTCTTTCTTTCTTTCTTTCTTTCTTTCTTTCTTTCTTTCTTTCTTTCTTTCTTTCTTTCTTTCTTTCTTTCTTTCTTTCTTTCTTTCTTTTTGTTTGAACATAAATGTCAGATGTCTCATCAGCTGTATAAATATGCTGTCTTCAGATATTGAAACATCTATGACTAAGTCAGTTGCTGTATCTGCGTTTATTAAAATACAGTGGTCAATTGTAAATTGTACAAAAATGTATGCACAAATGTATGCACAATAAAATCAATAAAATGTTTTACACTAAATAAAATAGTTTTATCTTTATGATGAGCACATTTACACAGTTTAAATAAGGGCGGAGCTAGTGTCAGCATAGTGGCAGATTCAAAAACAACACTAACATCCTATGCTAATGAGGGAGAGATCGTCACTAATGGGCGGGGTTTTTCCTCTATGATGACATTTACAAAGGGAGAATGTCAATCAGTGTTTCTGCAGAGATAATAATAAATGTTAACCATTAGAAGCTGGTTATATTCATGGACTGTTGCCACACAAATGTGTTTAAACCCCTTATGAAAGAGATCTTTTCATAATAGGTCCCCTTTAAAGGGTTAGTTAACCCAAAAACTAAAATTATGTTATTAATTAATCACCCTCATGATGTTCCAAACCCCTGAGACACTAATGAAGATATTTTAGAGGAAATCTGAGAGCTCCCTCATCCTCCACAGACAGCAACGGTCACCGGACGTTCAAATCCAGAAAAGGAACCAAAAACATGGTCAAAATATTCCATGTGACTTCAGTTGTTCAACTGTAATCATACGAAGCTCTAAGAAGACTTTTGTGCACATCAGGGTGATCGTTTACTACGGGTTATACAAAACTTGCATAGTGCTGTTGACTCTAATGACAATATGTTGTACTGCCTGTTGTAATTCATCTAAATATCTTAATTTGTGTTAAGAAAAACGAAAGTCTCAGGGGATTGGAACCATATGAGGGTGAGTAATTAATAACAGAATTTACATTTAAGATGAACTAACCCTTTAAGCACAATAAGACAATATTCCTGTGCTATTGACAAAAATTTTGCTAACCCTTTATGCAAAGATAGTACATCAGGCAGATATATTTCACAGCAGCAAAACTTTAAGACGAAGGAAACAAAGGTTTCCAGTCATCAGATCCTCAGCACTCCTCTATTAGCATTCGTGCATGCATGAATAAAAGCATCTTTGAAATACAGCGTAAGTCACTTTGGATAAAATGCATAAACGTAAACACAAAACTGTGTCTGTTAAATTTTGTCTCATGTTTAAAAAGAACTGTTGTTTTAGCATGCTGTGACAAGTCGTAGTAAAGTGTAAAAGAGTAGTAGAAAATCTCTATGACAAAGGTTTAGGCGGAGAAAAAAAAGTGTTTAAAGAAAAGAATGAGTTGCCAATAAAAAGAATAAGGAAAACAGCACTCTTAATTTGTTGTCAAGCCAGTGCTGAGCGAGTGCTGTACCTGTACTGTATCTGCAGCTTGTTTTCCTCCGCTGTATGTCAGAGGTGGTCTTCCTGTGTAAGGTGTAAATGGGCTCCCCAAAGTGACAGATAATTGCTCTCTGCAGTCTCTGCTGCTGCTGTTGATGTGTAATAGTGTTTGCTGGGAGACTGAGGAAGATTGAGTGGAAGAAACAAGTACACCTTGTAGAAGCTTGTGCTTCTCATATTTTTAATTAATAACCAGTCAGAGGAGAGACTTTTATGCATTAGCTGGGTAGATAATGCTTTACAATTTTGTTAGTGAAACAACGTTAACAGATATGAACTAACCATCACAATATTATGGATATTCATAACTATTGTAAAGTTTAATTTTAATTCTTAACATGAAATTCAGGTATAATTCATATATATGTATGATCATATTAGTACATTTGTTCTGTTAGTACATTAACAGCTATATTTTAAGGGATGGTGTGAGAGACTGGCCTTCTTTCTAAATAATCGTCTAATCTGCCAAATTATAAATTATTTTCAATTTGAGATTGTTTTGGAATTAACGATGAACAATGCATTTTTGCAGTAGTTTTTGACCTTTTAGTTACAAAAATGTTCAATTTCCTGTTAATTCAAATAAACTAACAGCTACAACGTATTATATAACATTAAAATGTTTCAGGAAGTGTTAATTGAGATGCCAGTATTACTAGTAGTATATTTGTCTGTTTTCGTTTTATTTTTAGCTGTCATATACAGCTATGGAAAAAAAGAAGCCATATGAAAAAATTCCTAAAGCTTTTATATTTTTTATATTTAGTTGCTATATTTAATTTCTAATTTTCATTTATTTGATCAGATGTACTAAAACAACTAAAACAAAAATAAAAACTGAATTAAAACTAAACATTACAAAAACAATAAAACAAATAAAATCAAATGACTGTATTAATGAGAGAATCAGAAAACAGCACTTGTTGACATGAACATTAACTAAAAGCAGCATAGTTCGTTGTTAGTTCATTTAGCAACTAATGTTACTAATAACGTTCAAATGATTTTTGGATAAACATCTGAGATCCATGTTCAGTTATGATTTAATATTATGGCGCTGGCAAACTGAAGACAGACTAGCGCTATAAAAGCAGATATAGCTGTTGACATGTATCTTGTTAGAATTTCCCTGACACACTTCATTCCTTGTCTTCATTTTCTCTCATCTTGTATTGCCGTCTTCTCCTGCTGGGAAAACAGGATTCGCCTGCGTTGACAGAAAATTGCTGACTGCATTGGCTTTGTGGGCCTCGCCGCGGTCATTTCTTACGTCTTACAGCCTGTGGGGCATCCAGCTACTGAGCTGCATTCATGCCGTCCTTTGTCATTTTCTTTTCTCTGACAGTTTATGTGTGTGAGAAAGATGTGTGTGTGTGTGTGTGTGTGTGTTGTGTCTTGAGGATGTGAGGAGGTTACATGGATCATTTCTAGGACTGAATTATATGCTGAGGATTTGCGCTCTATGACTGGAATAAAACTGGAGAACGTTAACAGCATGACAGATGTTAAAACTGACATAGTCATTATTTTCAGGATAATCTTCTGAGGCATCAGTTTGCTTGCTCTTTTCTCTTTTTGTTTCTTTTCCTCTTCTTTTTAATTTTTCTATTTTCCCTTTTCTGTTCATTTTCTGTCTTTTTTAATAATTGAATTTCTCTTTTCATTTTCTTTTCCCTCTTTCTTTCTTTATTTTCTTTTCTATTTTTTCATTTTCGTCTTCCTCTTCCAATTCCTTTACCCATTCTTTTTTCCTGTCCTTTCCTTTTATTATATTTCCTTTCCTTTTTCCTTTCCTTTCCTTTTTCCTTTCCTTTCCTTTCCTTTCCTTTCCTTTTCTTTCCTTTCTTTTCTTTTTTTCTTTTCATCTCTTTTCTTTTCTTTTCCTTTCCTTTTCTTTTTCCTTTCTTTTCTTTTATTTCCTTTTCTTTCTTTTCTTTTCTTTTTTCTTTTCATGTCTTTTCTTTTCCTTTTCTTTCCTTTTTCCTTTCTTTTCTTTTATTTCCTTTTCTTTTCTTTTTTTTCTTTTCATCTCTTTTCTTTTTCTTTTGTTTCCTTTTTCCTTTCTTTTCTTTTGTTTTCTTTTCTTTCTTTTCTTTTTTTCTTTCTTTTCTTTTCTTTTCTTTTCTTTTCTTTTCTTTTCTTTTCTTTTCTTTTCTTTTCTTTTCCTTTCCTTTCCTTTCCTTTCCTTTCCTTTCCTTTCCTTTCCTTTTATTTTCTTTCCTTTCCTTTCCTTTCCTTTTCTTTCCCTGTCAGTTTTATTTTCTTTTTAAGTTCTGTTTATTTCCAATTTCTTTCTTATTTCTATTTTTCCTTTTTATTTAATTTTCTCAGTTTTTTTTTCTTCTTCACATTTTTACCTTTTGGCCATTTTGATGTAATCTCTCACAGTTACTGTTTTTAATTTGGTTTTACGGAAGAGATTTCAATCCTGTGTTCTCACCTTAAATGCCTGATTCACACCACACCTGGAAGTTTTTATTTTGGTGGCCATATGAACAGGTTGCAGTATTCACACACTGTGAGTGAGCGGCGCTTAGCAGGAGTGAAGCTGAAGAAGGTGTGAGTCTAGTGTTAGATCTGAGCCTATTTTTGACACGTACAGTACGGTAGTTCTCTGAATTCTCTAGAATATACTGAAACACAATAGGGTTCTCCTACTTAAAGAAGATATTTAGAAAACACAAAAGAAATATCTAAATATCTTCTTCTTAAACACAAAAGAATATATTTAGAAAAATGCTGTAAACCTGTGACATTTGCTTCAATAGTATTTTATTTTATATTTCTTCTATGGAAGTCAATGGTTAGAGGTTTTCAGCTTTCTTTAAAATATCTGCTTTTGTGTTCAACAGAAGAAAGAAACTCATAAAGGTACAAGTAAAGGGTGAGCAAATAGTGAGTAAATTACAATTTTTGGTTGAATAATCTCTTTAATTATAATTTCCCTGGCTTTTAAGAGTATAATGACCACTATTGACAACTTAGTTGCGCTTTTTAAAATTATATCTATATATTACACTCTTGAAAATAAGGATGCAAGGGAGAAATGTGGGATGGAAAGGTACCATGTTAAAGGTTCTTCATGGAACCAATGATGCCAACAAAGACTCTTTATTGTAAGAGTGTACTGTATGTAGTGAAACAGGCTTAACAGTCCTTAATCAGGAGGAACACAAAACCATATTCAAACTGATGAACCTTTGAGGAGATAGTAGAATTTTTTTTTTTACTTTAAAGAAGATCGAGTCAATACCATATAGAAATCCATTCTTATACTTGTCTTTGAACTTATTATATAATGCTTAAAGCATTTATTAGTACATTTTAAAAATTTGTTATCTCCATTCCATTGCAAGCCATCAAAAGCTGCACAAAACGGCCCATTCTGTTCTTTCAATCACTTTTATTTGAGGAAATAAATTTACTTTGGTGAAAGCCATCATTATTTCTAGTATTTGTTAAAGACTACAACTGTGTAAACAAATAAATTAATAAATAAATTGAAAAAAAGAATTAGCATGATGTATTTATGTTAATGTATTACAAAATGCATTTGTAGCTAATTAGATGGGATGTGGTTAACGTTAGCGACAGGTGATAGTAAATATGTAGGCTTTTTATGGCTAAAAATGTCAGTTGTCAGAAATGTGTCAATCCATAAGCATATATTGGTTTTGAAAGAATTATTCACTATGCATGAATCAAATAATGTATTTTAATTACCTTCATTTGAGACCTTTCTGAGCAAATATTATGATATATAATACCAGCGACTATTTGTTTAACCAGCATATTATGATTTTTTTCTTCTATTTCAATTATAATTGACTTACACTCCTAAAAACAATATAAACCTTTCTTGTCAGTTCATCATCTTGTTCTCATGGCCAAAACTCACTTCTCACTTCATCTAAATCAAGTAAATTCTTTGTATGTCAGTCTTTCTTTCCCTCCATATCTCCTCCACACCTCTCAGCGCTCACATTATACGGAGGCTTGAGCAGCCCCATAGGCAATCGATAGGAGGGCCTATGCTTTTGTTAGATTAGCTTGCTTAAAGCATGAGGCCCATTTGGGTCCCATAAAGTATAATTGATGTAAAAGTCTGCGACTCATTTAGCTGTGACGGGCCAGAGCCAGAATGGTAGAAGAAGTGTGCTCAAAATCACCTCAGGCGTCAGTTTCTCACTTTGCTCCCTGTACACATGCTAGCGCAGCCCTACTGCTCTCAGATGATGGAATCGTCACTTGCCAGGCCTTTGGATCCCTTTAGATATTTTGCCTGTTTTCTGCTCGGCTGGACAACTGTAAATAAAACATTTATGATGTTTCCTTGAGCAGGCGTTGCACATTGGAGACAGTGAGAGAGGAAAGCAGGAGAGGAAAAGGCTTCTTGTCAGTTGTCTGGGGACCGTTTTGCTGTCTTAACTCTCATTTAAACATGGTCACAGAGGCTCAGAGGTGCTGTCTATTTCTGAGACTCTCGGGCCCTCACTTCTCTGGGGATGGAGTGTAATTCATGTTTTGAGCGGTCAGTGGAGCCCCGATCAACACTTGGGCAGACCACAAACCACTTTCTGAGGGAAACTGGCATCTTTAACACTAATTGGAAATGTTTGCTACAGTCATATTTTATGATTAGTTATATGCTGTTATGGCACTGATTGATATTTTAAATTAGCTTTATTATTGTTTTGTTTTTACAATTTTTTTTTTACATTTTGTAACATTCGTTCGTTCATTCATTCATTCATTCATTCATTCATTTTCTTTTCAGCTTAGTCTCTTTATTAATCTGGGGTCGCCACAGCGGAATGAACCGTCAACTTATCCAGCATATGTTTTATGCAGCGGATGCCCTTTCAGCTGCAACCCATCACTGGGAAACATCCATACACGCTCATTCACACACATACACTACGGACAATTTAGCTTACCCAATTCATCTATACCCCATGCTTTTGGACTTGCGGGGGAAACCGGAGCACCCCGAACACGGGAAGAACATGCAAACTCCACACAGAAATACCAACTGACCCAGCCAGGGCTCGAACCAGCGACCTTCTTGCTGTGAGGCGATTGTGCTACCCACTGTGCCACCGTGCTGCCCCTCATTTTGTAACATTTTACTTTTTAAATGTTTAAATTTTTCATTTCATTAGTATTATTTTTTTCTGTTCAGTTAAGTTTATATTTTACACTTTTGATTGTTTCAATATTTTGTAAAATAAACAATATACATTTAGTTTACTATTAAGTATACATTTAGTTTTTTGCATATATAATTTTAGTTTCGTTTATTTTAGTTTACTTAAGTTACGTACCCCTGCTGTGCTTTTGAATTGACTCTCCAATCTTTCAGTGGAGAGACATTGTGAAGCAGGCGCTGATAAACGTTTTTTGATGTGGACTCACACTGGTTTTAGTGGAGCAGTGACTGGTGAATCACAGGAGGATGTAACAGTTGCAGACGTAACAGGGCTGATGAAACGGTCCATGGAGAGTCAGCGATAACGGCATCAGTTCACGGGGGCTTTAATGATGGAGGAGGAGGTCTAGCAGGAGTGGATTCAGGAATAGAGCTAATGAAGTGTAGAGAGGAGCTGTTTACGTGGGCAGCCTGTAACCGGGGCATCTTTCTGGATCCAGTGGGAGCTCTGCTGCGCCCTTGGGCTGAGGTGAGCTGATAGGTAATTGGACAGATCCATTGTTGTTTTCTCTTTTTTCCATCTCAGAGGTGGAAAAAAGAAATGAAGAAGCAGTCAGGGACAGGATGCTGTCGTCACTGAGTGTCAAATGAGAGTCGTGTTGAGGAAGTGATGATGTAATGACAAATACGCTTGTGTTGACACTGATGCATTGGGAATGGAAAAATATATCTAAACCGTTCTGCATAATGTACAGAACTGTTAGATGTAAAAATAAGCAGATTATCTGTGTATCTTTGGGCAGTAAGTGAAATAATCAAATGATATCATGAGAAAAAAATTAAGAAAAAAAAGTAAAGGCCCATTCATGCTAAGACTGATAACGACGAGGATATATTTTAAAAAGTCAGTCAATGTTTATACCTCAATACTGGAGTCCACACCACAACTATAACAGTAATGGAAGAGAAGAACTATCTAATCAGAAATTTGGAAATCATTTCAGAATTTTTTTTCAGCCGGTCAGAATACACCTCACTTTAAGGAGTGTTTTAAACATTTTTAAGCAGCAGATGTCAAAATAGCAGCAGCTTTTAGAATGAAAAAAATGTACACTCCCGCATGTGTCTGGCCTCCCTCACAATAGTACACTGTTAACAATTTCTTGTAGAATTTACTATAACTTACTGGCAGCAGTTCCCTTTACCCTGCTGTAAATGTATTTACAGAATTGTATGTATAATTTTACTGTAAAATATACAGTAAAGTCTGATTGAATTTATTAAAAAATACTCAATGTCAGTATAGCACTTCAACTCAACAAGATTCTTCCTTGTTAGATCAACAAGTTTCTGTCTTGTCCATGTATGGTTTTTAAAATATATTGTGTTACTTTAATTAGATTTGTCTAGTTGGCAGCACTAAAGTTTAGTAATTTCCAAAAAATATACTCAAAAACAAATTTGTTGAATCAACATGATTTAATCGTAGCACCCATTGTGCATCTAAACAAATCAAGTAAATTTGAACTGCTTTGAATGTGTTATATGAACACAATTTAAACTTGTAAATTCAACATGGTTTTAATAGGTTTATGTAACTTTTTTTCAGCTAATTGAATTAAAATGTTTTTGTTGTGTTTATCTGATTGAATTTATTTTTATGTCAGTAAAGCACTTCAACTTGATTCAAGATTCGTCCTTGTTACATCAACAAGTTTCGGTCTTGTCCATATATGGTTCTTAAAATGAATCATTTAACAGAACTAAACTCGTTCCATTCTTTTCCATAAGACATATTTGTATTTTGCAAATCGAGCAAGTGGCTTGTTGACTTTTTTGAGTGTACTGCATAACTGTTCTACAGAAAAATACAGTTAAATACTGTGTAATTTACAAAAATTGTTAACAGTGTATGCTACTTGCACACTCATCTTGTCTCCCATGCTAATGCTACTTGAACATATATTTCACCTCCCTCTGTCATGTTCACCAGCGATCAAGGACTTCAGAGATCGCTGGTGAACTACATTTCCCAGCATTCCGTCACACACACCCGGTCTCCACTTACACTGATCACTTCCGCAGCTGCATCCCGTTCACTACAGATTTGTTGGACTATAAATATACCCTGCACCCGTCTTGTCTTTGCTCGTTCGTTATATGTCTTCATGATTTCTTAGCCCTGTAGTCCTGTTTCTGTTGGTATTGTATAGTTTGTTTTTGCTCATGTTTTGTCCTCGTTCTTAGTTCAAGTTTTATTATTTTGTTATTTTTGTCACTTTGTTTTTCCCTGATGTCCTGTTTTTGCACGACGACTCACATTAAATGCACATGGATCCTACCTATCTCTTGTCCCGTCTGCAATACCTCCCAGAAACGTGACACCCTCACCATAGTGTGCTACTGCGACAAATGACTTCAGAAAACCATCAGTAGCCTACATCATAACCAGTTATGGTCTATTACAAAAATAATACCAAATTGTTCTCGGCTGTATCCCGATGCACCATACAAACGATTAATTTTGACACCCCTAATCTATATGATGTTGCTCTTCTGTTGATTTGACTTGCTTCTATTGTCCTCATTTGTACATACGTCAGTTTGAATAAAATGAATGTGTAAATGTTGAAGGAAACAATCTTAAAGCAGATCCTTCACAAACTCCAGTGCACTGAGCTGTTATCTACACACTTGCACTCCTTATTACTTTTGGCTGGCACAATATTCCTTTTTTTTATCTGTCTTTTATCTGATTGTTGTTTTTGCTGGCATCATAACAGGATTTGTGGGCTGCGAGTGCTCACCAGGGGAGGTGATGATATTGTTAATGTTATTTATTTCAAAGGGACATAGAAAAGTCTCTCTTTGAAAAAAAGATGATGTCTCCTTTTTGTGATTCATCTGTAACCATGTGGTGTTTTGGTCATCGATTCTCATGTTCTCTACAAGTCTCAACTGTGAAGTGAGTCAGACACAAATTACTGTCAAATTATGTGTGCTGGCAGACGAAAACGAGTTGATATTTACATAAACTGGCACAACCTTCAAAACAAATACTGCTTTTTGAATTCAGTTGGATTGGCTCATACATACGTAGCATAAAGATAATGCCTGATTAATCTGAAATATTATATAAATAAAATAAAAAAACACTTTAAAAAAATGGAACAACATAGGTTTTAAATTTCATTGAGCTTTTTCAGATATAAATAAACTCTTGTGTTTAAAAATAAATACATTAATTAATAGTTGTAATGTTTTATTAACTTTATTTATCTTATTTTACCCAATATATCCAATACTTTTCACTTTTCACAATACAACTGTTACACTTTAAAACACTACTGTGATACCACAGAGTACTACAATCATATAAAGTAAAACTGTTATTTTTGTGTAATTACAGAGGATTGTGGGTAACGTGAATACAGAGAGTGTGGTCCACCATAAACTGAGCCACTCAATCAGGACCCAGTTCCTCCGCTTTGTTCCTCTGGAGTGGAGCCCCAGTGGTCGCGTGGGCCTCAGAGTGGCGGTGTACGGCTGTGCTTACCGTGAGTACTTCATGTGTAATATATTACAAATGCTCAAAGTGAAATTTTACAGTTGCATCTCTTGCAGAAGAAAGGAAAATATTTTTTGAGTTACAAAAATAGATTATAGAAACATCCTAGATCCAACTGCAGTTCTCACATCACATTTCCACAGTCTTGGGAAAAGGGGCAATAAAATAGTTGTGGCACAGTGTATTAGGTGATAACATTACCCATAATTCTTGCTGTGGATCTTCACATGCCCTCAGTCCTTTGTCCTTTTTGCAAAGTATTTTTTCGAGGTGTTGAATTAAATTGGCACAGATGATTCATTGCACGACAGCTCCGTTCTTCGTTCAACAAACGTCATTTGATCATGAGTTTTAATGATAAATATTCATTCCTTCATCTTCCTTCAGCTTAGTCCCTGATTATCAGGGGTCACCACAGCAGAATGAGCAGAATATGTTTTATGCAGCGGATGCCCTTCCAGCCACAACTCAGTACTGGGAAACACCCATACATTCTCTCATTCACACATACACACACACACACTCATACACTACAGTCAATTTAGTTCATCCAATCCACCTACAGCGCATGTCTTTGGACTGTGGGGGGAAACTGGAGCACCCAGAGGAAACCCACACGACCACGGGGAGAACATGCAAACTCCACACAGAAATGCCAACTGGTCCAGCCGGGAATCAAACCAGTGACCTTCTTGCTAACCACTGAGCCACCATGCCGCCAATGATAAATATAAAAAAGTATATTACTGAGACTTATAAAAAAAAAAAATCAGTCGTTGAATTAAACAGACATTTATTGAAAAAATCCCTCAGTTAGTGCTTAATTATTCCATGCCGTGATCCATGCATTAGACTCGGATGAGTGTGTGCTTTCCTAATAAATGCAGCACATTTATAATCATCTACAGACACCGAAAGAATTCCCGTGCAAATCCCATGACAAATGAGAACAGGTTTTTAATAAGCTAAAAGTCAGGCTACATAGAGTACACTGGATCTTGAGTGGCGAGTATAACCTTGAAAGAAGAGAATAAATGTTCTTTTAATTATAGATGATTTGACGGCTAGTGCTCACTGGTAGTGTGGTGATTGCACCTAACAGCTCAGATTAACTTGAGCCTCATATCACATAATGGGCAAAATACTAATGCTAATCAGCCAACTGCTGTGACAGTTGTGAACTCAAGCTGAACCTGAGAATGGTGCAATACTAGATAAGTGTCATTATCGTGACTGCAAGGTTGTTATGCCCAGACCACATCCCTCATGGCTCACCATATCCTTATTTTGTCAAATGGAGCAGTCGCTTATTATTATCAAAAATAGGTCATTACATTCAGCGCTGAAATATATACAGGCTTTCTGCTTCACTAATCCAAAAAAGGAGGCATTCGTTTTCTGTCTATTTTTTAGTTCACTCTTTCATTCATTTTTCTGTAGGCTAATAGGGTTTTGCTTCATTATGAGCCGTGTTGTACAGTAATAAACTAGAACGCAGATAAAGAGATTTCTGCATAACAAATGTGCAAACAAGAATGAGAAAGATGTTTTTTTTAACTATGTTTTGATGCTGAATGTGTTTGATGCAATTGTGGTCTGTAGAAAAAAATCTACATTTTTCATGTTTAAAATAAACGAGGAGGAAAGAAATGTTCAAATGTCTGTCGTACTTGGATTGTACTTGTTGTACTGGGTCAATGTATTGCTCAAAAAACATCGTCATAGCAGATGCTTTCATCAAGGTATATTTTTTGACCATCTCAAAGCAAACATCATTAGTTTTCCGAGTCTTATTTTTCTCTCTTTTAATTTAGATTATTGAAACGTTGAAAGGAGATGGTGAAATTCAGACTTTTTAGATTTCTTTAAGCACTGAAAATCAACATTGTTTACAATTATAGCCAACATTGGATGTTATGGCGTTCAGACATTAGATTTAAACATTAGTGGAACGCTTGATTGGCTGAGTTGATCGTCTGTGCTGTGAGCTGTTGAGCCCCATTAACTTTGCTCCATTAAAACCTCAACAGAGAACATTTCTCCTGTTAAAACTGTAGAAGTCTTTTTATGATACAGTATTTGCCTGCCATTATTTAAGTTAACAACTACTGGCGCACACACACACACACACACACACACACACACACACACACACACACACACACACACACACACAT
>CAIGQV010000001.1:9587883-9606173 GCA_903798115.1 Danio jaintianensis
TAAAATAATAATAATTAAACCAGGATGGACATTTTAGCAAGACAATAATCCCAAACACAGCCAAGAAAACTCTGGTTTCAGCAAAGAATTTTGAACAGAAACTTTTTTTTTTGGCAAAGACAAATTTTACCTTAGACATTTAAATAGTTTGAAACCGTCCTCTAGCCAAGCTAAACAGCAGAGTAACTGTTGGAAAAAAAAATTCTGGGTTGTATCCATAAATTTTATACCGCGTTGAACTGTCCATATGTGAGATGAAGCTTAACAGTACAAAACTCAAAGAGCATAAAAATGAAGCCTCACTGAATCAACAACTGTGAATGGCTGAGTCAGAGGAAATTTCACATTTGGAAAAGCCAAGTCAAGCCCTGACCTTAAACCCACTGAAATGTTGTGGTGTTACCTGAAGCAAATCATTTAAGACAGTCCAAAATACCAATGTTGTTTACCACAACAATGTGCCAGGCTTGTTTCATTTTTTAGAATTTTAGAATTTGTGGTTAATTTAGTATTATTGGTAATATAGGAATGAAAATGTGGCTGTGAGGGATGTACGGTATATAATATGAAACCATATAATGTATGAAGTCCTTTTATATAAAGGTTCCGGGTCAGTATGTTTTCATGTTATTAAAAGAGCTACTTCATATGCTGACCTTGGCTGCATATATTTGATCAAACACAAATAATATTTATATATTTTCTAATCAGAATTGTTCTTGTGCTGATATAACTACATTTTCAGAATCATTACTGCAGCCTTCTGTGACACATGATTTGAAATCATTCTATAGTGATTTGGCGCTTAATCTTTTTATTATTATCAATGTTGAAAACAGCATATTTCTATAGGGGGTGCAAAAGAATATAATTAAAAATAGTAATTTTATTTGTGAAATGTACATTACATAAATACAAAAATAATAAAATTTACATTACATTAATATTTGTGATATATAAATTATTTTAACACTGAATGACATTTAGTGGGTGTCCTTTATAAACCATGATGACAAAAACATATCATAGTGTTTTTTTGTTTGTTTGTTTGTTTTTTGGGGAAAAAGCTGTATGACAATTGTATTGCTCTGATGCTGTATAGCACTTTTTTTGTCTTTGACCCAAATGTGCCCAAATAGAAAACAATTATATTTGATTTGTTGTATTCATTCTCTGAACAGCTAAGCTTTGGTGGGATCCCACTGCCTGGTAAACCTGGGACCTTCATTCGACGCAATTTTCATGGCTGCATGGAGAATCTGTACTACAATGGAGTGAACATCATCGACCTGGCGAAGCGGCGAAAGCCTCAGATATACAGTGTGGTAAGCACTTGCCTTTGACAGTTGGGTTAAGATTTAATGATGCTGCAGTACTCTCATTTACATTTACCTTTATGTATTTGGCAGACACTTTTATCCAATGCCACACTGCATTGCACTGACGGTACACTAAACCCACAACCTTGGCATTGCTTTACTATTGGTTTACTATTTGCGCTACAGGAAAAACAGATGTTCATTTGTATGTGCACATTTTACGGTTTACGGTTTTGGTTGACAATCTACTGTAAATTTTAACTATAGAATCGAAACTATGATTGTTGCACTATTGTAATTAAATTCTCTACCACTACAGCTGCACAAATCTCACTCGCTCCAATTTAACTTTGTAAAATATAAAAAATAAAACGTATTGTATAAAAGAGCAGATGCCCCCTTTTCATCATTATTCTTTACTGAAAAGGGGAAGGTTCAAACTGAATTTTTAAGTTGAACGTGGATACAAAAACACACAGACAGTTTCATCTACATATTCTCTAGTGTAAAATGACCACCTCACGATATATGTAAAATTAGAATTTGAGCACAAATGAAAGCGAACACATTGCCTAGTGCTTAGTAGCAGCCTTAATTATGACCAAGAATCATCAACAATACAGTATGACAATATATACAGTAACTCCCGGCACACCCATGAGACCAGTGATTATGGGATATTTTTAACGGGTTTATGCCTAGACTCATTTGAACTGCATGAGAAAATTCTCTCAGTAGCCATTTATAATCACTGTTTATAATCACACATTAAACTGAATCTTTTGCAGATTCATGGTTTTCACTACAGTCTTTGGACTTGCTGCATCCCAGACACCATTTTAACTATTTATGAAAGATGAGGCTTGAGCTGACCTTCTGAGATTAGGCATGAATATAACCATTTACAATCATAATTTTCAATAAGATTACAGTGCACTGCAAGCATATATTAGTACCATTTGTTGAGCCTCCCTATGGAGTCAGAGCTTTTATAACCGGAAACTCCTCAGACCTTTGACTTAATAATCGGATGATATGGTTGACCAAAACTTCACTGTATGTGGTAGTTCTCGGTTTGCTAAAAAAAAAAAAAAACCTCAGCATTGTAACACCCTCTTTTTATAAACCCCGGTCTAATATTCACGTAGAATGTCAAATTGTTCTTTCATTATTTCTGAATCTTTCCACCTACCATCAGCACAGCTCATAACATATACAAGTCTTCGGCTTAATTTTTTCATTCACTAAATCTTGCCGTCAGTGCAGACTGCATGTCACTTTCCACAAATAATCTAGACGCAAAGCATGGTGTATTTTTATGTGGAATAAGCAGCCATTCTTTTGGCTGAGTTTCACCATGTAGTCATTTCCTTTTAAACAGGGTTTTGGAAAAGTACCCCTGTTGGTGTTAATGTTATCTTTCTGAGGTACAGAAGCAACATCTGCATCTCTGTTCTAACACTTGTCCAATTTGAATCCAATTATAATTTTTGATCCCAATTATAATGCCCACATCATGTGTTCAATTTTATCCCAACAAATCAGAAGCCGATGCGGCTGACCAGCCTGGTTTAGTGCATCTGGGAGCATGTCAAGTATAAATGCTTCCACAATTCAACTGAGTCATGCGGCGTGGCCATAGGTGAAAGTATAACTCAGCTTAAGGGGCTTTTTTTGTTCTCTCAGGTATGCAAGCCTGTGTGTTAATCTGTGCCTGGTTGTATATGAATTACAATCATTTCCAGACTTATTACTTTTGCCACTTCAATCATCAAGTATCTTTAAAGCTGTGCACAAACTGCAGCGTTTGATACATCAGTTTTTTTTCCAATGCTCAGCAATTTCACAAACCATGTTTTCATGTCACATTTGAGTTCTGTCTTGCTGCTAAAAAGCTGCTTGCTAGAAGTATATCTTTTAAATGATCACATCACACTCCTCAATAAGACAAGACAGCCATGACTCAGAGGACTCAGTCAGTTCAGAGGAGAGAGGACTGATATCGGCGAAGCTCACAGAGAAACAAACACGTGTTCTGATTCCACAGCTTTAGGCTGTCAGGAAGGCAGAAGGTCTGCCAGGCCTCAGTTCACTGATCTGGTGTCTGTATGGCCCTGTGGCACAGGGATCAATGAGGTGTTCACCTCACACCGCAGTAACCTTTTCACGCCTACGTGAGCTTCTGTCCTGCGGATGTGCTCTCTGTGCTTCTGCTGCTCTCCGTGGAGCTGCGCTGGTGACATTTATCCAGACCGCCTGCTGCCTTTGTGGGTTTAGCCTGTCTGCCTCTCAGCCTCTCCAATTCTCTTGTAACCCTTCAGCTTGTTTTCACTTTCTTTTCTTTTTTTTGGCATAATCTCTTTTGTTACCAGCTTTCTCAGTTGTACCCCATTTTTCACTTTCTAGCAATGGCATGACTCATATACAAATTCATATACATATACAGTGACTTCAATAGACTTTTATGTGATTATAATCTCTATTATGTTCTCAAGATTATATGGAATATATTTTAGTGTAGAATTGTAAATGTTTTTACAAAACTTGTTTTCTTACTTTTTAGTACTTGGAAAATGATTATATTAATAAACAGTGAAACTGCAGTAAAATAAATAGTGAAACTAAATATAATTGTATAGTATTTGTATAATAATTTATGGTGTAAATAGTTTGTGATATTTGTAAAATAATCATTAAAATGTGTTCACTGGCATGCTCAGGATGTAAAGTATGCAATTAGTACAAGACAATAGTTTTTTTTTTTTTTACTTGATTACAAAAAAGATTAGAATGAAAGTATTCATGAAAACTGATTTATATTTTACAAATCTTTACGAATGTGTTTTAAATTGATTTGTAAAACATTACCTTTTCCTTTTTTGTATGTAGCCTTAGGTTTGCTAGGTTAAGTTATTTTTGCTTTGAAAAAACATGAGATGTGGAATAAGGACAAAATCAAGGCCTCAAGACAAGTTACTTAACTTCAACACTGCATTTTTAAAATGCTATGCTAAAGGATGACATAAGCGCAATGGTGAAACACGGCCATCTGGCGCATGTTCACATACACTGTAAAAATATCTGTTAATTAGCATTTTCTTTTATTGTTAATGATACATACTGTATGAGCTTTCTAGTTATCGCTGCTCTGACAACTTTTTGATGTTGAAAATATTAACAAAGTGACTTTTCTCAAAATGTTTTGTAGTTTAAAATGAATAATAGATAGCTATTTGTTCAACAGTTTTGTAAACAATATATTTTTAACTACTCAAAATGTCAGTCAAAGTCACTTAAAATGTGTTAAATATATCAATATCAAAAGTTGTTGTTGCATAGGTTGATTTATACTTCTGCGTCAAGCCCACGCGTATGGTCCGGCACAGCCTTCGCACAGTCGCATAGCCCTCGCCATGGCTGACGCCGACTCTGACATGCACCTCCCAAAAAATGTAACTACACGTCGCATTGACGCGTAGCGCAAGCCCTGTGATTGGACGGCTTGGTAGCTGTGATGAGTGTGAGAGCCGTGAGCGAGCCCGATGGAGCGAGTGTTTACAAGTGTTGAGTCCCATGAGGGAGCTCCCGATGGAAACTTTAAAAACATAAAAACCTACTGCCAGCTAGCGTCAGGAAGTGTGATTGCAGAGCAACACAAACAGCACGCAGAAGTATAAATAAATAAATAAATATAAGTATAAGTATAAATGCATGACTACGCGCAAGGCAGGTGCCGTGGGTCATGGCGATTATTCGGCGCAGAAGTATAACTTACCCTTAATGCAATTTAAATGCTTGAATAAGGGGAATTAAATGTTTTACAGTGTAGAAAAACATTGGAAAAGTAATGTAATAATGGAAGAGTGCATTCAGTGTGAACAGCTCACTTGTTAATGTTTTACTCTATCTTGAAACTATATAGTTTTGTGCTCAGCAGTGTCATCTGACATCAGAATAAATCCATTGATTTACCTTGTGTGTGATCAGCTGCAGAAGATTTGCAAGTGGGTGATTTGTACCCAAGACTGCACTGCCATTTGGTTGTTCCCTGCATGCATGTAAACTGATGCTTTGACATTCTCTTGTCTCTCACAGGGCAACGTGACCTTTTCCTGCTCCGAACCACAGCTGGTGGCCGCCACGTTTCAGAGCTCCAGCAGCAGCTTTCTGTCTCTGCCAGCACCTGCACCGGTCCAGGAGGGCCTTTCAGTTCGACTGCAGTTTCGCACCTGGAACCCTGATGGCCTGCTGCTGTCCAGTCCACTGATCTCTGCTCAGGACCCTTGTTACCTGATTTTGCAGATCAGTAGTGGCCGTCTCCATCTCACACACCAGACATCAGCACTGAAGATGTCAGAAGTGTCAGCTGGTGAGGAGAGCAGCTCTGTTTGCCCTTATTTAAGTTGACTTTAAATGCCAGTTCTCTCAAAAATAGTTAATTATTAAATCATTTAAAAATGTAAGATTCAGTTCAGAAAGGATAGTTCTGATAAACTTTTCCAAAAAGTGTTGCAATGTTGAGCAGTTGAAGATCTGTGCTTAGAAACATAATAATGCTCTTAAAAAGAAGACAAATATACACAAATTAAGATAATTAATTTGAATTATTTTAAAGAATACAAAAACCAAGGATGATCAAAGTAGCATTTAGAGGCTATGTTCAGTTTTTTCAGCAAAAATTCGATCTCTAACCAATCCTAATTAGTAAGATATTTTCTTCATCATTACAATTTTAATGTTGAGTATAAGTTTGGTTTGACTTGCCATTTATCATTTCTAACAAAGCAACATCAAGACAACACCAATACTACTCTATGAAGTTTTCAAACAGAATACATTCATTGTACTGGGATAAATGTTCACTTGCAGATGAAAAAGGTGATTAATGTTGCTGCAATGGTTTGTCAAAAGGCGCACATACACAATTTTACTGAAACAAAATTCAGGTTTAAAAGTGCGTTAGTTATGTGGAAAAGGCTAAATATATTTAACAAAGTTTTTTGACACTAATGTAACTTCATAGATCATTTTACAAGTGTTGTTGATGTCTAAAATATATTTTCTATTGGTTATATCTCTTGTGTATAGTAAAAATAATTGTGAATTTTTTTTATTTCTGATCTAGGCCAAAACTTATTTGAAAGTTTTATGAGGGTCAAGCAACTATTTATGGCGTTTCACAGAAATGAACCCCTTGTCAGGCAAGTCCAGTGTATGATTTCAGAAAGATTATGGCTGCTACATCAGCTAAAATCTAGCTTGGCTAGGTTGGAAGATAAGCGAAAACCAGATAAGACCTTTATAAATTATAAGACCTTAATAATTAATTACTAAACTTTGTTCTTTATACATTAATTTTCTTTCGGCTTAGTCCCTTATTTATCAGGGATCGCCACAACGGAATGAACCGGCATCTATTCCGGCATATGTTTTATACAGTGGTTGGCTTTTCAGCCGCAACTCAGTACTGGGAAACACCCATACACTCTCGCATTCACACACATACTCATTTGTTTTATTTTCAACATTTGATCTTTAGCCTAGCAATTTAACATTCACCGGGCAAATTGTTAAAGGCATAAAGCCTCAGCAAGTGACACGGAAATGCAGCTCTGATCAAATGGCAGAGCTGTCACTTTTATCCAGGCGAGACACTCTTGCCACTGAAATTACTGCTTTGAAGGAGCCTAATTGGAAATGCTGCTCTGTTTCAGCAATTATGCGCACATAACGATCAAGAGTATAAATGTCTGTCTTTTTCAATTCAGCAATGCAAAGACGTCCTATTCCTTTACACAGCACAGAATGGTAAACGCTTTTGCTCCATTCTTCTTCTCACCAATGAGCTGTGTGAGCAAAACAAAACCATTTGCATGAAAGTCTAGACTTGCAGCTTATCTCATCATCCTCAAAGGCAATCATGCCAATTTTTTTTTTTTTTCACTCAGCACTCTGGACAAAGGATCAAGCGAAACATACATGCTGTTCAAAACAAGATTAGTGTCTGAGACGGACAGCTGTGTTTCAGTCTAGTGAGGAAACCTGATGTTGGACAACAATCGACACGCAGAAGGGGGAAGGAGGGCACACTCCATCTGTTCTGCAGGGTGTTAGAGCTGCTGTTTTATCCTACCTGAAACCTTTTTTTTTTTTTTTTTTGGTGTAACTCACGTCATAGGAGCATTGGCTAAAATAGAGGGTCTTGTAATTACCGGAAGAGAAGAAGTGAAGCGCTTGAGCTCAAACGACAAACAGATGGCTGGCACAGGGGAGGCTGTAGACACACAGCGGCCACACACAGCTTGGGCGCCCTTCACATGTAATGGCCAGAATTAATTAAATCAAACCTCAAAGAGAATTCATTTTTTGGGGGGCAGTGGTGGAGGGGGGTACATTTCTTACTTCAGAATTGCTTTCTTGGCACTTTGTATTATATTTGTTTGATAGTGAGTTCTTTGTTCTGGCTGAGTTCATGACTTGTTGTGTTTGAAAGATGATGTTCACTTACAGGTTGTCTTGAATGTCTTTATAGCGTGTGCGTTGTTTATTTCGCATACGATCATTAAATATGTGGTATAAATACATTAAATGAGTGTGTGTTGTTTTTGATTGGCAGGCCAGAGGGTGAATGATGGCTTGTGGCATTCAGTGAGTCTCAGTGCTCAAGGACTGCAGATGACCATGACTCTGGACAATGAGCCTGCATCCACCATCCAGCTGAAGAACTACCTGGAAGCCAAAGACAAACACTATTTTGGAGGTAAAATAATGCATAAACATTGATGTTTTTTTTTGTTAATGTTTATTTAATATTTCTTTGTTTTTATTTCTGTTTTAGTTTTCTGTGAAAATAAAATGTCAAAATATTGGTGAAATAATGTTCCATCATCATTTGATGTAACAGATACTCAGTATTTATGTTGAAATGAAACAGCATATTCATTCTGATCTGTATATCATTCATTCATTCATTCATTTTCTTTTCGGCTTAGTCCCTTTATTAATCTGGGGTCGCCACAGCGGAATGAACCGCCAACTTATCCAGCATATGTTTTACGCAGCGGATGCCCTTCCAGCTGCAACCCATCACTGGGAAACTTCCATACAGACTCATTCACACTCATACACTACAGACAATTTAGCTTACCCAATTCACCTATAGTGCATGTCTTTGGACTGTGAGGGAAACCGGAGCACCCGGAGGAAACCCACGCGAACACAGGGAGAACATGCAAACTCCACACAGAAACGCCAACTGACCCAGCCGAGGCTCGAACCAGCGACCTTCTTGCTGTGAGGCGAACGTGCTACCCACTGTGCCACCGTTACGCCTCTGTATATCATTTAAAATTTTATTATATTATGGAGTATTAAAAATGGAGTCTTTTAATATGTCATCAAATGATTCTTGTTCTAATTATACTTAGTTTTTGTTACTTAAACTATTGTTATACTGAATGACATGCTAGTGGGGGTCTTCTGTAAATAATGAAAAAATTATTATTTTTTGCTCATAAAAACCAATAAACATGATGCAGTCTAATGTACATGAGAAATAAAGCTTATTACACTTTTATTGTTTCAATGTTTGAAACCCCTGTTTGACTATATACAGATTTATGATAGCAATGGCGTTTAATATTTTTAAATATCATACTTTGTCTGAGAAAATGCAGCCAAAGAAATATTAAACTAGGAAGATGAAAATTGCATCTATTGGTGTGAGGGTCACTTTTGAAGTTCTATAAATATATTATTGTTCTTTAATAACATCCATACCTACATTCAGATGAATTTTCTTCTGTTCCGTCAGGATGTCCTGTATCCCAGAATGACTCCAGCTGCTTGAACCCCACAATGGCTTTTCAAGGCTGTGTTCGGCTCATCCTCATCAACAACCAACCTGTAGATCTACTGTCGGTCCAGCAAGGCCATCTAGGAAGCTACAGTCAGCTCCAGTTTGACTTATGCGGTATCCGTGACAGGTGCAGTTCTCCTCATTGAGCTCAACGTATGCTTGATTCAGATTTCTGTTGCTGTTTTACATGTGTCTGCCACCTAATAACCACTGAGTCTTATCTTATTCACGGCGGCTTGGCAACTTGAAGATGTCAGAGCTGTTCTTTGTCATTAAGGCCTCAGGTTGCGCTGGCTGAGTTGGACTATCGGCAGAGCCTTAATTAGAGCTGGAGGAAGTTCATTTGTACTTTCATTTAGGTTAGCGGCCCGCTAACAAGCTCAGTGCTGCATTCTGCACTTCTTCTCATTACCGCATACTGAAATCAGAGGCTTCATCGACCCAAAACCGCATGACCCCTGCTGTCCCTCAGGTCTGCAGAGGTCCTGCTTGGAGGGCGGCAGATTTCTGCTCTCGTCTCCTTATTAGCTTTCTTTAGAGTAAACAAGACAAATGGAAACAAAAGATGGTAGGATCTTTAGTTATAGATTTGTGGGAGACTAAGAGACGCACACTACCTTTCAAAAGTTTGGGGTCATTGTATTTTTATTTATTTATTAACTTTTTTACTTTTTATTTATTAGTATTTTTATGACAAACATTACAAAATGCCCAAAACTTGAGTTGATGAGAAACATAAATGAAAAAGTGAAATAAATAATAAAGTAAATTATAAATAAAGCCATTTACAGCAATGCTGAAGAAGAGGTTGGTTAGAATTTTGGATGTTTTTGAAAGAATTCTACAAAAACAAATCATTTTACAATTTAAAAGAACTGTTTTCTGTCTATATAATGAAATGACAAGATTTTGCACAGTATTTTAAAGAGAGTTTCTTTTTTTATTTGGCTGAAAGTCACAAAGCGCAAAATTCAGGTGCATTTTGAAATGTTTTTAACTAGTGTTACTGTTATGACTGCCACTTCAGTTCCAATTTCAAAAATCAGAACACAATATAAGTGTCACGGTGTGCTCTGCACACAAAGGCACGAAACACGGGAGTTATCAAAACACGTAAATTTATTAACATAACACTCACTGGTAAATGGAGACGCGGGAAGACGGAGACACTGCACGTAGACAATACACCATGGCAATACAATACTGGACAAGGAGGAACTAAACTAAGGGGTATATGTACACATGAGGGATAATGAAACACAGGTGAAAATAATCAACAGGAAACGGCGGGAAAACAGAACAAAGGGATCACATGATGACAACATGGAATAGACACCTGACAATAAGCAATGTACACATTTTTCCCTCTTATGAACACCTTAGAATGGTGCATGAATTTTGAGCTTCTTGAACTTCAGACGGAATCTGTGTGTCACCTCTTAACTCAACTCCTTTGCACACACTGAACATAAAAAATTAGAACATTACAAATAACAGAAATAAAGTTTTTCTTTAAAGAAATAAAATCTTATTTCTTAAATGCAGTCATAAACACTTTCTCAATACTCAAAGTGCAAACAAACACTGACCATATTTTTCTTCAAGCATGAAAATGCTAAGAAGTGGTTACAACAGCACAGCATGGTCAGCCTGAGGTAATGACACATGTTGTAGACTAAACATGCTCATTTTCAATTTTGAATTCACAATCACGTATACTCAGTGTACAGGGAGTGCACATTTGACAACATCTGCCATGCTCTGAATTTTCCATCATGGTCATGTCAGTCATTTCTCTTTACATTCGTCACCTGATCGTGCTGGATGAGCAGAGCAGGCACATACAGTTTAGAATAGTAGAAACTGCCAAGTAGTTTTGCCTAAGCCAAGTAGTTTTATTTCTGTAAAATGCAAATTGACAGTGGAGGCTTTGCCACAGTAACAAGTAAAGTCTAATTGGAGATGTCATCTTCAATGCTAAAATCACACTCACACTGTCACATTGACAGCATTTAACCTGTTTTTCAACTATCGTATGTGTCCTTTATAAAATTGTTTAGAAAAAACTAAAAGGTACTGACGTCACACAGTTGAACTGTGTATCATATTTGTTTAGTATTAATTACCACAATCACAATGATTTATCAATCACAATGGCTATTTAAAAAAATAATATTGCTAATAAAAGGAATAATTTCGCAAAACAAAAATGAAAACGCTCTTTCTCATCTTGGATACATAAATTAAATTGGCTACACACAACATGAAGTTGCACTGAAATAAGAGGAAATAATTTGATGAAATCGTTCCTCCTCTTTGGACACAAAAAGTGTGACCCTCGACCACAAAACCACAAAGACTTGCATGGGTAAATTTGTAGGTCAACAATACAATGTATGAATCACAATTATCTATATTTATTTTTTTTGCCAGAAATAATTAGAATGTTAAGTAAATATCAAATTCCATGAAGACATTGTGTAAATTTACTAAAAATATAAAAAATAATTAGTAATATACATTGGTAACAAATAATTTTGGAGATTGTTAAGGTCACATTTCTCAAGATTCTCTCAAAAATTGTATTTCGGTCAAATATTGACAAACCTAACAGATACCATATATCAACCATACATCAATACATACATGCACCGAACCATACAAGAAAGCTTATTTATTTAGTTTTCAGATGATGTATAAATCTCAATAAAAAAAAAATACCCTTATGACTGGTTTTGTGGTCCAGGGTTGCAATTATTAATTGCATATTTACATAATTATGTAATTAACTTAATTGTGAATGGTGTACAAATTCAGGTCTTATTCACTTTAAGCCCATTGACAGCATTCTTACCTTCACAGTATTTTTGCATTTATTATTTCATACAGAAGAGCCTGGATCACTTCACTGTATCCAGTTCATTATGCTGACTTTCATTCAATCTCTGTGTTTTTTATTTGGCGGCAGGGACTTGTCCCACTGGCTTGTCTGTACTGCTGGATTATATTAATAGTGAACTTGTATGAACATGACAAGACCCCTCCATCAGTGGCAAGTCTAAATCATTCACGAGCAGCTGTCATAGTCTGAGGGTCTCCGCTGTGAGCTATGTGACAGTTTTTGTGAGCCAGCCAGAGGGCGAAGGCTCCCGGCCGCTAGACTCAACCTTTCCTCCATCTCTGTCCCCTCAGACTGCGTCTCTCATAATCAAGTGCCAAAATAGCTGACCCCTGCAATGCTTTGCCCTCTTTTGAGTTTTGGATATTGTCAAAGAGAGCTTCTCCATGGAGACAAATTTGTTTTTGCTTTTTTTTTTATGTAGCACTTACATTTTCACCCTTAATGAAGCCTCAGTGGAAGACATCCACATCTTATTTTAATGATGTGGTCCTTATATTGTCTGAAGGTGGTGACACATGGGAAACAGTTTCTGGTGAGCTTTCTGCAAATGAGCTTCATGAGCTTATCAGAACTAGTTTGGTTTTCACATAATAAAAGTGTTGAGAGAGTTTGTGGTGGAAAATAACGGATTGCTTGTAATCTGGCCTAATCAGATTCCAATATTTTTTTTTAATCTAATTTGAATGTTTTATATAGTAAAATTATGTAATAAGATTATAGCTACTTTTAATTGATTACATGATTACAAATGATTCACACAATTACAAAAATTGCCATATAATTTATAATAAATACCAAAGTAATCTAAATGTAATCCAAAAGTAGTCTGTGTAAATTAGGTATACTTACTAAATTTAAATGATTTTTTAAGATTGGAACACATTTTATATCATCCCTAGGCATCTTATTTTGTCAAGTTTGTAAAGATTTACAGAGGAGAAAAATGACTAAACATCAGGAACTACTATACTGTCTAATCAAGCAAAAGAATAAAAAAAATGGAGCCAGTCCTTGGTGGGTCAATATGTTTTCTACATATTCAGTAGTGTTGCGTCATGCACTAACATATGTGTTCTAAAATTTTCTGGAATCAAAATCTGAAGTGAAAAAAAATCTGAGAGTTTTATCACTGAAACTGCCTTTTCTATTATATTTGTCAACTCAGATCTGCAGACTGGCTCAGATTTTTGTTTAAACTGTAAATTTGGGGGAAATCAAGGAGATGTCATATAGTGCATTCCAGCATTAGCAGGCAATAAAGGAGATGGGGATTTAAGGTTAGGCTAATATATTTATTAACAAACGAATCAAATGGAGTTAATCCAGTAAAATAGGTGTATTAGAAAACAGCTCAACACAATACACTTAACAAAAATAGAAGAGAACCACGTGGAAATAAATTCGCCACAGTAACAAAGTAGCTAACTACCTGTAAGCTTGACACAGTTGAAGTCAACAAGCAACAGAAATACTGGGTGAATTTCAATCAGCAATAGTGTAGTTTTCATTTTCAAATGACAGTGAACACCTGAATCCATATCTGAAGGGTCCTCCCACAGGTCTATTAGCAAATGTGATGGTTACTTCAAGAAATAATAATAAATTGTATCATTTATGTGACCCAGGCTGATAAATACTCTTAATTTTAAAGCTAGAAATGGCACGATAGTTTGAGTAAGCATATAAGCCAAATAATTCAAGTTGATTTATTTTATTGTGATTATATTATGCACATTTTAAACTTATATGAACTTTAACGCCCTTAACTGTCACCCAACATTTTGAGTTCAAACTTGAAAATTATATATGATATATGCTTGGCTGGGCAGCATGGTGACTCAGTGGGTAGCACTGTCGCCTCACAGCAAGAAGGTCGCTGGTTCGAGCCTCGGCTGGGTCAGTTGGCATTTCTGTGTGGAGTTTGCATGTTCCCCGTGTTGGCGTGGGTTTCCTCCAAGTGCTCCGGTTTCCCCCACAAATGCAAAGACATGCGCTATAGGTGAATTGGGTAAGCTAAACTGTGTGAATGGGAGTGTATGGGTGTTTCCCAGTGATGGGTTGCAGCTGGAAGGGCATCCACTGCGTAAAACATATGCTGGATAAGTTGGCGTTTCATTCCACTGAGGTGACCCTAGATTAATAAAAGGACTAAGCCCAAAAGAAAATGAATGAATGAATATGCTTGGCTTGTCAAGATAAGTTAAATAGATGAAATAAATAGATGGACTTGGCATTTCTTCTTTAAACCCTGCAGGTATACCATTTTAAGGTATAGAGTGGTCTGCTGTTTTATATTGCAACATATTAACAGCCATAATACGATTTTCCTGCTGTCACTGCCTAGTAATGTCATAATAACATACATTCTTTTGCAGAGTACACTGCTAACTGCTTCATTATTAAGCACCCTGCTTCCTCTAAAGTCCTTAGGAATGCTTTAAATTGGTATCCTCATCCTTGGCTCCTTGACCTAGGTTTTAAAACCTTAAAATAATTTCCACAGCATTGCTCTGTGTATCCCTTTAACAATAAAGCCATTTCACAGTAATTTCCATGTTAAAATTATGTTTTAATTCTCTTTACGTGTCAATTAACGTGTCAGCTTTCATTTAATTTATCTCTCTATATTACAGTTATTGCATTGTATTGAAGTGAAGTGAAGTGAAGTGAAGTGAAGTGAAGTGAAGTGAAGTGAAGTGTAGTGTGGCCAAGTATGGTGTCCCATACTTGGAATTTGTGCTCTGCATTTAACCCATCCAAGTGCACACACACAGTTAGTGAACACACACATACCGTGAACACACACCCGGAGCAGTGGGCAGCCATGCTGCAGCGCCCGGGGAGCAGTTGGGGGGAACGGTGCCTTGCTCAAGGGACTCACCTCAGTCGTGGTATTGAGGGTGGTGGAGAGTGCTGGTCATTCACTCCCCCCACCCCCAATTCCCGCTGGTACCGAGTATCGAACCAGCAACCTTCGGATCACGAGTCCAACACTCTAACCACCAGGCCACGACTGCCCCTGCTATTGCTATTAATATTAATACTGTTCTACATTTTTCATCTTTCTAAAGTATTAAAGTGACCATTATGTGACTTAATGGGACTTATATGACCAGTTAAAATGACCGCTGGAGATCAGCTGTCCATCATTCACTGAAAGCACACAGTGTGTCCTGTTTTTTCCGCATCACAAACCTTACAACAAATTTTCAGGTCATCGACTTTTACTTTAGACAATGTCCCCCTACCAGAAACCTCTATCAGTAAAATTTCAAAGGGTGGTTTATTGCTGCAGAGCAGTTCTGCACATTGGTTGGCATAATTTAATGGTCCAGCAAAGCCTTTTCCAGGCATGACTAGAAATAGCACAGAGGTAATGAAATCATCACCTGAAACAGTATCCAGCCAGCAGTTGACTCTCCCTGTAGTGGTTAATGGCTGTTTGAATGGCTGTATTGTACGTGGAGGCCTCGTAAAGTGGGCTCTTCAGGGACCAGACGTGCAAACTGAGCTGTGTGAAATTATATATGCAGGCTTAAAAGGCCAGTAATTGTGAAAGTTAAGCAGGCAAATTAATGCGCTATTAATCAACATGTCTCAAACAAGCACATCAATTTTTTTTTGTATGTCTGCGTGTTCGTTTACCAACAGGCATTGTGCTAAAATAAGACTTTCTTACATTGGAAATATCAGTGGCTTGCATAGCAGAGTTTTTGAGGAAAACAGAAGAGATGAAATGAGCTGAAACTGTCCCAGTCTAATCCTATATCCATTTAGTTTAATATTCATTTGCAGTCCCTCTTTAATATAGTGCTATTTTATTATTTAATTTTATTATTTTTATTAAAAGTTTGTTATAATATATATATATATATATATATATATATTCATTCATTCATTTTCTTTTCGGCTTAGTCCCTTTATTAATCTGGGGTTGCCACAGCGGAATGAACCGCCAACTTATCCAGCATATGTTTTACGCAGCGGATGCCCTTCCAGCTGCTACCCATCACTGGGAGACACCCATACACTCCCATACACACTGTGGCCAATTTAGCTTAGCCAATTCACCTATAGTGCATGTCTTTGGACTTGTGGGGGAAACCGGAGCACCCGGAGGAAACCCACGCCAACACGGGGAGAACATGCAAACTCCACACAGAAATGCTAACTGACCCAGCCGAGGCTCGAACCAGCGACCTTCTTGCCGTGAGGCGACAGTGCTACCCACTGCGCCACCGCGCTGCCATACATATATAATTTTTTTCAATATGTGTTTTTATGTCTATATTTTATTGTAGTTTTTATTTTAGCTTTTTAGTTAACTGTAATAGCCCTGCTTCAGCGGGGTTAAGATTCATAATAAGGGCATTTCATAATATCCAAAAGTGCTGGATAACAAGAAATATTGAACTTGAGTTTATTTTTCATTATTTTTATTTTTGTTTATACTTTTCACTTTGTTACAGATTATAAACCTTCCTCCTTTTCTAAGAAAAGCAAGTAAATACATCAAAAGAAATATAATTTTCAGTTGTCAAGCAACAGTCACATCATCCCTGTTTCTGATACTGTTCTTGTACAAATTCAAATATTAATTTTACCCTTTATAATTTAGATCTAGCTGCTCTTGATATGAAATATTCTGTCAAACTCTCAAAATTCATTCAAAATTTTGCATAATTTCAATTAGCATGTTTTAGTGCTTCACACAGGTGAGTGGGCTTGACAAACCACCTGTAGGACACAAACTCGTCTCTCTCTATATGCACCATACAGTTTCTTATAAACACTCAAAGACTCAATAAGATAATAATAAAAAAACGAATAAAATTAATAATAAAATGATTCCTCTTGATTTAACAGACTGTTAGATGCCGCCCGAAGAGCTCTGCCACATTAAGGCCTATTTCAATGCCGGCAACAGACAGCTTAATTGTGTACTGACATACTCATTCGGTCTTTGAAAATTGATTTTGATTTGAGATGGACATGTAGTCAGTTTTCTGTCAACTAAGGACTTCGGTTCAAAATGAGGCTGTTAAAATGGCTGCTTATAATCTCTTTCAAACTGCAGTGTAACCCTTGGTTTGTTTCATTTACATATCTCTTTATACGGTGTGTTTCTCCATTTCCATGGCAGATGTCTGTATAATTTCTGTGAACATGGCAGCCGCTGTTCCCAGACGTGGTCTTCTTTCTCCTGTGATTGCTCCGGTACAGGATACAGTGGAGCTACATGCCATAACTGTAGGTCTGCGCAATGGATTCCTACATTTCACTTACATTAAGCATTATTTAATATTAGCATCTAAACATTTACATCAGTTAATCATCATTTATTCACCAAGCACAATTAAAGCAATGGTTGTGCTGAACAACATAAAAAAAAGCATAAAACAAAAAATACACTGCATAAATACAGTGAAAAAAATTGGTAACCACAAAATACAATGCACTAACATGCATTCATTTAGTTCATATCAGTACTTCATATCAGTAATTAAGAGTTTGTCTTAGTAAAAGATCATATATAAATTAATAAAATGTTTAATTATGAATCAATTACTTATAAATGTGTGGTATGTTAATTCCTACACTGGGTCAAAACAATATGTTTCAGCTTCTAGTCATCTTTTTTTATGAATTATCATTAAATATTTTATGTTATTATTTTCCTTAATGAGACATATGAATTGTGTGTGTGTGTGTGCGTGCGTGCGTGCGTGTGTGTGTGTATGTGTACGTGTTTTTGTGACATGTCAGGACACAAATCTGTATAATGACAGGTATGACAGGTATTACAAAAAGGAGGTGAAATATGAGGACATTGCTGACGTCCTCATTTCTCAAAATGCTTATAAATCACACAGAATGAGTTTTTTCAGAGAGTAATGCTGTACACTGTTTCCTGTGATAGTTGGGTTTAGGGGTAGGGTGGGGTTAGGCCAATACAAAATACGGTTTGTGCTGTATAAAATCAATGGAAACCTATGTAATGTCCCCACTTTTCACAAAAACAAAGGTGTGTGTGTGTGTGTGTGTGTGTGTGTGTGTGTGTGCGTGCGTGCGTGCGTGCGTGCGTGCGTGCGTGCGTGCGTGCGTGCGTGCGTGCGTGCGTGCGTGTGCGTGGGCGTGTGTGTGTGCGTGTATGCATGTGCGTGTACGTGTGTGTGTGTGTATAAATATATATATATATATATATATATAT
>CAIGQV010000001.1:9611881-9652905 GCA_903798115.1 Danio jaintianensis
ATTATCCAGCATATGTTTTACGCAGCAGATGCCCTTCCAGCCACAACCCATCACTGGGAAACACCCATAAATTCTCATTCACACACATACACTACGGATTTAGTTAAAAAAGAATTTAATAAAAAAAGCATATTTATTTGTTAGTTAGTTGGTATTGTCTTAATTATCTTGCATTTCTTCTCTACTGACATGTTCAAAGCAATAGCAAACTATATAGTATGTATGTAAAAGAAAATCACTTAAGTTCTGCTTAAGATTGAATAATTGTGGTGCTGTTGCAGATGGTACCCCTTTGTCATGGTGGGTAGACCGCAGGGGAGAGAAGAGGACCTACTGGGGTGGATTTCAGCCTGGGGTGCAGCAGTGCTCCTGCGGCCTGGAAGAGAACTGTGCCGACATGAACTACTTTTGCAATTGTGATGCAGACAGAGTGTCATGGTAACAAGGCAAATGCAACTCATTATGTCTGTTAGAGTACAGAGATGGATCTTACTTAATAACACTGGCTCCCATTCACTGATAATTGTGCACAAGCTGCGTAATTATGTGCACAGGAAGAACCAGACCATCTTAGAACCAGATGAAACACAGTAAACACCCTTTATATAAGCCCTCAACTTCTTTTTATGTAGAATTTATACCAGATCCAGATTTAATGCACATAATTTGTTTATGAAATAAGATATAATATAATATATTTTGAAATACATCTGTATTGTATATACTGTTTTTCAAAAGTGTGTCTTATGCTGGCCAAAGCTACATATATTTAAATTACCCTCCTGTGAAATGTTTGCTCTTTTTCAATTATTTTCCAAGTGATGTTTTTCAGAGCAAGGGCATTTTTACAGTATTTCAAATAATATTTTTGTCTTCTAGAATTTTTATATATATTTTTTCTTTTAGTTTGGCTGCAATATGAGTAGTTTGTAAATATGTTAATAGAATTTTGAAGGGCAGTATTATTAGCCCTCTTAAGATATTTTTTTTCAATTAGCTACAGAACAAACCACTGCTGTCCAATGACTTGGCTAATTAACTAGTATATTCAAAATAACTGTAGAAAAAATATTATGTTCTGTCTTCATGGTACAGACAAGAGAAATTGGTTATTAGAAGTTAGTTATTAAAACTAGTATGTGTAAAAATGTGCTGAAAATAAAATCTTTGTTAACACTTGGGAAAGAATTGAAATTAATAATAATTTGGACTCACAGTTGAAGTCAAAATATATATCATAACAGTTTAAAATTATTGTTTTAAATTGGATATATTAAGTTATATTAAAATGTGATTTATTCTTTTCATGGCAAAGCTAAAGTTTCAGCATTACTACTCCAATCTTCAGTGTAATAACAATACAGCTAATCAATCTAATATACTGATTTGATACTCATTTTTCATTATTGTCAATCTTAACAATTTTTGTTTACTGTTCATTTTGGTCAATGTTATGCGTTAGTGCTAAATTTAGATTATTTAGATTAGATTAACATTTATAAATTAAGATTATTAAATACTGTACACATTTTGTTCATTCATGTTCATGATATTCTAATAACTTTGAAAAAAATGCATATAGAAACTTTTGCAATTTAGATAAAGTGATATTTAGATTATATATTTCTTTTAGGTTATTGACAAATGTAATTATTGTAAAGTATGTTTTCTTACAGTTGATATTTCAGTGCATATGCATGTCTAAAGTGTTTATGTGTTCATACATGTGTTGTCAGGACTGTTTTGAATGTGTGCTTTTGTTTACAGGGAGAATGACACTGGTGTCCTCTCATATAAGGAGCACTTGCCTGTGCGGGAGATTGTGATTGGTGACACTTACAGACTGGGCTCTGAAGCCATGTATGTCGTGGGGCCCCTGCAGTGCTCTGGAGACAGTAAGACCACTCCTCATGTTAGGAAGAGAAAAAAAAAACTGACAGAGACCAGATGATTCTATGAATAAAATGTATTTATTAGCTGTCTTGGCTATCAAATACATGACATGTATCTTTCTTGCGCTCTGTTAGAGTCCCTGTGGAACGCTGTGTCTTTTTATCAAGCGGCTTCATATCTGCAGTTCGCGTCTCTGCAGGCAGAGCTTTCTCTCGATGTCTCCTTCTTCTTCAAGACCGCTTCCCCCTCTGGTGTCTTCCTTGAAAACATGGGCCTTCACGACTTTATCAGGGTTGAGCTGAGCTGTGAGTCCCTGCATATTTCTATGAGATTGTACTGAATAATTTAATACCACATCAATATTAAAAGAAGACATTTAAGATTAAACTTGCAAAATTCAGTTCTTAACCACCCCGTTATTGAATTAATACACATATCTATACTAATAAAGGAACTGGATGGTTTCCCAGTTTTGGGTTGTGGCTGGAAGGGCAACCACTGCATAAAACATATGCCAGTGTAATTGATGGTTCATTCCGCTGTGGCGACCCCTATTAAATCAGGTACTAAGCTAAAGGATAGTGAGTGAGTAAGTGATAAAATACATAAAATAATAATTATAATACAGCAATAATAATTCAATAATTTATATAACACCCTAGAAACCACCCCTTTTTCAACTATCCAAAGTACCCTAGCAATCACCTAGTAACCTCTTCTAGTATCCACATAGCAAACACACAGCCCCCAGAAACTGGATAGCAACAGTCTAGCAACCACCCAGAACACCCTAGCAACTGCCTAGCAACCCTCCATATTACTCTAGCAACTGCTTGTTTGCCCTTGAACAACCACCCAGAACACACACTTGCAAGAGCTTATTTGACCACTTAGCATCTACCCAGAACACCATAGTATAAATACCACAGTGTATAGTAAAGTATATGTGTATATATTAATGCTTGTCATAAGCCATGTATTTCTGCAGTTCATTATTTTATGAAAATTAGTTTTGCTTTCATAATCTTTATTCACATGGACTTCCTTTAGTGCGGGGTTATCAGTGCATGTCTTGTTTCTGCCCAGGCAGTGGTTCGAATATGATATGATTCCCTTTGTAAAATTTAGCTCCTCATTCTCGTCATCATCAGTCCACATCTTGTTTCTCCCCTGCCTTAATGGGAACCCTGCCAGTGGTCCGAACAAATATGATCTTCCACTGATCCAATCGGTTCCCAAAAGACAAAATCATGCACTTCATATCAGAAACCCAGAAACCAATTCAATTGGATGTACATTATGGTAGTGAAACAAAAGGTCAGACTTAACTTCCAATTCATGCTGACTATAAAACATTCAAGCTTTTCAAAGTTATTTCAACATTTCTGACCTGGCTTTGTCAAGCCAGTGTTGTCATCAGACTTCACTCATCCTGTGATGCAAAGTTGAAATTCCTGCATCATCATGACAGTTTTTTTTGTAAAAAGGTTTATCTGTTTAATCTATTATTGTTAAATAGTGCTGCTAAGTGTTACTGTGTAACCTGAATGAACACTTAGATATATTTGGCATTTTTCTCTATGATTTTGCTGTAATCCTCACATTGAGTTTAGAGGTGTTCAATTTTCTGCTTTGAAATCCCATGTTTCTGTCCATCCAGCTCCCTCAGCGGTGACTTTCTCCTTTAATGTGGGCGACGGGCCAGTAGTCCTGACAGTCAAATCTCCTGTGCCACTGAACGACAGGCAGTGGCATTGGGTTCGAGCTGAGCGCAACGTGAAAGAGGCTTGCCTGCAGGTCGACCAGCTGCCCCTGCGGATCATAGAAACCCCACCTGATGGACACCTTCGCCTTCAGCTTGGAAACCAGCTGTTTGTTGGTAAAGCGGACATTTAAAAAGTACACTACAGAGTAAAAGTTTGGGTTTTTATTCAGTCAGTGCAAAAGCAATTTTCTTTCCTTTTCATGCATCCGCTGCTGAAAAGTACTTCTGATTGCTCATTTTCCATAATTTCCTCTCTCATCTCTCAGGGGGCACCGCTACAAGACAAAGAGGCTTTCTCGGATGTATTCGGGCATTTAACATGAATGGAGTGAATTTTGACTTGGAAGAAAGGGCCAAAGTGACACCAGGAGTGAGTTCAGGATGTGCAGGTCACTGCAGCAGCTCAGCCGGGCTCTGCCACAACAGGGGGAAATGCATCGAGAAGAGCAGCGGTTACGTGTGTGACTGCACTAACTCTGCTTATGGAGGACCCTCTTGCACAGAAGGTAATGTGCTGATAAAATAAACCTTTTAAGACCAATATGTTAGACACAGAAAATTATCATTAAAAGAAAGCACTTAAAATATTTGTCATAATTGCTAATAACATAAAATAAAAGAGAATTAGTTTTCTTCCTATGACTTGATGAAAATCAAATAAACAATAAAATAAGTAAAAATACATGTGGAATGAAATATGAAATTATTTCCATTTAAATATTTAGATGCACTCTTAATTAGAGTCATGAATCTAAAATAGCTTTTTGTGCACACAGTTATGGAAAAATAAATACTTCCAGCAGCATCCCCAAAGCTGTTTAAAAGGACAGTAATATAATTGAAATGTAACTTGTTGATTGCAAAGGAAAATGAAAAAACGGTTTTACAAAATTATAAATATATGAAAAAAAAGTGACACCAAATGTCACTAAAACACGTAGTGCAGTATTTGTGATTTGGCCAGCTGGTAAGTAACACTATCTCATATACTAGTCAGCACAGATTCTTCAGTTTATTTATTTGATGGTTCATTTTGTGTCCTGATTGTTAGTTATTACATAATCAATTAGAGAGATTCTTATTATGATTTGATGAAAGCCAAATAACATAAAACAATAACAACAATAACAATTTAGTTTGAGTGCCAATTCTCACTATTAACCTGTGGCTTATTCCCTGCTTATTATTACAGTATTGGCTGTTTATTATAAAGTACATGATCTTATTCTACATCCCTAATTTTGCCTAATACCTAAACCCAACTACTACATTAATAAATATGAATAAGCAGTAAATAATTATCAATTTATTGCGGCAAAAGTCATAATTAATTGTTTATTAATAGCGTGAATTGTACCTTAAAATAAAGCACTACAAATACTGTAAAAAATTCAACAAATAATAAAATATGTAATGCATTTCCTTTATTTAATTAACAGATGCGACCTAATAATTCAAATCCTGATTTTAAAATAGAACTGATTTGCCAACAGCCATTATGTATTAATGAATACTTCTAACTGCATCATCTTTGTTTCAGACATGATGAAACTGGCATGTAATGTGTAGCATGAATTCATGGATGACTTTGTAATGTCTATATATTAGCATAATGTACTGTAAAAATAATGTAGTCATATGTTAGTGGGCAAGCGTTGCCAGTCTTTGAATAACTGAGCCTCTATCAAAGGCTCAGTGATGCTGGATTGGAGGGCTTTGATGTTGCCTGCATGAGCACTGAAGGCACAGAAGTCTTGGAGGCGTATGTGTTGAGTGGGATTGAACATCTTGATGTACAGAATCTAAAACAAAGCTTCTTTTTACATAAGTATATTTCAGTTCACAAATGCTGCCCTTCCATTAGGGCAGAACAACAAAGCCATATTGGCATATCTTAACCTTGCTATGTTTAAATTCCCCATTCTTTTTGTGTGGGTGGAATATTCAGGCATCTTGCTAATGAAAGTTATGACATTCTGGCACATGTATATCTCTTATATGATTTTTTGTCCAGAAATATAGTGTTATATAATCGCTGTCAGTAAACAGGAAGGGGAAATCTATACATGTGTATTCAGGAAGACATCAAAAAGTCAGATGTGCGTATAAAGCAGTCTTTCTTTGGTTGAACTGATGAGCTGTGCTGATCAAAGGCACTGAGGATGAGATGTTCTGTTCTATTCGGTCTGTCTCTAATAGAGCCTGTCATTGTGATGATGCACATTGTTCAAATACAGAGAGATACGAAAATAAAATTATTAATGCAGAAGTACTTGTCCTGGTTCCAGCTGGATAGAGAACAGACACTGCAAGCTTTTCTTTTTTGGAAATAATTGACAAATTGCAATTCTGAAGTAAAAAAAAACTCCCACACTGCCAACATCTCATCTTTCCTCTAGCGAAAACACTTCTAAAACATACATCTGCTGTGTGTGACATGTTATGTCATGTAATTGCCATTATTCAAAACTCTCATGGCCAGCAGCATGCATCTTAAGTGATTCAACCAGCAGAAGTAATCCATAATTTATCAGATTTAGCAGGCCAAATTTTATTCTATCAGTCTGATAAAAATTAAATTCAAATAACATTTTAGTGCCTTATACCAATACAGCAGCTAATATATTGTGCATTTCTGCTAAGAATCTTTCTACAAGCCACTCCATTACTTATAGAATCTATTTATATTATAAATGCATGACTTTTAAGGATCCTGTTCAAAATGTCAAGCTTACTCAGGAAATCAAGTGTACTTGGATTAGATTTATAGCCAGTGACAAAGTCCATCTGGTCTTTTTGTGTCCACAGAGGTGTCCATGTCCTTTGAAAGAGGAGCATCGGTCACCTACATTTTTCAGGAGCCGTTCTCGGTGATCCAGAACCGGTCAGTCACAGTGCTGTCAGTCCCTTCACAATACAGCAAATCCAGAGACAACATGGCACTGAGTTTCCAGACCACTCAGAGTCCCGCCATGCTTCTCACAGTCAACACTCTCAGCCAGCAGTATGTGGCCGTCATCCTCGCACGAAATGGTGAGATGGCTATATCATATATCATTCTCAATCCTTGGTGTCATTAATGTATGAAAGGTTTATATGTCTATAATAGGGATATTGCAGTGCTAAATGAATTACTCACACCTCTGTTATCTGGATTACTGTACTGCAAGATTAAATTAAATGAAACATAAAAAGTTATGGTACTTTGTGTTCTACTATAATTAGATGAATTCCGCAAGACCATTGATTAATCATGCTCATTTAGTTTTACAGCCTTATAAATCACTGGAAGGTGTACGAATTGTAAAAAATCACAGTTAAGTAAAACATTAACGGCCAAACTGGGTTGGATATTGTCACATAACCACCATTGAGAATTACATGCTGTTTTTCAGGCTCACAGTAAAACATTTAAACGATACTTTACTCAAAAAAAGTGTATTCGTTTTTTCAGTTCTCTGTGATTTAACCAATATGATGCTCTTTCTTCATGAGACAACATGTTTCAAGCAGCCTTTTTTTTTCAAACAGATAAACTAAATAGTGACCAAAAGCTGTCAAGCTACAAATACAAAACGAAATTGTAAAGCTTAATAATTATCTAAATATTAAAAATATAATACTTTTAAAATTTTATTTAAAAAAAAAAAGCAGTGAAATGCATAATAAAATAGTACAAATATTTCATATTTCAAGTCTTCTTTAAGAGGCTGTATGTAAGAGTTACGGCCCAGGACCATTGGAAATTCATTCCTCAGCTTACATTTTTGCAAAATGTAAAATGCATTTCTCCTTGTACATTCCATTGCATGTTTCAGATGACAAGTTTATTAGAGTGCACAGTCTACATTTTTGCAAATCTGAAATGCGTTACTTGGGGCATGTTTTGTTGTACATTTCAGCTACACATCTTTCTTGTCCGTGTCCATGAGAAGGTGGTGCTGTTCATACAGATCACCTAGACCAGCGAACCACTGACCTCCCTAAACCCAAATAATAGTGTTTTTAAAAGCAAACATAAGAGAAAAGTGCACCAGAGCCATGTTACATCGCTTTATCTTTAGTGTGAAGCTGAGCTTCACCAGACTTGAACCTGAGTGCTCTGAATCACAGTACAACACAAGTACAACACACAAAGAGATACCAAGCAAACTGACCATGCCAGAAAAGTTGTCCAATCAAACATATGTTTAAGTATATGTTTGCAGTTTCACAAAAATGCAAACAAAAGAATCTTTCTAATGAGCCTGTGTTGAAGAGTTATATAAATCAGTTGCATTTGTCAGTGTGTGTGTGAACAGTTTGTACAAAAAAAAAAAAAACTTGATTTCCCGGGCTGTCTATGAAAAATCAGAGACATCTTTTCTTTTCTTTTTTTTTTATATATAATTACCTTAAGTCTTTTTGTTTAATCATTCTGACTGATTATGTGAACAAGTGACATTTGTATCACTGGCATTAATAAGATGATGCTCCGTGTTTAAAAATATAGATACATGAAATGTTTCAGTTTAGCATTTGGACTGCTTTTAAGACTTTTTCATATCTGTCACCATTCATTTTCACCGTAAAGAAAAGTGCTCGATGAATATGAAGCATGAAGGTTTGTTGTTTTATGGAAGAAGTCAAAGGCGAAAGATCTATGCTTTCAAGATCAGTCATGCCTTCACCCGGCTTACCAAAGTATGGATTTTTATTGTGCAGCACTCACTCCTAGTAAATAGCACCACCCACATGCATGTTGTGTTTAATCCAATCACACAATGCTCTACAGAAATATTGACAGAAAGTGTTAAGTGCAAAAATCCTTGGCGCACAAAGAAAGTCAAGAGGTTTCCGAAATATTACTTGTAGCAACTTTGTGAGGGAATATCATCACAGACCCGCACCCTGACCTTTTATCTGCACTATATGTGTGTAGGAGGGACAGATAACGTCTATTGACACATTCGATACGCAGTGAAAAGGCTAGAGGCTGCCAGGGAATTAATATTTATAAATCTTTTAGAGCAGCTGCTTTGGTCTTGCATCGTCTATATATAAATACGTTGTCCATCTGCTGAGCTCTGTATCAACACTACAGGATGACTCACAATTATATTGGAACATATATAATTCACCGTGACTGGAGTTACATGGTTTTAATTTTTGCTTGACTAATCCAAGTACCAAATGGATAATAAAATGGATTTTTACCATGATTTACAACATGCTTGCAGCAAAATCATTCATCCTTAGTTGGAGCTATAAGTAACTTTGCCAAATATGCTAATTCATTGATCTGTTTCTCTCAGGGAGTTTGCAGATCTGGTACCAGCTGCATAAGGAGAAGAGGCCGGATGTGTTCAGCCCCATCCTGAGCAGCCTGGCAGACGGACGACTGCATAGAGTTCACGTCCAGCGGGAGGGAAAAGACGTGTTTGTTCAGGTGTTGTATTTTACTGCATGCATGAAACATGCAAAAACACAAAAAAAAGTTCATAAATGTAGTGTGCCTAGTTGCTTTTTTATGTTTGGGTTTTTTTTTTTTTTTTTTGGAAATATGAGATAAACGTGAAGCAGTACAGATAATTATGAATAAGGAATTGTACAGTAACCATTTTTTGCCATTTAAACCTAATAATTATAATTTAAATGAAAATCCTAAAAAACTGAAATGTTACTCTGACAACTAAGTGTAAAATAAATGGGAAAAATACTAAAACTACAAAAAATATACATTTAAGGGCAGTATATACAGTAAACAATAGTCATGGGCATGAGGGATGGGAATTTGCTATAAAAAAAAAAGACATTTTTACAAACATGAAATCAAATTCAATGTAATTAAAAACATTAAGTGGTATTCAGTGCTTATTCTTTGTGCTTTTTCTTTATTTATTTTTTTACAAAAATATGTGCCAGAAAAGATTATGTATTAAACATATATCAGTTATGTGACTAAATTATAAGTATGTTAGAATATTATTAGTATTTTATTAATAATTATAATAGTATTTATATGTTTTTTCTCTCTTAATATGTGTTCATTTCAGCTACCAAAGCTAAAGGGAAAAACCTGAAAAGCATAAGCCACTTGACATTTCATGATGGAAAGTAATTTCTCATGTATTTTTCTTAGGTTGACCGTGAAAATAAGAAGTACACTCTTTCATTTGATGCCACGTTTAACTCTATGAAGTCACTGACCTTGGGAAAAGTCACAGGTAATTAAATTAATTAATCCGTCTTACAAAGAGGCAAAGAAACCACTTGTTTCACAATAATACGACTTTAAAATGTCTACATAGGCTACTTATGCTATTGTACACCTACCTCTCCTCTGTCTCCTGCTACATGGCTTTTCAGTGCCTGTCACGATGCTTGATGGTTTTGAAATGTCCTCTTTCCTGACATTATACACGAGTGATTCAACTATGAACAGCTCATTACTGCACTTTGAAGGCTTTTATCTTTTTTTCAGCCACTCAAGGTGCCTGACAGTCATAAAACACATATATTATTGGTGAATGAGCAGAACTGTGCTTGTGTCTGGAATACTCAGGCATTTAAAAACAGTGAGACTTCATGTTATTGCCTGTCTTTTATTGTATTTAAATGCTTTTCCCAAACAGGCAGTGATTTAATGGATGATGAAGTAGCTCATGCTGGATCCAAAGGATTTGTCGGCTGCTTCTCTTCTGTCCAGTACAATCATGTGGCTCCACTGAAGGCAGCGTTATTGAACCGGGGAAGTTCTCTGGTCAGCATACGAGGGCATTTACTTGAGTCAAACTGCGGAGCTTTGGCTGACCTCTCAACCTCTGTGTCCCGTTTAGGTAAGTTCAGGGAATAAACATTGTTACCTTTGAATTACTTCAGTCATGGCAACGTATTCACTGCGATTCAATGTAAGGAATCATTTTATAGTTGAATGTTGTCAGACATATTATATCCATCACATAAATCACAGTTTGAGAAAGCATGGCCAGTATGTGAACTCACCACGGTAATTGTGGTGACAGTGAGTCACAGGTCTGCTTTAATAAAGTAGTATTGACTTGTACATGTATTGTACTTACCTGCTGGGCTTTTTGTGTGCTTCTAATAGCTCATGTGATGTGGTTCTACAGTTATTGTAGACATAAAAAAGACTTGTTTTGTCTGGGTTAGTTTATTAGGAGAAAAATAGATCTATTTTTTATTTATATATATATATATATATACACTATTTTAAATAGTTGCAAGATGCCACGAACATTGTCCAAGAATAGTCTCATTTAGGTTAAAAGCTAATGTGTTTGTTGGGAGACACATACTGTATGTTCAAAGTGTTATAGCAATTGTTATAGCAATTATTCATTTACAGTCAAAATAGTGGGAAAGTGGCCTATGAAAAATCAAGTAGAGAGATCATTTAAAAAACTGCACATCAGCATTTCAAAATTAAATGTTTTCTAATTCTTTTTTTTTCTATGCAGATGAAATAAAATATCAAAATGTCAGTTCTTTTTTATTTACTCTGTAAAAAGCGATTAGTATATGTTACTTAAAAAAATGAGTAAACCCATCAAAAAAAAATTGTATATAGAGTTGCCATGCAACCAAAGCACAAATCTGAGATTAATGGATTGGGACAAAAAATAACTAAAATATTGAATGTGAAATAATATAAAGAGAATAAGGCATAATAGTCAAAAAACTGCATGTTGCACTTACTGTATATATTGTGCCGTCAGAGAAAGCGCATCTCTCTGCAGCTGAATCTGTGCTGTATTTCTTGTGTGCCGCATGTGTCGCGCTCCTGTAGATCATGGTGAGGAGGTGGGAAAAGATAACAAGCATCATGAAGACGCCAGTCAGCCTGATTCCGCTGTAATCGGAGGTTTGTTTTACCACCTCGGTCTGCTTCATTGTTTCATTTGTAACAGTCAGTGAAGTATGAAATGAGCTTTCACTATCACACACATTGTTTATGTTCATCTTTTCTTTTTGCTCCCTTTATTTCAGAAATGGGTAATGACTTTGTTTTGGTAATTTGTTGTGCCCGGTAACTTATGGTAATAAAATATCCATTGAAACTGTCACGAGGGATTGTTCACTCTTTGTTATTTGTTGGCAGCATAATTTTTCATTAAAAGAGAACGAGATTATTCAACAATGACATCCAATAGCATATTTCTTGTCATTGTGGGTACAAATAACTTTGTTCTATTTTACAAGTCCTAAATCTTTTCTGTGACAATAGAGATTCAACATTAACATTATGGGTACGGTCACATATTTTAAATGATTCATATCTTTTCCATTAATTATAATACAGTATATTTTAATTTTACAAATCGTAAATGTTTTCTGTGGTCATTTGCATTATTCTGTCAATTAAGCATAGCAATGTTATTACAATAATTAATTTTAAGTAATTTATTTATAAATTCATTCATTTTCCTTTGGCTTAGTCCCTTAAAGTCACAACGGAATGAACCGCCAATTACTCTGGCATATGTTTTACGCAACAGATGCCCTTCCAGCTTCAAAACAGGGAAACGCCCATCTCCCAATCACACGCACACACACACACACACTCATACATAACTGTGGGGGAATTTGTTTTGGTTTGTTATAAATCCTAAATATTTTTGTGGTAGTTACCATTATGCTCCCTATTAACTTTAAACATTGTTTAAAAATGACATTTAAGCTTATTTTTCCTATGTCCTTTAACTTGTACTCAATATTGGATGGTTCACAAAGGACGCAAAACTGTAACATTTATGATGTTACACTGTAACATCTATGCAAAACCTGTACTGTACTCAAAAAAACAGCTTTGAACAATTCAATGTATATTACCAGATTTTTTTAGATCTGAAAAAGTTAGATTTTTCTGCATTTGTTCCTTTGTACTCTATTTAGCTTTTTATAAATGCATCCTGTGTGAGCAGCCCCATTTCCACCATAATTCGCCCATAATTCTCCTGTCTGTTTTATTTGTCAGGTGTGGTGACGGCAGCAGTGTTCAGTACCTTCTGCGTGCTGGCAGTGATGCTCCGCTTCCTTTACCAACATCGACAAGCTCAAAGAACTGCCTCACTGCAAGAAAAGGAGCACCAGCGTAGCCTTGAAGCTGCTTACAGGGCAGAGTTTCACCTTCACAAGTCCATGAGAGACAGCATGCAGGAGTACTACATCTGATGGACAGTCCGGCCCTGTAGCTTTCAGTTCTGCTCTCCTTCAGCAAACGTGTGGTGTCCAGTACGGATGCTTAGTTGGAGATTTCCTCACTTTGGGAACAGCGGAAATGTTCTGTGTAAGTAGTAGCTTGTAGTTTTCACAGTGCTTGCCCCAAGTGTTGGATTAATCAACTTTGGGTCATTAATGGGATGTAAGTGGTGTGTTAGGAGGTGTTGGTATTAATTCAGTAAATTGCCCTCTGGATAGAAGCTGATGTGGAGAGTGACGCTGTTATCTGTAGTGCATGAATGCAGATTCTCAAGTGTTAATCATACTGTTAACAAGACGAAACAAACTAAACACACACATACTGTAAGCCTGTGACCATTTTTAGGTTGCCAAAAAACATCTCGGAAGTGGCAACATTGTGAGAGGAAGGAGTTCTCATATAATACTTCAGGCTGAGGATAGTAGCTTGTCCAGGCCTGGCTAATAGTTTTACATTATTCTGCCTCATAGCATTGTTAGGAATTAAATGTGTCCATGCGCAAAAAAAAAAAAAAATTGCAGGACAAACTGCCCTTAGCAAAATAATTTTGTTTAACAAATAATCTGCTAACAGAGACCAAATTCGTTCAGTAATGTGACTTAATTCAGAACATTCGAAACATTGTGCAGAAATATTAAAGAGTTAAATGTGTTATAATGTGAAATATCTGCCATATTGATAATGGACAAATCCTACTGTAAGGGGTCAATAAGATTTTAAATTATAAATGAATGCTTTTATTCTACAAGGATACTTACATTTGATTAAAAGGGACAGCTATAAGGGTGGGAAAGTTTTTGGTAGCATTTTTGTACAGTCCTGGTTCAGATACTTGTACTTATAATAATTACATATACTGGGTAATAACTACAGTAAGAATGTACTATCCCTAAACCTACATCTAATAACTAAACTAAACCTTAACCAATTTAGTTACTTTATTTTCTTTCTTCACATTAAATACACTACTGTAAAACATGCAACCAGATTTGTATTTCAAGTAAAGTATGTTCTTTTCAATGTTCTACTCGTAATAAAATATTAAAACATAATAACATTTAAATGTTTCTTGAACACCAAATTAGCATATTATAAATAATTCAGTAGGATCAAGTGACACTGAAGGCTGGAGTAATGATGATGAAATTTCAGCTTTTACATCACAGGACTAAATTACATTTTAAAATATATTAATACATATATCTAAATTTATATTCAAAATATTTCTCTTTTTTTTATTAAATAACACCCTGGACCACAAAACCAGCCTTATTTTTGGCAATAGTCAACAATACATGGGTCAAAATATAGCTTTTTATAGCTTTTTACTTTTATGGCAAAAATCATTAGAATATTAAGTAAAGATCATGTTCCATGAAGACATTTTGTAAATTTTCTACTGAAGATATATCGCGACACATTTATGGGTAATCTGCATTACTAAGCACTTCATTTCGACAACTTTAAAGGCAATTTTATCAGTATTCAGAATTTTCTGTTCTCTCAGATTTTCAAATAGTTGCATCTCAGCCAAATATTTTCCAATCCTAACAAACCATACATCAATTGAAAGTTTATATATTCAGATTATATTTTTACCTTTCAGACACAATTGTGACTTTTTTTGGTCCAAGGTCACACTTTGATCAGATTAATGTAGCCTTGGTGAGAATAAGACACCTCTTTTTGAAACACACAAACACGGACACACACGCACAAACAATAAAAATCTTATTGACCCCCCAAACTGTTGAACCGTAATGTGAATCTGGATTGACTGAGTCCTTCGAGTTACCTGGACACATTCCTCTGTTGATGTTGTGAACTGATTGTGAAAGTTTCTTGGTATTTAGCCTCATCACACACAATGACATTACAAAACTTGTCAAAGGTCACACTAATAAAATAGCTCACAATCAAGTCCAACACGTCCCATAGAGTTCAAATCATTTACACCCGTATTTACCATTATTAATTCATGATTGGATTAATAAAACAATAATACTAGGTGTAAGCGAAGCCTGATATTATTATCTGTTTCTGTAGATCCAGCATCTACATAGTGACAGAGAAGAATTAAAGTTTGACCGAAATTACATTAAACAGTTCTCTAGAAATCAGAGACCATTCTTTTGAAATCTGACTATGGGTCGTCAGAAGAGATCAGATCACCAGGCAGATGATAATATCAGGTGTCTTATTCATTCCTGTCTGAAACGGTTAATATCACTGAACCTCCAGCATCAGTTCACAGAGTCTAAATGACACGAATAACACCAGACATCCTTCAGTGATCTGGAAAACTGAATCATCACAGACTATTCAGAGTAAGTCGTAACTGTAGCGGTTAGGTCTTTAATATTTGTTTGTAATACAAAAATCAGTATTGAATAGAAAAGGTGTCATCACGCTTATACATTTTAACTGGTTGTTGAAAATCAACCACTTCCTTGAAAAAGTCTATGAAATGAACAAACAGGTGTTAACTGTTGTTTGCTCCAGTACACAAGATAATCTTCATACAGTAAGTGGCATCATATTGTTTTGTTTTTTTATTTATGTATTATTTCTTGTTTTATATTAGTTATCCAGATGATATTTTGTTCCCAGTTAACACAAAGATAAGTGTATTATGTAGGACTGGACTGACAGATCTTTCTCTTTCTCTTTGGAAACTGAAGTGTCCTTTGATATATTTCTCTCTCAAACTATTTTGTACCTCTATTGATATCAATTATTTTAGGGGCTGTTTTGTATGAATGTAAATGTACAGCTATATTGTAAATACATGTTTAATAAAAAAAAGACTTTTTTAATCAATGGGTCTCATTTTTTGCAAGTCTGCATTACTAAGCTGAAGATGGCTTTTGAAGTTTGGAGTTTTTATGACTGCGTAATTAGGAGTATTAGTTGTAGCATTTAGGAAAAATAAGGTCATTTAGCTAAAGAGCGTTAAATAAGAAAGTTGATGTGAAAATGACTGAACTTGATCTTAGCAGACTAATACATCTTTTAAACCTCCGGTCTGTAATGCAGTTTAGTCTCATTTCACATCACAGTGCCTGTCACAGTATAATCACTTTAATTGCTTTATTTATTCACTATTCATTTCCTTCATTCACATGAAGAGAGATAATATGTTTTTTTCTCCTTTTTTCACAGAATATATTAAATAGTTTTGCAAAGATGTTTGCCAGATTTGTCAGTGGTTTAGCTTCTATCCACGTACGGAATGAACAGGCCTGAATGTGCGTGTAGACCTTTAAAGTCATTGTCATTAATATATTACATGCAGATGACAGTCAAAACATGCAGCATCGTAACCAATGCAAATAAATGTTTGCATAATTTTGTTATGGTTAATTGAACAATTTAGTCGAGCTGCATCATGCATATGCAAAAAAAGAAAGAAAAAAAAAGACGATGATGAACATTGTCTTCAGGTCTTACAATCTGCATTGTCATTGTCAAAGTTTTTTTGATGGCAAAGGTCTGTCAGACTCTCATTAGATTATGAATAGAATGTCTTGCTAATGTCTGCTTTCATTTTATTTTGATGAATTCACTCTGCCTTACAACTTCTGCTGCAGAAAACATCACCTCACCTCCACCTTTCACAGACTGCTTTACACACTTTGGGTTGAGTCTTTCCCTTAGTGTGACGATGAATATGATGATTCCTATTTGATAAATAAATCAAATATGTTTTCATCACAGTGAACTTTGGACCAGTTCTGTTCACACAACATGCTCCTCACTCAGCAAAGCTTAGTTTAACCTTTTGATTCTTTCTGCTGATGAGAGGTTTGGTCACTGCTTGTCTTGTACTCATACTTTATGTCGAGTGACTGAACTGAACAGATGAGCAGTTTCAGTGTTGAAACTGTTTATCTGTTGAAATTCTCTGCATTACCTTGTCCTTTTCTGCATTTGTCTTTTATGGGAGACCATTTTGTTTTGCTGGTCTAGAATGAGTTTGAGACATTTGTAAAGTTGCAATGTTAAATCACTGATTTGGAACAACCAATTTCTTTTCTTATGGATGAAAGGCTCATCCCTTTGGACTTCATCTGGAAAACCTGCTGTTTGAGGGATTCAGTCACTTAAGAGCAGCTCACCATCTTACAACTTTGTGAGATAATTACGGAATTCACCACTGGTGTCAGAATAATGCCAATAACTGGGAGGAATCTGTGAGTAAAACAGTTATTGCATCCCAATTCACATACTATATTCTGTCCTAAATAGTTTTTGAAAATATAATTAGTATGTCCCAATTCATAGTATGTTGAAATGAGTACTATTACTGGTAGAAACTTGAAGCGAAGTTCTCTGCTTACTCTAACCGCTAATATGCCAGCAATACACGTGAATTTGATTCAAATTACAAATGTGGGTAAAAAAAATGCTAAACTACAAACATGGCTCTCACTCTTTCTTCACAAAAAACAACACTTTTAGGACAAAGTATTATTAAGCAAATTGGAATGAAACAGTTTTTTTTTTTTTTCAAATAATATATTATAATATATGCAACTCATCAAATATTCTTCAAAAATGCTCTTTTGTTAATGTTAGATCAACTTTAAATAGGAATGGAGTGACCTCAAAACTTAGGAAATGGGTTGTTTTGTAATTTTGATATCCACTCTATATTGAAATATAATACATATTTCTAGAATTGATTAAATCCATTTTTATATCATTTTGAAGATGTAAATTGTCACGTTGGTGAATATATGTTACTCCTGTTGGCAGGTCACTTTTTAAAATTATTCAAGCAATGCTTGAGAATTCAATATGGTTTATAATGATCTTCAAATTGCAAAAGCTGTGTAATCAAATACATCTGTAGTAATCTAATACAAAGCACTGAGAGCAGCTCATGATAACGGTGTTTCCAGTGTCTTGGAGTGGCTCAGTTTGCAGTAAATGCTGTGCGTTTCATTTATAATGTGTATTTGAAAATGTAAGCACTGCAGAAGTTCAAATAAACACTCTGTATTTTAACATTTGAAAGCAAGGACATGAAATAAACATAAAATATGAATATTAACATAAATATTGAAGTTAATTAGTAATATAATTGAAGTATTAATGTAATATTATTTGAGGGTTTTGCAGTTGCACTGATTGCATAACACATAAGAAGAGCTTGTGGATGCTTTAATCTATGTAAGAATGTGTGTGATTTGCTTATGGTTGCCCGTCAAGCCACATTTCATTTACCAACCTATTTTACTTTGGCCTTATACCATTTATTGGTGTTAATAAAAGCCTGGGTGTATCAGGAAGAGGAGGGCATTTGCAGCATTGCTGATCATCAGAGGTGAAGATGGAGCCATGGCTGTACGCTTTAATCTCCAGTCCACTCTGCCTCACAGGCATCGTTTTCAACCTCCTCTTCTTTTTCTGCCTCATGCGGCCAGTCTCCGGAGTGACGCTTCGTAATCCACTGCGCTTCTTGTTAATTGTGGTGCTAGTCAATTCTACCTTTCAATATCTGGTCATAGCCGTGACCATTATTATGCTTCTTTTTGATTACATTTTCTGGCTCGAAACGGTTACCAGAGCTCTGATTTATCAATTTTTCTGCGGGAACTTCTTGTGCAATGCCTGGATCAGCATTTTCTACTACATATCAATTGTTCCTCAACATCATGCCATCTTCATCTGGATTAAGAGGAATATTAAAGCCATTTTATACAGTGGCTTCATTCTAAATCAGATAGTGCTTACCTTTTCTATATCTATGGGGGCAGTGACATATTTTTTTCTCGGGCCCATCCCGCTTAATTTTACTGCACTTGAACTGAACTCAACAGCACTAGCACAAACCTTAGAGGCAGACATGTTTTTGTTTCATGTGGCAAATTTTTCGTATTTGCTATATTGCACCTGTCCGTTGGTCACACTGATAATCTCTTGGGGCAAAACTTTTTTTTATCTGCGTGAACATATGAAAAAGATGGGACAGAGCGGCGAGTCTTTTTCCCAGCCCCAGCAGAAAAGCCAGATGCGGGTAACAGTGACCGGTATGGTGCAGGCGGCCCTGTTTCTGCCCAGTAGCCTGTGGACAGTAGCAGCTGCGATCCTCTACATTACAGGCCTCTTTGAAGAGGTGGATCCCAGCAGGTTTATCACAATGACTTTCTGCTCACTGTCCAGCTTGGGAAATCTGCTGTGTTTCGGATTCTCCCAGTCTGTGTTTCGACATGGGATTGTAAGTGTGATTAAAAAGCTAAAAGGTTGAACGCTTTGAGTTGGGATTCTTCACATTTATTTTTAATTCTGTCTGATATAAACAAACATGTTTTTTGAGATTTGTTTTGTAGGTATGTAGACTCTAATCTGTATACGTTAGCTAAGTAAAAACAAAAGTGTGGAAATTACTATTTTCAGGAAAGACTAAGAATGGTTGTAACAGATTTTTTATGTCTGTAATTTGGTTAATATTCGTTGTCTATATTTGCAAGGTGTAATATAATATCCCCATATTTGTCTGATTTACAGTAAAGTAGTTATAGCCTACAATTGATCTGTAAATCAAAAGATCAAGATGTTGTTGTAACCTACGGTAGTATCTACTTTTTGCACTTTTTATATTTTATTAAATGATTGTTGCAGATTACATTGACCTGTGAAGCAAAGCAAACCTGTAGGCAAATAGAGGCTGTGATTGTGGCTTGTCCCACAACTATGTGTCATGTGTTTACGTTGTTAAGTTTTGCCAAATCCTGCTGTACTCTGATTGGTTAGGACTGGCAGGAAAAGGCCAACACCCCTTTATTTGCATCTTCAAATCTCTTTTATGCTACATTTACTGTGTATCAAATCCTGCACATGGTAGCCTGAATTCACTCTAACCATTTGATTTTAATGAAATGTATAGTTAAATCCTTGCCTGTCTCGTCAAAGAGAGGTGAATTTGCATTGACCATACCTGTTTCATGCCCCATTAACTGTGATGGGGGTGTGTTTTACTGAGCGGCTTGTGATATGTCAATCAGAGACTGAATAAAACACATATTCAGCTATAGCTTTAAACTAAGAGAGTTTGGACTTAAATAAAGCATTTTAAAGCTTTAAAAATCTGCATTTGTGTAAGAATCTTTATAATGTTCTGTAGTATGAAGAAAGGTGGAATTGTCTGTCAGGTATGTTAGATGCATTGTTTTGTTGAAATATTGCAACTCATCAAGCATGAACATTCACATTTACATCATTATTTTACAATGAAAGAATTACAATGTTTTTCCCCCTTTTTCTTAATAAAACACTACTGTAGATATAATATGACTTGAGCTGAGGCTGATAGAAAATATGTTAAATAGTATCTATTCAGCAATGACATTGCTTGTATGTTTCACTGCTGTTTAAAATTAAATACATTTCCTTTAAAATAATAATTATATTATTTAGTAATAATAATAATCTGTTTTTTCACAGAAATAGACATACGTGACTGTAATGTTTTATTATGCTGGTTCATTCACATATTGTGGCAATTTGAAAACCAAATATATATATATATATATATATATATAGTTTAACCTAACATTGCACCCACACTGAACCTGACCCTAAGAGTAAGTATTAATAACAATGCATTACAAAATGGAAAGGTTTTCCTCTGAGTTCATATAAATTGCCTGCCGACAACAACATAGTCAAAATGATTAGTTCACACAGATCCATAAAAATGATTAAAATACATTATTTTGTGTGCTAAAGAAGTTGGCGATGTCAGTGTGCACAGAAACACTATGAATCAATGCACATATACAGCCATGTTGTCTGCCATTGTTGAGTGTGATTGTCAAGTACTCTCACCTGCATTCTAATTGTGAATGAGTTTTTAACCGTCACATTTCATTTTTACTATATGAGCTGCTTGTTGAGTTGGGAAAGCCATAGGCAAAGGAATATGTGCTAACATTTAAATGAATTAGTTTACCAATAATGCACTACAGTAAAAGAAAGTGTGCAATTGACAGTGTGCCCTGTGATCAAATGCATGTTACATTACATTAAGGAATAAATGTTGGTATTTTACTGCCTCTAGTGGTCAATTCTAAAAACTGCTGGCTATTGTAGGTTTGTGTGGGAGTTTGTTGGTAGATGCCTATTTCTCATGAAGTAAAGCTGATATAAGACAAAATATTTCAGCAGTTTCCCACAAGAACTGTGCACATACTGTACAGTGTAGTGAACTAGTCAATATTTATATCTTAATTAATCTGATTGTGGTCTATTCAGTGTGTTATAGTCATCGTGACTGTCATTATTTAACATGAGATTTGAACCTGCCACTGAAGGAAAGAATGTAAAATCAAACTTTTTAGGTGAAATTTTTCAAAAGCTATCTAAAATGTTATAGCTACGCTTGAGTGAACACAATGTTTTGTGTTTTAATGGCTGACTGCTTCCGATTATTGATTCATTTCCCACTTGCTAACATTACTTCATCATTTAATTTAGCAATTAAGAAGTGAAATGCATTTTAGGGGGTGAACTCTCACTGCTTTCATTTTATTTTAGATTATATTTCTGTATCAAATACAGAAATATGCATTAAACAAAGCCATCAGCGGACTGTAACAAATGACATTCATATAGCAAAAAATTAAATTGAAGTCAAAGGTTACCATAAACTGTTTGGATCCAATTTCTTAATTTAAGTTGAGCAGAAGAAAGAAACTCTTACAGGTTTGAAACAAACGGAAGGTGAATAAATTATGTCAGAATTATCATTTCTGAGTGAACTATCCCTTTAACAGAACCCATTTTTGTAATGCAGAAAATGAAAATGTTGCAAGTGGCCAATATTTTCTCTCTGTCATTGAAGCTAATTATGCAGGGACGGCTAATGAAGATGTCTTTCTCTTATAAACCTCCGGTTATTTCATAAATACTCTGGCTTGAAGGACAATTTTGGCTTTTATCTAATTATCTGCCTTATCCCTACCCAATGACAATCCAATAAAACTCTGTAATTGTTCCCTCTGGGTGCAGGCTAACACTCAGTAAATCATTTAAACTCCAAATATAACTTGGAGAACAGGAAATACTGTAGTCTCTAAGTCAGTCTGCTTTACAGTGGCACAATTAAAGAAGTATAATGAGCTCTTACTTTACTGTTTTTTTTTCCTCAGGTGGTTATTGGCCCACCCCATAGATTAAAATGAAATAATATATATATATTTTTAAATATTTGTAAAATATGATGAAATAAGATGGGAAATAATATAGTTTATCAGACGTGCTGGTCCTTAATGGGCCCACTTAGAATTAGCATAAGGGCCTTCATCACTGGGCTGCCGGCACAAGGCCATTAAGAGTTTTCTCTCATATTGTGATGTACATCTAAGTGTAATGGATTATTGGAAAAGAAGGGTGCAAACTATCAGATGCTGATTGGATTGTAAAATATGGGCATTGCACCAAAAATAAAGGCTGCTGAACTCACGATCCTGTCATTTTAACTGGAAGATCCAGCTATAGCCATTGGAACTCAAAAGAAATATACAGTATGAGACATGTGGAAAAAAAAAATACACGTAACAGGTGTTGTACAGCGAGGTGCAAGATCCAAAAAAAAAAAAAAAAAAATATGTGGAAGTTAACTGAAAATATTTAAATTGCTTAAAATGTTCACTTAATTTACAAAATACAACATTTTAATTTGACCTGATTTAAAACTGCTGAACGTGGGCTTAGAATAAATCGGTATAGCTCACTGGTTATGTACAACAGGGAAAATAAGTATTGAACATGTTATGTTTTTTCCCTGGGAATAACATTTCTAAAGGAGCTGTTCACATGGATTTGAGATTTGAGAATTTACCAGATTTTGGTAAAAACCCAAACATTACAAACATAAAAATAAAACTAAACAAAAAAATCTGAAAAATGAGTTTTATGTGTGATAACAATGAAATGACACAAGGAGAAAGTACTGAACTACTGAAATATTTAATACTTTATATAAAAGGCTTTTTAGTGATGGCAGCTAAAAGACGCCTCTCATATGGAGTATGAAGTCACATGCATTGCTCAGGTGTGAGTTTCAACAGACTTCAACAGAGTGTAAAACTCTTGATGGTTCTGTGAGTCTCGTCTATCAAATCTGATCTTTAATTTGTATTTTATATTGGATTCAAGTCAGGTGATTGGCTGGGCCATTCTACAGCTTGATTTTCTTTCTCTGAAAGCATTTGAGAGTTTCCTTGGCTGTGTTTTGGATCATTGTCTTGCTGAAATGTCCACCATCCATCTTCATCATCCTGCTAATGTAGATGTTGGACTGAAGCAGCTAATATTATTTACAATGATGAAGGGCAGAGGGTTGCTGAAGAACTACTGAGAGATTTCAGCTGTTGTCTGGGCTTTGACTGCCCTTCTAGGGAGGTCCTTTCTTCAGGTGTTCAATACTTTTTTCCTGTGTCGTTTTATTACACATAACTTGATTTATCAACTAATTGGATTTGCATATATGGATATCTTTGGTTGTTACCAACATCAGGGGGAAAATTCAAGTCAACAGCACCTTTAGAAATATGTTTTCTGAGAAAAATGATGATGTGTTTCCCCGCTGTATTTATAAGTTGTGTGGTGCTATAGTGCTTGCACACAGCATAAGTTCCTTCAATTATCAATGTAACCATAAGCCCAGCTCACACTGTCTGAATGTCAGACTGCACGAACATGGCTCTCATGTCACACTGTAAGATCTCAGCTGTCATAGTGTCAGAATGAATGTCAATGAAGAGGCGCCAAAACAAACACCGGCAAAACAGTAACCCTTTAGTGCTGGCCCCACATAAGCACCCTCACCTAGCCCAAAGGAAACACTCACTAGGCCCACAGTGTGTCTGCATTATAATCTACAACAATAAAAATATATACGTTTCAGTATAAAAACTTTTCAGTTCAGCAATTATACATCTGGAATTATTTCTTTTCATAATACCATTCCAGCCTCTGGCTTTATTTACGGCGAGGACCAATTGAGTGTTACTGAGAATTGATATAAACACCTGCTGTTAGCAAACAGGATCACTAAAGAAACACAAAACTACTTATTAACAGAGGCGTTTAGCGTCAATTCTTCAGTTAATCACTTAATTATCTCATTAACTTTATCAATGTGTCTTTGTTTTTAATCTGTTTTTAATCATTAAAAAAAAAAAACATTATTTGAGGGTGCAACCGGATGAAAACGCAATGTTGAAGTTTCACCCTTTTCATGGTTGACTCAATGTTAATTTAATGAAGGTCTGCCTCTCTATATGGGCTTCAGTCTCAATAGCAGGTAACAACATTTAAAATAGGTCAGATTTTAGTTGTGTGCGAGGTTTTTAAGTGTTAAAAGAATGAAACAAAATTTACAGTACTAGGAAATGTGTATTCACAAACAACACAATAAAACAAGAAACCCAGTCTGTTGAACGCAGTTCAATGTGCCATACCCTAAAAACAGTTCAAAAATCAAGGTATCAAAGTGATAGTCCACCAGAGTATATACAATCCAAAACAATCATAATGCGCACGCTTCCAAGAGTATTTGGAAAGGTAAGTTCAGACAAAGGAAACTCCATAATCCAGAAAAGTATGAAAGCTATTATAGCTCTCTTGTATTGGCCATGTTGTTCTCTGTTTTTTGTTTCCTGCTTTTTGTTAGATTTCGGGAGATTTTATATTTTCTTCCTCCACACAGTTCTTAAAGACATACACACACTAAAATGTTAAGAGGAATAAAATGGACTGACATCACGGTAAAACATCTCTCTGACAGTGTCACTCACATACAAGTCTTTAATACACACAAATCAGGGGAGGGGCCATTTCAAATGTTCATTTTTTAATTTTCAAATCAAAGGGGGACCTGCCCATCCACGGCCAGTGTGGGTCTAGTGAGGGCTTCCTGTGGGCTAGGTGAGGGCTGCTCATGTAGGGCCAACACTAATGGGCCAACATTTTGCCAATGAGCAAACCCTCAAGGGCCCTGCACTCACAGCCTTTTCTAAGCCTGAATGGGCTAGCCCACACCAGGCCTTCATTGGATTGTCTATTGTGGGCTACTCATACAGCCCACAGTGAGTCCGCAGCTGTAGGTCATACCCGGGCTAGTCTGCATTGGGCCTGTTTAGATTTTAGATTTGGTGTGGGCTGGTCGCACCTCACAGTGCCTGCAAAACACCTGCATAGGCCCTGCACAAGCATGTTTGCTGGGGTAACTGATATGAAACAGCTAAAGAGCACATTTGGCTTTATCATGATCTGTCCTCTGAGAGCAGTGAAGCAGTGCAGTCAAGCACTTCACAATAAAACTGTCAGTGATCACAATGATTACTCTTCTCTTTCCTGACCATTATCTTCATGTGATTTCACATGAGTCAGTGGCCACTAAGGATTCAACAACCACTGTGGGTAATTAACTTCAAATGTAGATGAAGGGGAGGTGAGGATGGTTTGTCTGTAATCTGCTTTACTGTGATGAATTGGACTCAAATCAAGCCAAACCAGCAGCGTTTGGGTTTGATAGATGAAAGTGGAGAGAGTGTGAATATAAAGGTGTGATGAAACTGATCTTTTCTCTCATATTGTGATGTACGTGTAATGGATTATTGGAAAAGAAGGGTGCAAACTATCTATCAGATGCTGATTGGATTTTAAAATATGGGCATTGCACCAAAAATAAAGGCTGCTGAACTCACAATCCTGTCATTTCAACTGAAAGATCCAGCTATTGCCATTGGAACTCAAAAGAAATAGCCTATACCATTTGAACATGACACACAACAGGTGTTACAGCCAGGTGCAAAATAATAATAAAAAAAAGATATATGGAAGTAAATTATGAAAATACTTCTATTGCTTAAACTATTTAACTCAACTCAATTTTATTTCTAGAGCACTTTCAACCAACCACAATGAGTACCAAAGTGCAGTACATAAAACACAAAATACATGCAAACAAGCAAGGAGCCAAAATACATAAACTCACAACACATGATTAAAAGCTAAAGAAAATAAGTGTTTTCAGTGACCTTTGAAATGACTCCAAAGTAGATGTTCTTAAGGAGAGTGGAAGATCGTTCTAAAGTCTTGGAGCTACTACTGAAAAAGCTCTATCACCTCGACATTCTCACTTAATTTACAAAATACAACATTTTGATTTGACCTGTTTAATTAAAAAAGGAACACTTTTTATTAATTAGTGGCTTATTTAGCAATGTGCACAGCTAGTGCTCAACCTTAGCAAAGCACATGCCCTTTTTGTCCTTTTGTTGTTTTTTCTTTATTAAATGAATGCTACTGGTCACTCTCCTTCTGCCTCTTTTACAAATATATTTATTTACAATATAAACTAATTAAAGATAATATAGTATGATGTCACCCTTTTGATGATAGACAAATTGCACATTTGCACACGTCAGCTGGACAAATATCAATTAATATCCTCATGAGTTTGACATAAAGCGACCTTAGCGATCGTCGTCAGTTAGGAATGGGCAGACTAACCACCAGAAAATAGGAAGTGCGACACCACCCGGACTTTGAAGTGATTGACAGACAGCTAAAATGAAGTGAAGTTACCCAAAGGGGCTGAAAACAGAAGGAAATGGGAGGAAAGCAAAACTTCCAAAGGTAACCAACTTTTTTGTGACACCATATTAAAATAGTGTAGCATAAAACACCTTGGAGCGGTTCGTTTGTAGTGAGAACATCATCCGAACTAAAACAGACCCAACCGCAAAAAGTACTGTGCCTTTTTGGACTAATCCAGCTGGCGTAGTCCGATGCGCTGTACATTATGGAATGTGGAGGAAAAATATTTGTTGACAGCGCTTCACCAACAATTTTAAACAGAGAGAGAGGGAAAAACATTACCTGATGGATCGTTTGTAATATTTCCGGAAGATGACCATGTCGCAGTTTAGCTAAATTAATTCACACCTCCTCCTGAAGTGACTTGCGATGTGCCTTCGCCGTTTGCAATGCATTAAAACATTGTTTTGCAGCCGCGCTTCATTCTCGAAATGTATAGTTTGTCTAATGTGATGTATACAAACTATATAGTATACTATGACCAGGGATACTATCAGCCAGCGCAGTCGTCCCTCCATAGTAAAAATCGACATTTTGTGTCTGCCGGTTTGTTTACTTGCAGGAGTTCCATTGGCATTTTCCCGCACGTTAATTCTGACCAATCGAAAAGCAGTTTAGGAAATACGTTCAATAACATCTGGCCAATGAGTGATGAGGATTTTGTCAGATGACTGCATTTTGGTTCTTTTCAACTGGTTCAGACCAAAGCAATCAGTGTGGTGTGAAAAGGATCCAAAAACGGCAGAAAAATAATACAATGTATCATTTGTTGCCCTTGGTCTGGACCAAATGAACCGAACCACAGATGTGAAAGCACCCTTAGTGAAAAAAATTCCAGAAAAATTCTATTTTCATTTGACATTGAAAAAAATATATTTAAAAAATAGAGACTTTTAAAGCTCTTTTATTCACAAACAATTAAAAGTCAAACATATAGACTAAATATATAAATACAAATAAAACATTCATTTATTTTAATAAATTAAGTAAAGAGCTTATAAAAGTGAAAGTAAATTCCAGACATCATCTGTCATATCCAGAGGTGTTTATAATAATCTAGCCTACATTTTTATATACATTTAATAATAATAAAAAACTATTAATTGTATTTTTAGTCATTTGAATATCATTTAAATTGAAATGACTTGAACAGCTTTGTACCTAAATAGATGCCGATTGTGTTTTTGTAAGATCTCCTTAGACAGGCTGCATAACAGCAGTGCATAATAAAGACCCCGGTAAATGAAGTTCTATTTCATTCTTTGTTTGAGGGCAAAAAAGAAGTTTGAAAAGGCTGAGTGATATACTGTTTTCGAAAGCTAACTTTAAACAGTTAGAATAGAAGTGTGTGGAGTGGAAGAGTCTTTATCTCAAAGAAAATACTGAGACAAAACCTTTTTTTTTTTTGTAGCTACAGCAGACAGAACTGTGAAGCCAATACTAACCTAAAAAAACTGTTCAACTGTGAATTTTTATATATCATGATCACTAAACTGCACATTTGTGTCCCAGGTAAACGATCTGCTGAACAGCAATGCTAGTTTCACGTATCACTCAGATATCCATTAATGTGTCAGATGCTGAAAGCTCAATAAATGTGAGCTTTCAGAAAATAAATATAGTCTCAAAACAAGCACCATGCATTAGGGATTGTGCTTCAGACTGAATTCACACATAAATTTGGGTGTGCAGTGATCGGAACATCCAGGACTTAATAAAAGGATTGGTTAAAAGAGAGTCTGGCTCAGTGTATGATACATGCGCTATTATTTGTTCCGCTACCTGGAGAGAAAAATGGAGGGGATAAATTGATTTCCCCCTATGTTAGAAATTCATTATTACCAAAACTGGTGAATGAAGAAGTGACAGGCTTTTAAAAAAAAATTTCAACTAATAATAGCAGAAGCAAAATGAGAGTTGGATATGGATCAGATATCCTTATTATTTTATACATTCTCTATATGCAATTTAAACTACAAGACTTCAGAGTAGACCAGCTCCAAAAATTTATGGCAGAATTATAAGAATACTTTTTAAAAAGAAACTTGTATCATTAAACTTTGATTTGCTCCATGTGGTGCAATTTCCAGCTGTCTTACTCTAAAGTGATTCTGCAGTAGACAAATGAATGTGCAACAAATCTTTCTTTGATTTTATAGACTATAACAGCATAGCTCCATGAAAGTGCTGTCTGCAGCTCTCGTAACAAGAACTTTGATAAACAACAAAAGATCAGGTGGACGTTTCTGCTTTCTTTGGTGAGGAAACTGCCTGCTTACACTGGACGAGTTTGAGTTAATTTAATTTGGTCAGTCACTGTTTATTTTTGTGTACACATGCTGTCTAGGAATAGTTTTAAGGAATAATTTTATTTAAAGGGTTTGTAATGTTGCTGTTTGACATCAACAAAGATCTTTGAAGTTATAAAACACAAAAGTCAAACTCAAATGGAGCTGTTCTCTGCTTTTGAACTTCAAATGCTTTAGTTTTAGCTTTGATTCAATTCATTTAAAGTAAACTGTGTGTATCTGTTGTGAACAATATATGTATAAAAATGATTGCTGTTTTCCATAGACATTGGCATGTTTTTTACAAACCACAAAGGTTTTGTTTTGCTTGTAAATATGTGTATTCAAAAGCCTGCAACCTAGTCGTTATTTATTGAAAACACTGATGTGTTGATCTTTGACAAGCAATTGTCTTTCTGTGGCTCAGCGCCAGCCATTTTGGAAAAGCAGATTTGAATTTAGCAACTGATCACAGACTGATCACTCTAGTGTGGTTGTATGTGTCAAAGGGTTAATATTACCAAGCTTCCTCTGTTTTATTTACAGAAATGTCACAGGTTGTAGCTAAGATATTGCTAAGTGTAAGATGTTGACTCTAAGTTGTAAGATGTTGTAGTAGATCTACCCACGGCACATCTCCAGATGCTTAGCTTTTTCTGGAGAGAATCGCAAAGCTGTATCTTTCTCTTATAACTATAAGACTTTTTGGAAAAAAGATTGATGCAGTACTACTCTATAGGTACTCGAGATTAATATTATATGAGCAAAAAGAGCATGATTTTACTAGTGTTTGGGGTATGAGATTATTCACTAGAGAACCAGTATTACATAATTTTAATAACAAGCAGAGTTCGTCTGTAATTGACCTAGTTTTATCAAGTCATGCTCATTGTAAAATGGCCTTTAAAGTTTGAAATCATATACTTCTCTTTTGTAAACTGCACCAAAAGGAAAATAGACAAAATATATAAAACATATATATATATATATATAATATGTATCGTATTATTGAATGAAACATGCTGTATCACCAAGTTATAGGAATCCTGTTTGAGGGGTTTTAATAGGTTTGCTCTCAGGATTTCGCATGAGGCGCTCATGTAAGCATGTGATGAGTCTGTGAGTGACAGTCAATCACTGTTTAATCAGTGATGCCCACCGAGTGTCAGGGCTTTAAAATGACCACCTCTTACCAGGATTTATCAAGCGTGACTCTCACGCCGTAGCCCTAATGCCACTCAGATCTCATGTAGAGAGATGTCCTCATTTGTCACTCAAGCAGAGAGTGGCAGTGGTGCCATGCAGAATCCAAATGAAGAGGCTCAGAGCACATTGAGTGCATTTAAAATAATAGTTTAAATGGGCAAATTTGTACACAATAATACACAATATAATTTTAATAATAAAAGAATTTCTCAAATTTTCTCCAACTGTGTTTCAACACCTATCTTTAATCTGCTTCGTCATGCTTTTCTCTCCATTTATAGTTATTATGTTCAACCGTTTCAAACAGACCATCTGGGAATCTCTAATGGGGGTTTTCCTACTATCTAGAGGTATGCTTATATGGAAATTTGCTGACCTGTATAATCACATAACACACCCCAAGCAAAGCACATCCCAGTGGTCAGCACTTATAGCCTTAAAGAGCGTTCTGTCAGCAAAAAGAGGAGCGAAAAAAAGGCAAACAGACAAAGGTCAGGTTTTTCTTTCCCCTGTAAGCCTATACAGAATGCACGAAAAGCCCTCTTGTGTGTAGAAGTGTTTTGATGAGAAGCATCTTAATCGTGTTATTGAAAATATTGAGAATATTTACTGAGAATATTGTACCTTTGGCTATTACAAACAGTCCCATATTGTGTTCTATGAGAAGACATTGCTCATATATTAATGACATTTCAGTGTAGTCAGATATGAGTTTTGATTTGCTGGAGGACATTCTTTCATGGTCATAAAAATACAAAGTAAACAAAGATATCAAATGAACATAGAAAGAAAGAATCTTGTGAATCCTTCTCTTTTTATATTTGTAAATATTTTAATATATGGGCACAGCTTTTAATCATTTTGATTTTGTGTTTATTTCTTATAAACACTTCTTATATAATTATTTTGTGATTATTTTATGATTCTTTTTAATCCTCTTTTTTATGTAAAGCACTTTGAACTACCAAAAATGTGCTGTATAAATAAACTTGCCTTATCTTGCCTCATTCACACTGCAGAATAAGTATTATTTATTAGGCCTAGATGGAAATACATGCAATGAGTTCATTACATGCCTGAAGAATGAAAACGAATGCATGATCATAAGCCGTGCTGCAACTTTCATGTTCTGGCAGCCCTTTTATATTTATCAGCCTACAAAACAAACATATTCTCAGCAGAAGTGAACCAAACATTTCACAGTACATTCCTCTGGGTCCACAGGAAAAATTATGCAATGAAACAGCTGCCCAACTAAAATCACCAGCCTCCCAAAACTTAAATCGCTCTCAAAGCTTCATGCTGAGAGACCATTTATAGAGCATTTGGAGATATTTGTGAAGTGAAAACCTACTCAGTCCCTTTTCAGACTCAAGAGCTTATGTGTAAACACTGTCTGATTGAGACGGCGATCTGCAGATATCCCTGCAGTACCGGAGAAAGTAAACATGCTTTACAGTAAAGAAGTTGAAACAACATGAGAGTTGAAGTTCCAAAACTTAACAAAGCGAGAGGCGTTCTGAATGGCACAGAGTTCGGTTGTGGTTTAACTTCTGAGAGATAATAAAGGGAGTACGTTCACACAGGGATATTATAAGCCTTATTGATGTGCGCCTGCGTTTCACATCAGTGCAGCTAAAGGGAGTGAGAGAATTCATCCCTATGATGTGCTGCAGTTACAGATTTCAGAGCAAAACAGGGGAATTGTTTGTTTATATTTAGTCTATTTCAATGGGCTTAGATGAGGACAGAGTTGTCGCTTGAATTCTTGGGGCTCTCAAACACACACTTTTAACATGTTTACTGCTTCATCACAGAGCCCAGGACAATGATACACGTGTAAACATCACAGCAGCAGGCTTTGATGTTGTTGTGACAAAATGACAGCTGCCCAAAAGAGTTTCCATCTGTTGTTCAACTGAGTTGCGTTTAAGGTTGGGTAAATCTGCTTAAAGTATGGCTGAAGAGTACAGGAAAAACTCTTATTGCAGCACTGCATTAATAATGGTGCATATTGTTGTGAAGTTTCATTATAGTTTAATGGTTATGTTTTCCCCATCTCTGTAATGAAAATCATCGAATTTGTTTATATTTGTGAATGTCAAAAGCAACCTTCTTAATGTCTTTATATTTTATGCTAGGCACCATGCAAAAATAATACTAATTATCTTACAAAATTAGAGGGTGTAATTGATCTTCAAGGTATTTACAGTCAGTTAAACCTTAAAGCAAAAAGCACCTGAACACATGCCTAACTGTACTTTGAATAAACAAGCCCCAAAGTCATTCAGTGATCATTCACTCTCTCGCTCAATCTCCATCTAATATTAAACATTATGAAGGCAGATACTGAAATATATCATTCTCTTCATTTGATCCTTACTTACCAGATTAAACCTCAATAGATTAAACTAGTTAATTGGACTTGCACTTGAAATACTTTTGTGTTAGTTTAAAAAATGAATGTTTTTAATAATGACTGTATTTATTTTTAAACAAGTCATATTACAGTATTAATGCAATAAAGGTACTGTACCTAGGTTCACATAGCAGACTTAAAGGGATAGTTCACCCAAAATGTACTCACCATTTACTTTCCCTCAAGTGATTCCAAACTTTGAGTTTTTTTCTTCTGTTGAACACTAAAGAAGATATATTTCTTTTAGACCAGTTCGCATCATTGTATCATTACTGCATATAATGGTAACAATAATAATTTATATGTTCTAAATGTAAACAAATAGCAGAGTTAACCCCACAGCTGTAACAACATTGGCTCGCAGAAACGATATCACTTTCAGCCACAAAATTTCACTCTTGTGAACACAACAGTCATGTACAGTTGAGTACAGAGAGAGAGAGAGAGAGGAGATATAGAAAGAAGGAGAGAAAGAGAGAGGGACAACATGAAGCCTCAAAATAGTGTAGTATTTTGAAGCTTTACTTTTCACAGAATTTAAATAGAAAAGTGTTACTTCTATTATTTCACTGTAATCTCTACATCAGAAATTAGTTATGTAATCATGTAGAATGATCACATGCACATTCCCACTGCATTCCAGCTTTTGAAAAAAAAAAAATAGCCACAGTACTTTTACAATGCAATCAACCCATTTTCAGAATTATAATACATAATCTGACATTGTGACTATCCACTATCAAATTATATTCTCATAGCATAACTATTGAATTTAAGCATACATTTTCTGTTAAATTAGTATGCCAATAAATTTTTATTTATTAATATACAAGGTGTCTAACACACAATATCCAGTTATGTAATTGTGTGTGTTTTAGCCAAGAGAAGCATTTCATTTTTGGGCTTCAGTTGTAGCACTGAGACCATCTCATCTCACAGAGCATCAGAAGTAGTGAAATGGGGACTGTCTGACAGGAAGAAAAAGTACATATCAGCCAATTTCATGCACATTAGCAAGAGGAATGAATTTTTACTAGCTCTGCAGTGGGAATTTTAAGCACCAGTCTGGAAAATGCATTAGTAAGCTTCACAATAAACCACACAATTTTCTGATATATCTGCACATTAGCTGTTGTCAGGGCTCAGTTGCATTAGTTCTGTCATTCTGATTGACCGAAAACTCTCTGAAGCCTTTTACTAAACCAAAAGTGATTTCAGTGGCTTCGTTAACATGCACCTTTTGTTTAGATAAAAATGTAATCTTTCTGACTAATAAATCTGAAAAAAAGTTTTTACTTCAGTGTTAAGTGATTGGGTTGATGTGTGTTTATATATGTATGATGAAGACCATGTAGGTCGAAACGTTACATAAAAAAAAATGTGAGAGCTAAAGTGGCAGTGTGCTGATTTTCTTTTGATCACTGCATCTTTTGCCACTGTGTTTGTTTTTGATCGAGCACCTGCCTTTGAGAATCCTAGATGTGCGCACATTTCTGTCTCTTGGTTGTTTATATATGTATCACACGCTTAAACTGGATTAGATATTTGGACATTGGCACTCACAATACAGACAATACAGTGTTTCCACAAACTGTTCTGCTTTCATCACTTCTTTTCTTTGGTAAAGACTTAATATTTATCTATTTGGGGAGATGATGAGCCCATAAGGTTTTGTGTTGTGCTGCAGAAAATATGCCCATTCCTGTGGCCAGAGCAGTCTGTGGGTGAGACTATAAAATAAGCATTGAAGGAATGCTGTTCTGCTCCACTTCACAAGTAAAAGGAGAATTTTGAAATATGTCATTTATGACACTTCACTCTAAAAAATCTGGGTTGTTTCATCCTAAATTTGGTTAAAATATGCATAAACTCAACAGCTGAGTTAACATTTTAATTAAAAAAATAATGACTCAGTGGTTGGGTTAATCTATATTTTTCCCCAAATTTGGTTAAAACAACCCAGCTTTAGACAAAACAACAGCTTGTTACATATGTTGTCATATATGTCGATTTCCAGTTTTCAGTGAAGTGTTTACATTCCTTTTGAATGGATTAGAACATTTCTACACCTCCAATGCTGTCACAATTTCATTCAGATCAAAAACTGAATTTCAGTAAGATTGAAGCATCAGTTTGATTACTAACAGAATATTTGGTTGCATGTAAAGGCAATCATTATCTTTGAGAATCGCACAGGTGTACAATATCAGATGACATCTGATGCGAGAAATCCAAAATAAAAAAATAAGATTGGATCAGCTCCCCAAATCAGTCCAATAGAGTCACTGAAAGGTCACATTTTAGGGCGTAATTATTCAGATATATTTCTGGACAGATTCAATTTCTCTTGGATAATGTTCTTGCCAAAGGCAAAGACTGACATTGTCGAAGCAAAAGTGCATAAAATGGTGGTAAGAAATGGAAAAAATGACATGCTCAGAGTTATATTCAAAAATGTCTCTTTATAGTTATTTTCTACTATGCCTGATTGCAGAGGTGCTTTGATATTTTAGATACTAAACACACTATGCATCTCTCATCGTTGCAGCTAGGAAATGTCTCGTAGGTGAGTTTTATGAATTGGTTATTGGATTTCAAAGAAACTGCAAAGTGCTGTAGACCTAATCAATACCATGTATAAGGTTGTTTCTCCAGCTACATGCCTTTGGAGACGCATTTACACACACTCCAATTAATTCCCAAAACAAAGTTCAGCTGAATAGTCAATATATCATACTGGATCTCACGTGTGGACGCGTGGTGCAGTGCAGTCATTCTGCTCTGCAACTCAAGAGGGAAATGACTTTGTCAGTGAAAGGAAACGGAGGTCAGAGTGTCACCCAGGAGTTAAACAGCTCCTGAGATCCTGTGCAGCACTAATGAAAGGTTTCACCCTCCCTTCATTCTGCAGAACAGCCTCAATATTATTGGTCCCTCTGAGTGAGCACAGAAAGGATTTTAACACATATTGGGGGCAGTCTAGTGTGCAAAACAATCAGAATCTTAGTCTGGGGAAAGTGACTTGAAAAATAAAGAATCACTATGCATTTTTTTCTGCACTGATAAGCCAAGAAGTTTGAATTTATAAGACTCTGCAACTGGATGGTCTTTGGTCTCAACCAAAGAGAGCAACTTGGCCCAGTTTTTACACACTGTCGGGAGGAAATTTCCATTTAAATGATTACTGATCCCTACAGATAGAGGAGGAGAACAGAGGGTTTCTCTGCAAGGTCACAGCTACTCAGCCATGGTGTGTCAAAGAGAACAAACACATGCTGTAATTGATTTGACTGCTTCCCGTGTGGCTAAACTGAAGCTCACAGGTCTGAAGATTTATAACCTAGTGTGGTTGTCACTCACTTGACTAATTATGTTTGATAGTAAATGAAAATATTAGGGCATGATGGACTGGAAGACACTTAAGGTCAGTCTGAATTTTTGCAGAGACTCAACACTGGCAACTAACAAGACTAATGTAAAATCAATAAAAATGTAATAGATAACAGTAGTGCCTATGATAAAATTAACTTTTCGAATATATTACAACATTACAACAGATTGTGGCGTCAAGTGAGTCTTAACAAGTTTGCAATTTATTTGTTTAATCAACCTCAAAACGTTTGTTCAAAACATTGACTCAGTTGGGACAGAAAGAAAACACTCATTTGCTCTCAGACATTTGTTGATTCTTTTTCTATTTTGTCATTTGAGAAATTATTTATTATTATTATTATTATTATTATTATTATTATTATTATTATTATTATTATTATCCACATAGGAATACAATATTCAGGTGGACTACAAATTAGCCAAGGTCAACAAGACCTTGCGTGTTTGTGCATGTTTGTGATTAAACTGGTTGTGGGAATGAAATTATATATGCAGAGAAACAAAGAAAATTACTACAGGTATAACAGTAAAGAACAGTGACAATGATGATAATAACAGTATTGATAATAAAAAGAAAAAAATGAGGCTGGAGGATGAAGAAGGTGGTAATAGTAGTAGTGCAAGACACACATTTATTGTGAACCAAACACTAACTCACATTGTGAACCACATGTTGAATATTTTGGTTATTGTCCAATGTAAACTGCATTAAACAATTATTTTCATTTATTTTTACTGCATTGATTTGCCAGAACATTCACTGATTAATCAAGATCAGGTGGATAGAAAAATGTATTAAACTGAACAAGTACAGAGAGGCAAATTAAAAGTCTGATATGAATAGCATACAAATATCAAATGAAACAAACTTTGTTGTAAATGTGTCCTGTGAATGTGTGTGTTTTGTACTAAAACCACTGAAAACACACCAGAATGTTTGAAAAAAGAACATTTCTGATGATCTGTTTTGAGATAAGTACTAAAATTTTTTGCTTGTAAAAATCGCACAAGGAATGAAAAAATAAACACTATAATCAGGCAATTTTAAATATAATAAGCATTTTGCATTCACAGTTTATAAAGCATATCCACTGTCAAACACAGCTCAACCCAGCTTTGGAATGGGCAGATTTCTTTTTCATTCCTGGAGTGTGTGCTTGAAATCATGTCTTGGCTGTTGTTGTCCATCACTGAGCCAAAACAAACAAAATAGATTACCAGTCACCGGCCTTTAGCCATTTGACTCGCCACTTATTTACATTCTCCTTTTGTCCCTACAGTTTAGCCCTCAAAGACGCTAAGGAATCTTTATGAGACAGAGAAAGTGAAAAGAAATTAAATGAGAGTGGAGAGGGATTTAAGAGAATGAACTGAAAAAATACACAAGAAATATGATAAAGGAAAGGCAGACAAATATATAATTAATGGGGGAATGGACTATATGCATTATTCCTTCACAGGGCACAAAGGATAATAAACTACAAACACATTTAAAGCAAAAATACTGAAAGTTGAATGTGATGGTTTTAATCAGTTTAGCAAAAGATTAAATCAAGACCCTGTCAAAATATCACATTTTATTCCGAAATAATACAACTACAGAAGGGAATACACACACCACACATGAATTTGAATGTGAATTAAAATGATATTAACCAGCTGAATGTGATGAGGAACCAGTGCACCCCCTATTGGGTGTATCATTATAACAAGCTTTTGCATTGTAGCTGTTGCTGATGTTGTTTGTGACCTATATTGATCTTCCAGATTCTGTCAATGCTGGAAAGCAGAGAAGCTGATGATAAGGTTGTAGTGATTATGGACAAGGTGAACTGAGAAATTACACTCAAATAAACTTTAGTTCAACCCAGTAAAATATATATGCTTAATTAACTGGAATATTATTTTACCAATATTCAAAATGTATACACATATTGGTTAACAAATCAGTACTGTTTAAGTACTGAGTACTGACAATACAATATTGAAAGTGCTTTAAAAGGTTTGTGGAAGACAAACTTTGAATACATTCTTACATTCTGCATGGACTTTAATGAATAATTTTATTTGATTGATTGATTGATTGATTGATTGATTGATTGATTGGATGGATTTATTATTTTAAATTGCTTAATTTGTGTGTACATGTATGTTCTATTGTCAAAACAGCCCATGTGTCATCAGTGGTTCAACCATAATTTTATGAAACTCCAAGAATACATTGTGTGCTAGAAAAAAAAAAAAAACTACTTTATTCAACAGTTTCTTCTTCCCTTCAGCTTCAGTTTAAGACATGTCTCCATGAGAGCACTACATGTCACACTGCTGACAGAAATCATTAACACAATCATATAATTTTCCCTAAACACTAAATTCTACATTCAGGTCATTACCAACAACAACATACTGTTAGTAATGTTAAAACGTATTTCAAATAATGAACACCTTGTTGCAAATTTAGAAGTGGCAACATAAATTCTTTGCACAATTTCCCCACTAACAGCCAATCAGAGTCTGTCTAAATGCTCTTGGATTAGAGAATGAGGGATCTTTTTCTTGGTAATCACTGTAAACACCCGTCTAACTGATGAGAATGACATTCACAGAAACGCTACAAAGCTGTTATGATCTCAAAACACTGCTTTTCTGATGTTGTAAACTTGCTGTGCAGAGAATTTCAGTGCTATGGTGTTTTTTTTTTTGTTGTGTTTGTTTGTTAGTTTGTTTATTTATTTATTTTTTTCTTTAGTTTTTTGGTGTGTTTTTTTTTAGCACTGCCAGTTTAATTTTATATATTTATAATGTCATATTCATCTATATTGTTCAACTCTATCCAATGCATTTCTATTAACACTCACTGTGCATTTCATTTGCAGGAAGCAACACAGTGTTTTGCAGATATTTTGACAGTTTTGAGTCTTGACTATAAATATATCCTTTCATGTTCCATTAAAAAAATAATGCAGATTTTGGAGTGAAATGATGGTAAACTATTTATTTATTTATTTATTTGTTTGTTTGTTTATTTGTTTTGTGGTACATTTTTTAAGGGGCATAGTTTTCAGTTAATGCTAAACCTTGAATTAGCCAGGAGCTACGCTCCAAAAAATATTTTTGCTGCTTGTTCAAACTACTTACTCAAAATGAGCTGAATCAACTATTATGTTCAATATGTTTTCTAATTGTTTAAAAAAACAATTAAGGCTGCACGGTGGCTGGCTCAGTTGGCGTTTCTGTGTGGAGTTTGCATGTTCTTCCCATGTTCGCGTGGGTTTCCTCCGGGTGCTCCGGTTTCCCCCACAAATCCAAAAACATGTGATATGGGTTAATTGGGTAGGCTAAATTGTCCATAGTGTTTGATTGTGTATGGATGTTTCCCAGTTATGGTTTGCATCTGGAAGAGCATCCGCTGCGTTAAACATATGCTGGATAAGTTGGCGGTTCATCCGCTGTGGCGACCCCAGATTAATAAAGGAACTAAGCCGAAAAGAAAATGAATGAATGAAAAAAACAATTAAGTTAACTTAATTGATTTGTGTTGGGAAAGCATGAAGTAATTGTATGGAACCCAGCATTTTTTACAGTGTAGAATGTGTAAGAAAAGGTATTTAACCACAGCAGTTCTAACGAAACGGTTACTACGTAAGTCTCGTTCCCCGAGTAGGGGAACAGAAATGCTATGTGGAAAACTTCCACTATGGGGATTTCGCCAGAAAGCCAATCATCTGAAGAGTAATAAAACGGGCCAATGAATTGGCAGCTCCAGCGCATGCAGCTGGCAGCAATCACAATCAGTTGTGTATAAGAATGCCAGCCACGCGTCGCTAAGCACCTTTTCTAGCTGAAGAAACCGAACGCAGCTGTCAGCTAAGGCGCAACCACTGTGGCGAAGGAACATAGCATTTCCATTCCCCCCTCAGGGAACAAGGGTTACGTAGTAACCGTTTCGTTCCCCAGCGGGAGGGGAGCTTCAATGCTATGTGGAAAAACCACGTCGCTGGTGAGAGGTTTGCCAGGCTCCAGCGTGAGCGCACTGGATCCAACTTGCTTTACTTACCTGTGAAATGCCTAAAGGTTTATTTATACTATTTGGGGAGTCGTAAAAAATACACCTAGTTAAGCTCTAGGCATTTTAAAATACGACAGTACATTGGGAAAGCGTGCCAGTCTCGAATGGACGCTGTGGAGGCCACTTGCCGCCCAAATGGGGAGACCTGGTGGCAGAAAGACATATGGATCTCTTTTTGGGTATGATGAAATACGGGCTGTAAAACCCGCTCCTCATCTCGGCTGTAGGAACCGGCTTGATTGCATCCTTCGCCAGGAGGACAGCAGTCTCCTCGGGCAAGACAGGTGTGGATACAGGGCTGACCATGGTGAAATACACGCCCGTGAATTTGGGAGGCTGTTTGGCAAACTGAATCGTGTAGCCGAGTCTGAGCATGCAAATGAGCCATTGTGACAGGCTGGGCAGCACTAACCAGGCTGGCAAAGCTCGCGCAAATGGCATCATCGGCACGATCTTTGACGCACCAGCGGTGGGGCAGCACGGAATGGGAGAGCTCACCCCGGGAGCTGTGGGTTCCCAAGGAAGAGCAGGAGGCAAGAGATTCACTCTCACCTTTCTCCCAGGGTCCTGTGGGGGGGCTGGGAGTGTGAGAGAAGGGAGCCCGTCCTCTAACACACTCAGAGGCCATGGCGAGGTGCACCGATCTTGCGAGCTGGAAGGCATAGCGTCCCAGAGGCTGTCGGGCTGTCACATCTGGAGAAGGAGTATAATGCTCTTTTATTGAGAATTTGGTGGCCGCCGGCCATGGGGCCAGCAGCCTGGTGTTGAAAAACACCATTTGATGGTGTTCCCAGCCCTTCACCGGGGAAAGAGCAAGTCCCCTTGGGCAGAGAAAGGTACCCTCCAGTGTGATCCCGCTGTGCACTTCCGAGAAAAAGGGGAGGGGAGGCTTAGAAGGCTTGGCCTTCTTAGCCTCCACGTAGCACCCATCTAGTCAGTCCGGCCGTGGGGCTGCCCGGGAAAGCGCGGCCATCATATCTGCTTCTGGATCCGGCTTCTGGATCCGGCTTTTTAAAATATATGTATGTTCTTTTATTTATTTTTATTTTTTTTATGTAAACTTTATAAATGCTTTGGCAATACATTTGTAACATTTGTCACGCCAATAAAGCAATTATTGAATTGAATTGAGAGAGAGAGAGAGAGAGAGAGAGAGAGAGAGAGAGAGAGAGAGA
>CAIGQV010000001.1:9680801-9692921 GCA_903798115.1 Danio jaintianensis
TTTGTTTGTTTGTTTGTTTGTTTGTTTGTTTGTTTGTTTGTTTGTTTGTTTGTTTTAATACAGTCTTGGGCTGGACTGTAATTACAGGACTTCAAGTTCATTAACTGCTGACTGAATGGGGGAAGATCTGAATGTCCGTTCTGAGAAGCCTAAATGCCTGCAGAAGTCTGGCACGTCACCAAAGTTTGTTAAATCAGTCTGAGTTCTGAGAAAGAGATGCTGTTGAGAGAAAACCTTTTGATTGATTTATAAATCATTCAGAGCCTCTGTGAGTTTGTCAATTTGAACTTTTCTTTTTCTTTTTTTCTAAAACTAGACAGTTTCTAAAGCACAACTAATTACCAAACTCATACAAGGAGATATTTAAGATCACAAGGATGTTACACCTTGAAACACACTGTCATGCCCTTCACGTTAACCAAATGTGAATCTTCTGTGTCTCCTTAATTACTCCAAATATAATCCCGCTGTAAACACCAAATCACAATGAGCTTTTAATCACAATGTAACAGGTTATTAGACACTAATGAGGGAGCTTAATTGTTCATGTTTTGGGGGCATCTGCTTGGTCAAACCTGCATTATCCTTTCTGTTTAAAAATAGTTTGGGGGTCTCACTAGATCCATCTCCATTTTGAAAGCAACATGTTTGATATGCCCGTCCTTCAGTGAAAGTCAAGTCAAGGCAGCAGATGTTGCCTTAGCAATAATTCATGATTATCTTCAATCACTTTCTTTAACGAGCTTTTTGTCCCCATGGTGACAGAGAGAATGAGTCTCGCTGCAATACAGTGGGGGAGACAGCTGTCTATAAAAACAAAGCATCATGAAAGATTCACATGTGTTATTACAACACTGGAAGAAAGTCAACAGTATGTGTTTTGTGAGGGATCAGTAAAGTGTGGAAGGACTTGATGTACAAAAGAGTTACGTGACTGCACTGCAGTCAAAAAACTTTTATTTTGAAACGCTTTAGAACTTTTTATTTTGAAATGCTTTAGCTACTGAGAGGGGATGTTATGATGAAACAATATTTATTCTTAAAATCAACAGCGGCTATGAGCAGAAATACTATCGCACATTTAAGGGCAGTCTTTCTATCTTTTTTAATTTTTAGAAATCAATGCTTCATATCTTCAACCACCTCAGGAGACATTGAAATCAAAAATAATATAAAAAAACATGTTAAAAATTTGATGTCAATTCACAACCTTGATGTCAAAACGACATTAAATTGATATCTGACATTGGTGTTAAAAAACACATCATTTTTGTCAAGTTTTTTTATTCCAATGTTATGAATGTAGTATACATGCATTGTTGGGATTCAAAATCCAGTGTAAATTTGGAGTTTTATGTTGTATCTTATAAATAAATAAGCCACATCCCAAAATATTTCAACCTCCACCTGCTTACTCTACTAATTCTATAAACTGGATTGTTTAAGCCCAAAGATGCTTAATATCTGTCCCTTATAATAAGTGGACATGGCAACACTTCAAGATTACACTCTGTAAAAGAGCCTTTAAAACATAAACACAATGCATCTGGTAAAAGAAGTTTAATTGAAATTGATGACCATATCAAGTCTTTGCTTGCTGTAATATTAATTTAATCAAAAAAATAGCTCATATCCAACATGCAAGATGCCAGAGGGTTGCTCATCTCCATCTCGTATTTTAGTGATCCATCCAATCACAATGGTGAAGCAATGGGACAAGTACCACACCGACCACCTGTCACAAACATTCTTGTGACAATAACAGTAGAATTCTATATTATTAATAATTATTATATTGTGTCATCATATTAGTGTCTCAGCAGAAGAAAAAAAACACTGTGTCACAGAAGTGCTCGCAAGTGTCCATTGCTAGTGTTTCAGCTGGCTAAATCACTCTGGTTAACCATACTCAATTAAATGGCAGTAGTTATTTAACACAGTAAGAAGGCAAAATATCCAAACAACAAGTCATTAATGACATGTTTAAATATGTATCAGAGATGTGTCTATTCTGTATGAAAAAAGAAGAAAATTACAGGGAGAGAAAAATCATTCTGCTAGCAAGATCTTGATAAAAAAGCAAATTAGAACAAAGCCACAATCGACAGAAATAAATTCAAATGTTTCATAGTACTAACATAAACTAAACATAATGTTGATTGCTGAGATAAAAAGCAGAGCATAGCACATGTTTTGCTATATGTTTTATATGTAAAATGCTGTTATGTGATTGTATTGTATTGCAATATGGAGCAATTAAGTGTTGATGTTAAATCAAAAGTAATTCACAAATACTTGAAAATGAAATGATTTAATGACAAAAATTCTCTATGGTTACAACTGAATTAGTTACAAAATAACTGTATAAAAGATTAAACATGAAATGATAAAAACATATGACATAAATTGTACCCAGCTTGAATGTAAAATAAAGTTACCTGAGAGACAGAGAGAGACAGGGGGAGGGAGAGAGAGACAAAGAGCAGTAAGTAGGCCTCAAAGACAGCCTGATAGCAGTAGAGTCAGAGAAGATAGCCTCCAGAGCAAGAGAGGAGCAGAGCAGGAAAAAGAGCAGAGCAGGAAAAGACCAGAGCAAGAAAAGAGACAGAGCAAAGTTTAGCAGCTATTTTGTATCTTTCTTGACCATGTGATCAAAGCCCAAATACTGAGACACATAAACTGACCAATCAACATGTGACCACATCGTAAAACCCCCCCAAAGTCCACACACCAGGCCCTGATCTTATCAGTATCTGCCTTTGGAATCTGTATGGACCTTCTTGGTGAAAAAGACATGTTTTGCCATATAAACAAATGCATATGATAATTTTCATTCCTACAGTATCAGTTTCCAAAAGAGGCATTTCAGGCATTTCAGTTCTGCAGACAATAAATGTTCAGTTGGCACAACTTAAAAAGTTTTGTTACAGAGTATTTCAACTTACCAGAAAACGAATAATCTTATGTTAGCCCAACTAAATGTTTTTTGCATCACTGACAAATAATTTTATGTCAGTGCAGCTGATGTTTTCAAAAGTTGAGTGAACAAGAAAAAATTAAAGGAAATAAGGATTATGTTTTTTTGTTGTTGTACTGGCTTAAAATCTTTTACAGTGTACCCCGCTCTCAGTCATCACTGTTTCAGCAGTAAACGGTGTTTTGTACACATGCAGTGATAATCTATGGTATTCACTTCTGTACTTAAATTCAGTTGACACTTCTTAGGCACCACAGTGTGTGTGTATAATCTTCTTTTGGAAATTCTTCCCAAAAATTGTGGAAATGTGATATGATCATTCTGTTTAAAGTAAATGAAAATATTATTCATATACCCAATTAGCTTTACTTAAAGGAGGTGTTCATAAGACTGTCATGACACCTTTATACTTATTTATAATGTGCCACATCATGAATATGAAGTAGAGTTAACAGATTCTTATGACAACTGTCATTGTGTAATTCGCTCAGTTATGTCATTTTAAATGCAAAGATGACATTGTTTGAGATGTTTTTATGACAACTTGACATAAGCAAATACACCATATCCTATTAGTGTTTTTGTCATGACAACATTACTTGTCATAAATGTGTCATAAACATGATTGACATAATTGTGTCATGAATATTTTTCTGACCATTATTTCAGTGGAACAAACTGAATCTGTAATACAATTTTTAATTTGGTCAAATCATTAAAAGTCTTAGTACCATATCATATAATTTTATAACAACATCAATAATATTTGTCTTGATCAAAAGTGGTACAAATTTAATTTGTCAACAAAATGACATCAAAAGTGACAACAATCTGTCAAATGTTTTTATATGATGAAAGTTGTCATTACCAGGTAAATTTTGCTTAATCAAAATATTTTCTTTTTTATTTTCAGCGGGACCTTATTCTGAAGCCATAGTTGGAGGTAAGTGTTTAAAACTTTTAGATATTCATTTTGCCTTCAATTTAAAAATATACAGTCACTATTTCTACCTGATCTGACCCTTAAAATGTATTTTCATAGCTGAAACAAAATAGCCAAGGCTCCATAAAAGTGCTGTAAGCCTCATTAAATCATAGAGACCATTAGTGCTGATGGTTTCTATAATTTACATCATAGACGTTTAGGTCTAGACACAGTTGTTTTTAAGCTAGTCATCTGAGCTGTAAATGTCTTGTGGCAGTCCAAAACCTTTCGCTACTAAAAACCTCAGGCAGCATATGGGGAAAATATCAACTTTGATTTCTAACTATGTAGTCCTAGTAGAGTATTTGATACTTTAAAGAGCTCTCCAAGTCAAAACTATGCTCTGATAAAATAGCTCATGTACTTTAATGAAGTAAGTATTACCAATATGTTACTTGCAAAAAAAAAAAAAATGCATTCATTCCAAATGCACTGCTGTTAGTGGAGAAAGATGCTTTTTGCCTCTAGAGCGTGCAGTTACGAGAACATTTTGAGAATAGCACTTTGATGATGGTCAGAGAGGCTTGGATGATTTTTGTACAAATGAGAGGTAATTTGTCCACAAGATGTTTCCTGGCCTCAGAAGATCTCTGGCTGTGCTAAAAATAAATAAATAAATAAATGAAGTACCAGACCCGCAGTTGTCTAACTTTAGCTCATTTACACGTGAAAAATCAGTGTGTGGGTTTGTTCTCATGCACAGAAGTAATTGGAATCAGTAAACCTCAGCAGGGTTCTAATGACACATGCCCTCAAATCCTTTTTCAGGCAACTGCTCTTGAATATCAGGATACAATTTGTATATTTTATTGTTCATTTTAGTTTGTTAGTGCTGTATGGTTTACTATTGTTCTCTACACATAGCATGTTCTGTAGGTTTGCTTTGAATGCTTGTATGTCAGTGTTTTCATTAGCTGAATTTACACCTGAATTTAACAAATTGTTACCTCGTTTCCCGGTCCTCTCACTTTAATATAATGATGGTGAAAATGGTATTCGGTTTAATTCCTGCTTGAATATAGCTAAGGATGTGTCAGGAAATACAAATATTCAGCAAAAAAGAGCAGAAAAGAAAGAAAGAAAATGAGTATCTATGGGTCTGGGACCCATTAGATGGCATTGAAGGTTATTCCTTCAATAAAGCCATTTGGTTCAAGTATTATAACTTTGTGTTCTTCAATTTTCTTTTGGACTTATTTGCTTTAAATCAGAGTTTGTAATGTTATTCTCATCATAGCTGATTGGTTTGTTTCATAGCTTATAATGCTTTAAGAAAGACATTTTAAAATCTGAGTGGGACAAATGAATACTTGTGAAATCAACACTGTCAAAACAATGGTCAGTCTGATAAAACTCTAATATACATCACTCATGAGGAATAAAAAACTTAAAAGAACCACACTAATGTCAACAAAAAGGCCTAAAAATTGAAGTGTCATGCAGAGAATTCTGAGAAAGTGAATTTACCATTATTCACCATATAACCAGGTTTCAGATTTTTACTGTAGCATTTTTCTGTAGTTCTTTACCATTGAAATCACAGACATTTTTAATTCTAATGTAAATAACTGATAAGAAAAATCTAATAAGAACCGTAGTAATTTCAACGAAACGGCATGAATTAAGTGTCATGCAGGGACTTCTGGGAAAGTCAACTAATTATTAACCAGGTTACAGATTTTTACTGTAGCATTTTTACAGTTTTTTACTTTGAATTCACAGCCACTTTTCAGTGCAGCAGATTTTCTCAATTACAAAAGTAATTAGTTAGGACAAACTCAACTCAGCATATGTTTTTCAGCTGAGACAACAAACATAAATCAACTTACAGCTGACTTACAACTTACATAAGTCAATGAAACACAAAAAATTCAGCAACTAAGTTTCAACTTACAAAATCATGTTGAAAAAGCTAAGATGTGGCATAATGTTTTACAGTCAAGCTCAATCAACAGAATTTGTAGAATAATGTTAACTTTAGCACAAAAAACAACCTCTGTGTGTGTGTGTGTGTGTGTGTGTGTGTGTGTGTGTGTGTGTGTGTGTGTGTGTGTGCGTGTGCGTGTGCGTGCGCGTGCGTGTGCGTGTGTGCATATTTTCTAGTTGTCATTACGGCGGTCGTTCTGGTCCTGCTCCTCCTCCTGGCCGTCATTCTGCGATACATGTACCAGCACAAGGGCACATATCATACCAATGAGGCCAAGGGCACAGAGTTTGCAGAGACAGCAGATGCTGCCCTTCGCAGAGACCCGGCCCTGCAGGACGCCGTGGATGAAAGCAAGAAAGAGTATTTCATATGAGACCATAAACAGCCCTTTATACGTGTCATATAACAAACTCCTATGCAGGGTCACATGATGCCTTAATACTGTTTGCTGGAGCAGTGATGTAGAGCTGACTGAGCTTCTGTAAACACAAACAACAAGAGTGTTATGAAATCCCTCTATATGTCAATACTGGCGAGTGATTTAGTTTATTTCTATCTGAAAAAGTGGTAATATTTGAGTTATACATAGAACAATATGCCACACACTCTGTATTCAAAGCCGGCTGTCTGTACAAACATCAGCTGTGGGGAATGTGATGGTGTAGAGAAGGACATTTATAGGACTTATTAAACAGTATATGATTGTGAATGGCAAGAAGTCTTCAAGCTTTTATAGAATGGAAAGAAGATAGGAAGTAAAGGAAGGTTTTAGTTTTTTTAAGTTTGACAATTACAAATTAACTTACATCCTTATAACTTTCTAAACATTCTAAAATATTTTTTTAAATGCTTGTAAGAGCAAATCTTAAAAATTTTATGAAAATTTTTAGTTTAAAAAAAGAAAATGACCAGCTTTGTTCGATTCTTTTGATTTAGACTTTATAATCCCAAAGGGAAATTCACGTCACAGCAGAGCTCACCATACAATGAAATAAATAAATAATAATAGTAAAAAAAAACATACATCCGTATACTGCAGCCCTTCATTTCCAGCATCGAGTAGACTAGTCCATATCTTTCAATTCAATTTCAATTCAAATGAAAATAAATGATAAATGACCTAATATGACATTGATTATACAATTTAATCACTGTTGGTAAAAATGACTTTCTGTATCGTTCCCTATAACACTGGGGCTAAATTCATCTTGAGCTAAAAGAGTTTGCACAAGCTTGAACTCTCAAAAAGAGGATGACAATCATGGTTCAATATACTGACAAATTTGTCCATCATTCGATCATGTGCCATCTCATCTATAGTGTGTGGTATACACCCCACAACAGAACCTGCCCTTTTAAAAAGCTAGTTGAGTTTGGAGTTGTTATCCATTTATGTTGTGGTTCCCGCCAAAGATTAGCTGATCCGCTCAATGTGTATTTTAATGTGCCTGCAGATTAATGTATTGAATTCAACACTTAACACCACTTTATTTTAACATGGGTTGTATTTTAAGGAGCCTGTCTCGGGACTGGATGAACCTGGTTAGTCATCAGTTTAGGATGAGAACAGAAACAATTACAGACAAACGAAAAAACTGTGAGGAAAAGAAAAGAAAATTAGAGGCAGAAATCTTACCCTTATTTATGCAAATAGCCATTATGGTTTTATTTTTACTGATGATTCTGTATGTTGTCTTGCGATTGTAAAAAAATAAATAAAAAAGCTGATTTTTGTAAGAGCTAATTGTAAGGCTGATCTAATGAATGGTTGCTTGCAATTAGAAGCAGTAGTAGAGTTAGGCAGTGGATTAAATAAATAAGAAAAATATCTTCTTCACATGCCTTACATTTTTTTATTTCATGTTTACACCTGCTTTTGCAAAAAAATAAAATAAATTATACTGCAGCTTGGTGTGTATGTGTGTGGTTTTTTCATTTTCCAATTTTATCAGAATTTATCTACTTGACTTTTCTGCTATCTAAAAGGGATGGCGTTATCTATTTTATTTAAAAACAATTTTTCAGGTAGCACTTTTTGTACAGCAGAAATGAATGGCGACCATAACTATCAAGCAACTAATAGTCTAGAGTAACATAAATACCCTATATTTAACAATAATATATTTAAAAAATAATAATAAAAAAAACTTTTCATCTACTCGTCATCTCACTCCCTGGGAGAGTGTGTGACTGGGGCTCCAAAGCTAGTACCTGTTGACCTCTTTGTAAAAAAAAAAAAAAAGGGGGGGGGAGTTTTCAGATTTACAACAAATGTACAAAGATTACTACACAACAACTGTTAAAAAAAGCAACAAAGACTTTGAATATTTATATATATATATTTTATTGTTATAATGAGTCAGATTTGTTTGCTATGGATTTTTGCATATAATATATAACTGATAGTTTAATTAAGCTGATGAAGAACTATTAGATGAAACTGACCTGCACTTGAAGGCTTCTTGTTGTAGAGCTTTGCTTTAGCACACACTTTCCTTTTTGGTTCTTTTTCCAGTTCAGCGGAGGCGAACAGAGCAGAGGTGAGACAAATGCTAGCGTTGCAATCAGCACTAACAGATTCATTATCTAAATTTATGATATATTACTTTCTTCTAACAAGCAATCCATGTTTCTGGAGAAACATTGTGGAGAAAAATTGTGCGAGTGCAGGTGAGAGGGCTTGTAAAACCACCTGTAGGAGAGAAACGCTGTCCTCTCCATATGCACCAGACCCTTTCTTATAAATGCCCCATGTTTCTGGGAGAACAAACAAAAACTGCTAAACTAACTTGTCATGGCATCAATACTGAATTTCGCAGCTCTCTCTTGTGATTTGAAGTGTTTCTTTTGTCCATTTGTTAGTCACTTTGGATAGAAGCTTCTGCTAAAGGAATAAATGTAAATGTACTTAATTGGAAATAAATGCTTTGTAATAATTTTATCATTATAACATTAATATTATTTAACAAATAAAATAAATCAATAAACAGGGCAGCAGGCCAAACCAGTTGAGCACTGAGAATTCTGCTCCTTGTGTTCCTATATGTGTGATTTGCCATTTTTCATGGTCCATGATCAATAAATCAATAATTCTTCTGCTGCAAACACGTGCCGCTTTTCTCAAAAACAATTTCCCCCAAAATCTGTCCCAGGTTGAAAATGAAAACTTTATTGGCTTATTAAAAAGTTACATGTAGTGTAGGCCTACCTTTAAGTCTTTTTCACTCACAGTATTAGACTCAGAATACGATGCAAGATACTTTTATTTATGAGTCTTTCATGGTGCGGTTTTGTTTTTGCTGGAGTTTGACAGCCACTGGTCATTTTATTTTGTGTTCAAGAGAATATTGTGTTAAACATCTCCTTTTTGTTTTAGATATAAAACAAAGCCATACAGGTTTGGGACAACGTGAGTGAGTAAATGACGACAAAATGTACATCTTTAGTTGAAGTATTTCCTTTAAGCTCACAGCAACCGCAGTAGAAAGAGCTCACGCTGTGCTACATTTAGTGATTTTTGGATCAAACAACTAAGCCTCGGGCCATTGATAGTTTCAGTTCCTCTACTTGGGGGAGTAATTAGTGCAGGTGTTATGTATTTGACTCGTGGGGAAATGAGAATTTGCAAATGAAATATTAAAACGTTATCTTGTGCAAACAGTTTGTATGGCGGTGGGAAGTGGGGTGCTTTAAATATGATCAGTTGATGTGTTCTGTGATAAATAATCTTTCAATAAAATTTCTTATGGAAGATTCATTCATTCATTCATTTTCTTTTCGGCTTAGTCCCTTTATTAATCTGGGGTCGCCACAGCGGAATGAACCGCCAACTTATCCAGCATATGTTTTACACAGAGGATGCCCTTGCAGCTGCAACCCATCACTGGGAAACACCTATACACTCCCATTCACACACATACACTACGGACAATTTAGCTTACCCAATTCACCTATAGCGCATGTCTTTGGACTTGTGGGGAAACCGGAGCAGCCAGAGGAAACTGAACACAAGGAGAACATGCAAACTCCACACAGAAATGCCAACTGACCCAGCTGAGGCTCGAACCAGCGACCTTCTTGCTGTGAGGTGACAGTGCTACCCACTGCGCCACCCTCTTCTGGAAGATTTTTACACAAAAAAAATGTACACATTATTCAAAGGCCAGTACAGATGCTGATGCAACAAAATGAAAATGCCAGACATTTCGGAGGTGAGCTACACCACGAGAATCCGACACGAGTGAGAGATATTTTTCTTTTGATTAATTCTTAGCTTCAAGGATGGAGGCTGAAAATAAGCCCTGAGCACCAAATCTCATCTCACCTTCTCAACCCCCTCCTCCTCGTCCAGCACTCTTGATTAATGACATCTCAACACTAAAGCTTTCTGCTCTGGTGTTTTTATATTTTATTTATTTATTTATTTTTATGTTAACAACTGAGAGGACAATTCTGTGTAACGGCTAGACTGCCTGTCATCGCTTATATTTTGATAATCAACACTGACACCTCTATGATTAACCATCTGTAAACAGGAGTGAGATGTGAACAAGGACACAATTATCACCTCCCACAATGCTCTGACATAAACGCTTCTTTCATAGGGTCACATCCCATACTGTTTGATAACAGTAAACTGTGAGAATAGAGGAAATGTGTTTTATAAAAATAGATTATCTATCTACCTATCTATCTATGAGTCTGTCTGTCTAATAAAAAAAACAATTATTTCACTAAGTTAACTTTGACAAACACAAAATCAGCTTCTTTGTTGTTCTGAAGAATGACTGAATGAAAAATACATGATGTCTACATGATTTGCAAGAACCTTTTGTTTTTTTTAATGCCCGTTTCACACAGTACAACAGAAAGCCAGAGGTGAAAAAGCAAACTTGGCACTTTACCGGCATTAAAAACACTGGCTGTCGTTTTCGAGTGAACTTTAAGACCTGGCCTGGCGCTTGTCCTCCTGGCAAGTTTACATAGAGCCCTGGAACCACTAGGAGAGCCCTTGCTCTCAAAGAGGATTTTTTTTTTTATCATGAAACACAATTCCACATTGCATTCCTTTCCTTGAAAGTTATGTGCTTAGGCCCTTTTTACGAATCCTTCAAATCAATCAAATTGTACATGATTGTTAAACATACTTGATGAAAACACTGTTCGGTGCATGCAATCTGAAGTGGAGTGATACAGAAATATAGACTGGGCTTTAGGGCATTTACTTCCAACAAACACACACATTTCTAAATGTCTGTCTTGAAGCGTTTCATTTAAACACTGTCATTTAAGTCTTAAATGAACAAAAAGAGGAAAAGTTATCACCTGAAATCTCTACATTCAGTCTTGAAGTGACATCGCTATTTAATGTTAATCATGCAACAAAAGAAAATGATAAAATTATTCACTAATCTTCACTGAATAACTAGTAACTTTATTATTATATTACATTAGTATTATTATCCAGCTATTATCTTTGGTAGTATTTATTTCATTTGTATTTTCTTTTTATTTGTTGTAATGCTTATCTGGGCGGTTCATTTCGCTGTTGCGACCCCTGATAAATAAGGGACTAAGCTGAAGGAATATGAATAAATTAATCAATGCTTATCTGTTTGTTAAGGGTGAACATGCTCTGAAAGAACAAACTTTTTTTATAAACACCAGAAATAACATCCCATCAGTAACATCCCATTAAGAACATTGTGCAGTTGAGTTTGGGACCTGTATATTGGCATTGATTGGAGGGTTAGTGCTCTGTGTATTGGTATTTTAAGGATGAATTTCAGTGACACTAAAAAATTTGAACAATGATGAAGTGTTACATATTACAAATGGCAGAGAATATCATTTGCAGTGAGCAGTTCAGTATATGCAGCATTTTCAGTTGAGGAAGTAAAGCAAACTTGAATTAAACTAAACCATACAACAGTGAACAGAAAACTGAAACTGTGTCAAACTATCACAAAGAAGCCTTTGTCAGCTTTTCATTTTTCAAGCAATATCCTCCACTGTGACATTTTTGATGATTAAGTATTCAGAGATAAGGACAGGTATACTGTTCAAAAGTCTGTGATCAGTAAGAAAGAAAGAAAGAAAGAAAGAAAGAAAGAAAGAAAGAAAATCAGTAAGAAAGAAAGAAAGAAAGGAAGAAAATCAGTAAGAAAGAAAGAAAGAAAGAAAGAAAGAAAGAAAGAAAATCAGTAAGAAAGAAAGAAAGAAAGAAAGAAA